>PVKB01000685.1:0-440225 GCA_004027205.1 Ctenodactylus gundi
ACTAGTCCTGATCTCACCATGTAGCGCAGGCTGGCCTCAGACTCGTGGCAGTCCTCCTGCCTCAGCCTCCGGAGTGCTGGTATTACTGGCGTGTGTCACCACGCCCAGATTATGATTTATGTGGTGCTGGGGAGTGGAATCCAGGGCCTGGTGCCTGCTGAGGGCCACGTGCAGGCGCTGAGCTGTACCCCTGGCCCCTTGACGGCTACTTCGATATGGGGTTGGCACGTGGGTCAAGTGAAGGTGACCGAAAGGAGCTTCCCCAGGGGAAGAGAAAGAGGCCCAGGGGGGAGGAGCAGGCAAGGTTGGGGGGTCAGCTGTAGGCGTGGCAGAGCCACCCAGGGGGTAGGGCAGGGGTGTGACGGGGCTGGGGGTGTGCCTGGGACTACCAGGGAGCACCTGGCAGAGGGCCCAGAGGCCGGGTGGCTGGGTCGGAGCCCGACCCTCACCTGCTGGCCGACACTCGCCTGCTGGGTGACCCTGGGTGAGTTGCTCGGCCTTCCCATTTCAGAGCATGCTTGCATTGTGTGCCGATCAGCTTGGGCTGTGTGGCTTGCCCAGCCCCCAAACACTCCTCATTTCTTACTGTAAGGACATTCAAACTCCTGTCTGCGGGCTGTCTTGATTCTACCCTGAAACACGATTCTTACGACGATGCTGTCGTTGGGCATGGGGGTTAATACTATCAAGGGCATGATAAAGATTGATACCTCCCAAAAGCACCGGGACGGGCCAGGACAGTGGTGAGGGGGCCTGTAATTCCAGGACTGCGGGGCGCAGGGCAGGAGGGTCTCAGGTTCTCAGGCACCCAGGCTTTGGCATGGGCTCGCTCCCTCTTCTGAGCTGGGCGGCCTTGGCGTGGGCCTGGCCTGCCCACTGTCAGACACTTAGCAGCCCCGCTCTGTACCCAGGGTACCGCTCCCAGCTCCGGCAGCACTCCAGGCCCCAGAGGCGCCGCGTGGCCGGGGGTAGCGTCGCTGTGGCGCTGGCCGGTGCCGAGCTCTCCCGGCCCTGGCCTCGGCCTCACTCGCCTCCTCTTCCCCTCCCTCCAGCTCTTCCCTGCACTCCAGAGGTTTTAATTTTCCCTTTCGCCACATGTGTCAACTCTGCAATCCGCCGTCGTCATGACAACGCTGGCGTCCTCTCTCCGTCCCCCGCCTTTCCGCGTGGACACGGGCAACATGCTGAGTGCGGAGACGCCACTCTGCCCACGTGTACTCACAGCCCTTGTCCCGGGCTAGAGCGTGAGCTGTAGCCCTGCACCCCTCAGAGGGATGACAGTCCAGGCCCTGCGGGGAGGTCGGGGGAGGATCTGTCTCTGGGATCACTTCCGGGACCTGCTGCCCCCACCTCTGGGGCCCCTGCAGGAAACTCAGCGGGAGCGGAGGGCACCTGCCAAGGACCTGGATAAACGGGTGGCCAGGTCCCCCAGAAGCCCAAGGGGGCAGCCGCAGCGCAGCAGGGCACGGCCTCGGGGCAGGAGGGAAGCACTGGCCAGGAGCGTCTTGTTCGGGGGCTGGGAACCCTGCTGTCCCCCGCCTTCCTCACTGCCGGCAGCCCCAGCAGAGCTGGAGGGCCTCTTCACGTGTCCCTGTGGGTCAGCCTTGGCCTGTGGTCCCGCAGCCTCTACAGGGTCCAGCCAGGCACCAGCTGCTTCCGCTGGGTCCTTCCTTCTGTGACAGTGCCTCTGTGCAGGTCGCCCCTCTGCTGACTCCCCACACCAGCCCGCTGCGCTCCTTGCAGGGACACTGTGCCCCCCACCAGCGGGAACAGTGCACTGCTGCACTGCGGTTGGCCCCCTTGGGCTTCTGGGGGACCCTGCCACCCCTTTACCCAGGCCGTTTCCCCCCAGAGGTGAGGCAGCAGGTCCTGGAAGTGATCCCAGAAACAGGCACTAAATAAGCATCCAGTGCCCAGGTGCCACCTGCCTATGGGAATTCTGAGTGGGAGGTGCAGACATGGACCTGAGCTGAATCAGACATCTTTAATCACTGATCCATCTGCCAGGTCCGTGTACTGATGCAAACACCCCTTCCCCATCATCCACGCAGCCGAGCACCCACCCTTTCACCCCTCTCCCACCATCCTCCAAGCACCCATGGCCCTGCCACCTACCCATCCACTCCAGGCCCTCTCCCTTCCTTCCAGCACTGGTGTCATGCCCGGGCCTGTGGAGTCATGTCCGCCTCCACCCTGGCCTCCCCTCTCCGAGGTTATACATAGTAACACAGAGGGACACAGAGACGCAAACTTGAGGCTGAGAGTGCCCGGGGGGGGGGTCTCCCTGCGAGGCAGTGACCCACAGAGGCCACAGGGCACCTTTCCTCCCTGCCCAGGACGGGCAGGCTGGGGCCCCCATGGCTGTCGAGGTGTTTCTGGCCTGCTTCTCCATTAAAGCCAAGAGTAGGGCACACAGGACCCCAAGTGGACTTCCTGGTTGGCTCCCCCGGCCAGCTGAAGCTTCACAAGGGTCCCGCGTGACTGTGCGTGTTGACCTTCCACACAGTTTGCAAGAGGTTAAGCTCAGCCCGATCCCAAGATTAATTCCGGCTTAGCTCCCAAGTGACAGCCCTGATCCCCAACGGCACTTGTGTCTCAGTTAACGACGGCTCGCAGTCACCAACCCGGGTAAGGCGCTTCCTCCAGAGATGCTGTTTCTTGCACCTTTCTTAAAGTTGGAAGGGAGGGAAGGCTAGAACGCGGGTCAGCGTGTGAGTGTGGAAGATGGTTTCATTTATTTCTGTGGCACTGGGGATCCAGCCCGGGGTGTTCCCATTGAGCCACATCCCCAGCCCATTTCCACTTTTGACTAGTGCGTGGGTGAGACATCTGAGGGCACAATTCTAGCCTTCTTTCCCGCCCAGGGACAGTGCACCTCTGTCTAACAGACATGGGCAGCTGGCCAGGACCACTGGCCTGCCCAGAGGTACTGATTTTTCTGAGCTTCCTCCGGGCCACCTGGGCCCAGGTAGGACGGGATCAGCTCCTGCTCAAGATCCAGGGCTCTGTGGAGGCCAGTCCCCCACAGGAGGACCACAAGGTCGAGCCCACCTTGGGTTACTTAGCAAGACCCTTCTCAAAGCCAAAAGTAAAGCATGGGCCAGGACTTCAGCTCAGCGTGAGGCCCTGGCTTGGTGCTGAGCTCCATAAACTCAATAAAAGACGGCAGCCTGACTGGTGGCCAGGGCCAGGCTGTGACTGTATGCCCAGCAGCTGCCAGTGCTCCTGCTCAGCTCTGGGCCAGCAAAAGTTCCTCGGGGCATATACAGTGGGGACCGAGAACCCACGTGGACAAGTCGGATCCTGTGGGAGGCAGGTGTGCCTGGCTGTCTCGTGGTGTAGACAGCTCACACAGGAGACTGCAGTGCTCTGAGGCTGAGCAGGAGAGGCCAGCGTGCAGGACCCAGCGTGTGACCAAGGAGCCTCCTGGGAGAAAGGGAGAGACGTGAGCGAGGCCTGCAGTGCCCGCCACAGGCTGGGGCCACAGTGGGCGGAGGGCAGAGCATCTCCCGGAACACTGTAGTCCCTCTCGGAGTGGCCTCTGTGCTGCCACCACCTTGGCGTCCTCAGAAGGAAAGCCCCACCCAGAGTGTCCCCGTCCCACCTTCAAGGGGATTGTGGCCCTACATTCCTCTCCAGCCCTAACTCCTGCCACCATCCACCCCCAGCCTGGACAGCCTCCCCCCTGGCATCTGCTGCCCTCCCTAGGCACCCCTGTGGAGCTGAAGCAGAGACCCTGCACCTGTGCAAGGACCCAGCAGTCCCCACGTCCACCCATGCCTGCTGTCTCAGCTGATGGATGATGGGGTCTTGCTGCAGGGAGGAGGGTGCACCCCCCAATCTGGTGTGCGGCTTGTGTGCACTGGCTCAGGAGGCATGGGCATGGCCAGTAGCTGGCATAAACCAGGAGCGTGGTGGGGAGGGAGCAGGGGTGGGTGTCTCAGAGAAAGGCCTGTGGCGGAAGGGGTCAGCGGCACAGCAGTGTGGCCAGCCGGGCACAGAGCTGCCACAGCCCCGATGGGCACCTCCATCACCCCTAAGGGGTGCAGACAGAGTGAGGTTGAAGAGGCCGGGCACAGGGGCAGATTCAGGCTGGGTGGGGATTTGGGAAGACAGGTTCCTGGTCCTTGAGGGTCACAGGTCCCCCCGCCACCTGTCCTTACTCTCTCAGGTTAAATGCGAGGGGTTCAGGCACACCCGGGATTGGCTTTTGATATGAAAAAAATGTCATTGAGAAACCTGCGTTGGTTTTAAAAGTCACCTTCATTTTCTCAAAGCCAAGAAATCTTAATAACTAGTTCTTCCTTGTATTTAAGTTCAGCTTAGGTTTATAAAACAGCTAGGTTGTAGCAATCCCTTTAATAAGCCCTTTATGGATAAAAGTACATGCCAAACCCCTGGATTATCGTAAGCTGCTTCTCTACACTTATGAGGTGTGTTTGCTGAGTATTTTTTCAGTTATTTGAACAACAAGCCACAGCTCCCCAGTTTCCCAGTTATCTACGAGACCCACCTCATAAACACGGTGACTCTCCAGTTCCTAGAGGTTCTGACACTGAAAATAAATGTAGTAGAATTTCTACGAAACATCCCACACCCAAGTAAAGGACTCAGTTTCCACTCATTGAGAAAGCCGGGGGCTTTTCCCACCCTGTGCCGGGGGCTTTTCCCACCCTGTGCCACACAAGGGCTGGCACCAATGTTCATGAACCTCCCACTTGAACGTGGAGGACAGGTTAGCCGGGCCGGCTGCTACAGGTCTGTCATCCGGCACTCTGGCGGCTCAGGGCAGGAGGATCACAAGTTCCAGCCCAGTGTGGGGAACTCAGCAAGTTAGTGGGATCCTGCTGAATCCTGGGACACCCTCAAGGCCCCTCACCTTTTTTTTGAGACAGGGTCTTGCTTTGTAGTTTAGGCAGATCCTGAACTTATTAGGTAGCTCAGGCTGGCCTCAAACTCAAAGCAGTCCTCTTGCCTCAGCCCCCCAAGTGCTGGGATTATAGGCGTGCACCGCCACACCTGGCGTATATGTGCTGGGGAATCGAAGCCAGGCCTTGGACTGGCTAGGCAAGCACTCTAACTGCTGTACTACCCTACCGGCCACCTGCCATTCTTTTTACAGTCCTGATTCCAAGTAGTCGCCTTCTTGTTGACGCTGTTCCTTTCAACAACCATGCTCTCTTCTGCTCCAAACTGCAAACTTTTTACATCTTTCCCCCCCCTCTGCCATTTTCTCCTGCTTCTCAGTGTACAGCTGGCTGAAAATTGCAAGCAGTGCCCAGGTGAGAGCCTGCACGTGGGACTGCCTGAAGATTTCCTCCGCCGGATTAAGCAGCCCACCATCCTTAACCTCAGTTTCAGCCCAAGTCTCTGGACAAGAGCAAAACGCTGACACACCTTCTGCCAGAGTGTACCATGCATGGTTTCTACTAGATCACTTGCCGGTGATGTTCTCCCTCCCGTCTGAAACTTCTTGAGTCTGGCCTTCCAACGCACACTTCTCTCAGCATGCCGGTCTCCTGAGCGCCCACCAAGAATCTCCCATCCAGCTTGGCTCACGGCATTCTAAGGTTTCTCCAGCCGGCAGCTTCAAACCTTTCCAAACGCCTCCTGCAAAGCAGTTCCAAAAGCTTATGACTTAGGACCACGTGACATACCGCAGGCCTGGAGGCGCTGCGCCCGGAAGTGGCACGGGGGACTTTATATACATCGCTGGGAAAGTTGCAACAGTGACCCTGCTTCTCTGGCACCAGTTTCTGTTTCGGCTACTTTCTTGTTGCTGGGACAAAATACCTGACACGCACCACTGAAGGGGGAAGATTTATTTTAGCTCGCAGTTTCCAAAGGCCTCTACGGTCCACTCATAGGTGGCTGGCCATGGTAGAAGCACATGGCAGGAGGGCGGCTGGTCACGGCATGGTGGACAGGAAGCCAAGTGAAGGAGGAAGCTGGTGCGTACCCGCCCAGGTCCTGTCCCTGCCTGCCCCTTCCCAGGCAAGCCACACCCCTTAAGAGCCCGTGGTTCCACAGACACGTCACAACATCCCTGGAAGTGAGGCTCTTGGGGGACATTCCGGAGCCAAACTATGACAAACTACGAGTTTTGAATACTGAGTCCCAGTGTCAGGAAGGCAATGACACACATGTGCTGAACCCTGAGCCGGGGCCCCAGGATGAAGGTGGAGTAACCCCGGTCTCCTCTGTGGAGGTCACAGCCTAGCATGGTGACACACTCAGGAACAATTCCTGCCCCATGGTGCCTGGAAGGAGAAGCAGAGGCCCTGGCTGGCAGGCGTCACGATCCGGGGCCTGGGCATGGCTGGGACTGGCCGTCTGCCCTCTGGCAGTGGGAACACCTAACATTCAGGCTAAAGGGCCATGACTATAGAGGGTCTGTGGAGAGAGGCTCTAGGGTAGACAGCCCAGCATCTGACAGGTCGTTGAACAGGGACACTGGCTGATGGCTACAGTGAATTAAACATCTACCTTCTAGATGCCTCTCAGAATGCCACAGGATTTAGCCTAGGGTGACAAGAGCAGGGAATCTTGTCCTAGATCCTGACAGTCAACTAGAGCAGGGACAGGTGCCAGTCCATGGCTCGGGAGGAACTGACCACACAGCAGGAGGGGAGCAACCAGCCAACATATGACCACCCGGGTGCCACCTCCCGTCAGATCAGCGGTAGCACTGGATTCTCACAGGCGCACGAACCCTCCTGTGAGCTGGGCGTGCGAGAGAGCTGGGTCACATGCTCCTTACGGGGACCTAAGGCCTGGCGATCTGAGGTGGGGCTGGGGGCGATGGCAGCACTGCCCCAACCCCTGAGTACCTTCTTCGCCCATGGAAAGATTATCTTCAATGGAGTCGGACCCTGGCGCCGAAGGGGCGGGGCCACTGGCCCGCAGTGTCAGCGGCGAGGGAGGGAGAGCATCCGGCGTCTCCTCTACTCCCTGACCCATCTCTGCAGAGGACACGTTCTGAACACACTGCTGACGGTGGATGAGCTCAGTCCCCGCCCCCCGCACGTGCCTGCCCTGCACGGCGGCGGGACAGCTGCCTCTGAAGACGTCTTTTATGTTGCAGTGGTAGACGTTTCTTATTTTTAGCTTTCAGTTGATTTCATTAGAATATTAATACCAAAGGAGACAGCTTCCCCATTTGGCGCTGTCACTCACAGATGGAAGACGGCAGCCTTGAGCCGATGTTTGCGGTGCTTCTTGAAGTCTGCTCTTCCCCGCGTCTCCTGCCACCCCTGCCAGAGCTTCCCACGCGCCCAGAGCCGGGCAAAGGTCAGATCTGTCACTCGCATTGTGTGATGACAGGAAGGTACTGGAACAAGAGACAACAGAGTCTGTGATTCCCAGGGAGCAATGTGTCCAGTGGTGCTGTCCTCAGGCAGATGTGGTTAACTTCTGCCAGCCCAGATGGAGGGTTGTTCTGAGTTGGGGCCGAATCCTGACCCGCCTCTGCCCTCAGCCTCCTTTGGGCAGAGGTGATGGTTGCGTAGCATCCACTTTGAATGACACACTGACATTGGGCATTCATTTCCATGGCAGGCCACCCCACTGTGACAACAGGCAGACTCTGGGCATCGCCCTGAGATGGGTGCCCCCCACTCCAGGCCACAGACTGGTACTGGCACCAGGCACACGGGGGATTGGGCCACGCAGCAGGAGGCGAGTGGCAACAGGGAAATAAATGGAGCTTCACCTATATTGACAGCATTGCCCCTTTGGTCACATGACCTCTTGAGCTCCACCTCTTGTCCAATTAGCAGTGGCATTCGGTTCTCAGAGGATCGTGAAACCTACTGTGAATTGCGCATGCGAGGGATCTGGGTCCCATGCTCCTTATGAGAGCCTAATGACTGACAATCTGGGCGATGCCCCTCTGTCCTGCTGACGTGTGGTGAAGGTCACAGGTGGCCTCACCTTAGCTTTGGTCCCTCTGTCATGCGGTCAGAGGACACAGCCAAGTCAAGTATTCCAGCTGATCTTTTCCTTTTGGCTTGTGGTGGCAGGATAGATCTTGCCCTCAGCAGCTGCACGTCCTGGGCCCACCGTGTTCTTTGTGAAGATCCCAGAATAACATGATGTATGAGACAGGATTCCTTGGAATTCTGCACAGCTTGTGGATTGAGTCCTTCATCTGGATTCCCTAGTGTCCTGCCAGCTCATGGGTCCCCTCCTGAGACCTGTAGGCACTGATCAGCTCTGGGACAAGCTCCCCTGCCCCGGGCTGGGCTGGGGCACAGCTGGAGTACCCCCTGCCAGGCATGCATCCCTGTCTACTCCCCGCAGGTCCTGCGTCCTGGGCTGGACCCCAGCCGAGGCCCAGGGCAGGGGTGGGGCCACCAGCGCTGCCTGGAGGTGGCTCTGTCCTTCAGGGTCCTCTGCTGTGCTCAGAACCAGATCACGAGGACTGGGCTCTGCCCAGGGCCCCTGTGTGCCGTCCGTGTCAACTGCTGCCTCATCCCACAAAGCCAGAGACGTTACATTTGGAAAAATATGAAAGACTCTAAGCTGGGCCTAGTGGTGCAAGTCTGGCACCCCAGCACTCTGGAAGACTGAGGCAGGAGGGTCTGAAGCTGAGGCTCAGTCTGGACAATTAAGCAACTTAGCGAGACCCTGTCTCAAAATGAATAAATAAATACAAGAGGCTTGGGGTGTGGCTTGGTGGGAAGACCCTGGATTCGACCCCAGTACCACAAAAAATGAAAGATTCCAAAGTTGGTGTGTCTAAAAAATAGCCCCTGTGGAATGCAGTTTCGCCTGACCCACTGCGCGACAGACCCCGGAGACTGAGCCGGGGTTTCACGGAGAAGTGGAAACAGTGTGGGGCCTGTGAGATCAGCTCTGAGCTGGGGACCTGGGACCCCTGGCCAACCGGTGCGGACCGGCAGCCTCACCTTCCTCACCTGTGGGACGGCCGGAGCCGCCTCCACTCCGCAGCGGCTGCAAGGACCAACCTTGGCTGGTGGATCTGTACAGCTCCCGGCTGTTTCCGCAAACCTTGGCCCCGGCCATGTGCACCCTCCTCCGGCTGCGGAGGTTGGATTTGGAGCGTCCCCTATGGGCGTGGGCACCAGTCTGCGGCCTTGGAGAACCCGGGAGAGGAGACAGATGGGGGGCGGGGCACGGGCTGGGGAAGTCCCGCCTCCAGTCAGCAGCCTCCTATCAGATTCTCATGCCTGCGCAGATTGACGGGAGGTGGAGCTTCGCGCCCTGCTGCCCTCCTGCGTGGTCCTCCAACAGCCTCTGCACGGCAGGTGCCTCCCCACGCAGGGCCCTTGGCAGAATGGTCCTCAACTAAACTGTTCCGGAGTCCAGAAGGGCGGGACCACCGGCCCAGGGCAACAAACTCATTAGGCTTGAGTTCTGCCTCCCGCAGACCCCCAAGGGACAGCTGTCCCACGCGAGCCACCTGCCTAACCAGCTGCACTTCCTCTCCTCCCCTCCGCTGGTGCCTTCTCGCCACCAACCTGCCCACAGGCCGCCAGGCTGGGCAGCCCGTTGTGCTCTGGGCCCGCCTAACAGAGCAGCCAATGTCACTAGGCCCGGCCCGAGGGAGAAGGGTTTTGCTGTGGGGATCCCTGTGCATCCCCTGGAAGGACACGCGTCACCCCCACTCACAAGACGTTACTAATGGGGCAGAGGCAGGAGTCCGAATGGCTGCAGGTACCTTGGGGGGCAAATGCTGGAACTGTAGAGGATGGGAAATACCCAGGGATGCCGCAGAAGGGGCCAGAGGTGGGTGGCATCAGGGCTCCCCAGGGAGCCGGCCTGCTTGGCGCGCCCCAGGGTGGGGCACAGCGCGCCTCATGAAGGCCTGTCGGCAGCGGTGACGGCGGACAAGCTGATTCGCAGTCGTGCTTGCTCTGGCCTTGCCCCAGTGGTGCCCAGGACTCCTGGTAACTCAACTCAGGACGTTCGGCAAACTGGGTGGGCGGCCCCCCGTGGGTCCCCCACCCCAAGGGCTCCCTCCAAGGGCCCCGTGCAGAAGGCGGGTCCTGGATTGTGGGCTTGGGGGCTCTGCCAATGCTAAGCCCCCCCTGAGCCTGTGCCACATTCGCGAGTGCTTCCTGGAGCCTGGGCAGAGCCGTCTTTGTGGAGGGGGCTGTGGGCAGTGCCAGCCTGTCACCACCCCCGAGTCCTCCCGCAGCCCCCGTCCAGATCAGATCCCGCCCCCCGGCCGGCTGACTCAGTGGCACTTGGGCGACGTTTGGCATCTCATGGCACCGTCAGCCCCACGTGGGACCGGGAGACATGCGTTTGCCGTGTCATTCTGCTGTTCCTAAAGGCAATGCCCACTCGGATTCCTACTCACCTGTTCTCCCGTCCGGCACCCAGCAGCCAGCAGCCGACTGACAGGCCCTGCCGCTGCTGGCATGAGCAGAGGACGCCTCACGCGTCCTTCCCTCTGCCCAGCCTGGTGGCACAGCTGTGACCACCCCGCCGCCGGGCTGACCCCTGGGGCTCCTGCAGCTCGGCCCTGCCGGCCGTGCTGGGGGCAGCCGCTTGGCCCCTCTGCGCTTCTGTTGTGTCGTCTAGAAAGAAGGAAGGGGTCTGATGTTTGCTCTGATCCAGGAGGCCGAACACGTGGCTTGGCTACAGCACTGAGCTCACTTGGCGTTATGGTGTGGATCTGGAATGTCTCCCAAAAGCCTCACGATGGACAGATGATTCAACTTCACTGATTTCCTCAGCTGTGGGCCGGCTGGAGGGGCGGGTCACTGGGGCGTGACCCGGAAGGGCATTGCTGGCCCCGCCTTTCCTTGCTCAACCGCGGCCTGTCTGCCATGCCATGAACAGTTTTCTCCGGCTAGGCCTCTGCCAGGCCCTCCCAGCACTGCCAGCGGCCTCCAATGGACCGAGACCTTCTAGACTGTGAGCTAAGATTAACCTTCCCTTCTGTAAGTTGTGGGTGTTGGGTATCGTGTCCCTGCAATGAGAAAGTGACTGAGACCGTTGGGGTGCAGTGGCGTGACCCAAGAGTTCTTAAAAGTATATAATATGATGAAAACAAAATCCTACATGGGGGTACAGAGTCCAGAGACAAATGCCGAGTGTTGGGGCTGGGTGTGCACGCGCGAAGCTTATGTTACTCGTCTAATTTCGTGTACGCATGAGAACTCCCAAAACAAGAAAATGTAAAGAAATCACAGAAAAAATCACAAGGAAGCAAGGTTTTCTGTGGTGTCTCTTGGGTCAGAGTCAGTGCACCTGGACCGCCCAGTTGGCTCAAGGAGAAGCAGCTGGTGCACCAGAGCCTGGACCCTTCTCCCAAACAGCAGACTCAGAGCTGTGGACTGAGAGCCTGGGTCCAGACCTATCACCGAGGTCTCGGAGCCTGGACCTTCATCTTCCAATGCAGACTCTGAGGCCGGACCTTCACCCTGAGCTGTGGGCTTGGACTGTGGATCCCTACGTGAGCCGTGGACCCAGAGCCCGAGCCCTGACCCCGGGTCTGACCCTGAGCTGTGGGCTCGGACTGCAGATCTCGACCTAAAGTGTAACCTCCAACTCCAGACCCTGGACCCCTACCCTGGCTGCAGACTCAGCCCCTGGACCCTTCCTCGCCTCGAGTGACGGGTGTGGAGCCTGGATTCTAACCCTGCCTGGCCACAAGAGGCTGAGGGGACTTGAACACCGGAACTTCTCCAAACCTGCTTCTCCCTTTGCGTGTGGAGGTTGCCCAAGAAGGGCTGGAGGTGCCGGTGGCCGAGGGTCCTGTGTCCGTCCTCCCTCCTCCCTCTAGACAGATCTCGTCTCTTCAAGCGTCACAGGGAAGTCAAAAATCCCTGAAGCACCCAGACCTGAGTGCCTAGAAAGGCCTTCTGGGGGTAAGGAGTGTCATGCTTGTCCGGAGCTGTGGCCTGCCACTGTGGCCTGCTGTGGGGACTGGGCACTGGCACTCTGGCAGCCCAGGCTGGGGGGCCCTCTTGTGGTAGCAGGGAGTCTGGGTGCACAGAACAAACCAAGTTCAACCTGGTTTCCAGCCACTGACCCAGTAGGCCATTGGCGGGGGGTGGCGAGGGGGGCGTTCTGGCCCCATATATGTGGCCAGATACCCAGGACCCTCTGTAGCAACAGCTGTGGTCCTGAGGTGAGGATGGTGTGACTTAGCATAGTCCTGGTGGCCAGGCAGGCCCTCACCTACTGCCTGGGCTTCTGATAGACACCTGTCTTCGGGATGCACCCTCTGCCCAGGATCCTTTGCGTCCCCAGGGTTAGTCATGCCATCCGCTCCTCAGGACCACGGCTGTTACCATATGCTCTGTGCCCTCACGGCCACCAAAGGGAAGGCACCAGCCCATGTCCTGGAGAAAGGGATGCGCCAGCTCCACACTGAGCACACATGGCCTCTCCACGGCGGGTGGACAGTCCTTGAGCAAGGTCACTCATGGTAGAAAGGGTGCCATGCACTGGCCATGGCTGTGCTCAGAGCCTGGGCGCCGAGGAGCCCGCGGTGGACGGCAGGGGACAGAGGGAAGAGGAGGGTCTTTGAGGAGCAGCTGGTGGTCCCTCAGTCTCTCCTGGCGCTCCACAAAACTGTCAGTCCTTCTCCCAGCCAGCTGGCAGAAGAAACAGCCCCGACCTGGGGAGGGAAGGCGACAGCCGCCCTGCTGGGGTCTCAGGGCACGGGACTGGCAGTCAACAGAGGGAGGAAAACACACAGACGAATCTGAAAAATAGATAGCTGGGCTCTGTGCTCAGGGGTATAATCCCAGCACGCTGAGAGGCTGAGGCGGGAGGATGCCTGAGCAACTGAGTGGCTCGTCAAGACCCGTCTCAAAATCAAAAATGAAAAAAAAAAACAACCAAACAAACTAGGGATGTAGTTCAGCGCAAAGGCCCTGGGCTTGATCCCTGGTACAGGAAAGAAAGTCTCTGCATAAAACATTTTGCCCTGTTGGCAGTTTCAGTTCAGATGCCTCCTAAATCTGACCTACACCTCCTCTCTTCCCTTCTTTCCGGAGTGTGTTTGTTGATGGTTTTCTGATAGCACCAAAGGGCTCACAGTGACTGTAGGGACACATCAGTGCCTGTGTCTGGAATTTAAAAAAAAAAATGTTTTAAGAAATTTTTGACTATCTTGGATCAAAGTAGGCAGATGGCCTACCGCGGGCGGCCCTGGTCCAGACCTCCCCCTGAGGAAGGGGGACTTGGTGAGTTTGCAGGTTTGGATGGCAGCAGTCGCGGGGCTGGCTCGCGGTCCCTGGTCAGCCGTAGGCCATGCCTGTGCCGGTGGAACTGAGGTGCTTTGGAGGATGCCAGGGTCGCTGGCTTAAAAGCGCCAGGCCACAGTTTTGACCATAAGCAGTTCGCCAGGGGGGCCTGAGTGAGGTAGGCATGGAGAGGTCAGGGCCAAGCACCTGTTTGTGGCATCCCTGACCCAGCAGGGCTGGTGGGGACTTTACCTCAGCCCAGCACTCACCCAGGTGGCAGGGTGGCTGTAGACGTACAGGAGGGGCCACAGTGGGGTCCTGAGGCAGCCAGTCCCCCAGGGGCCCGGCGCTGCTGCAGAGCTGGGCTCTGGGATGTGGGCCCCTGGAGAGCCCAGGCCCCGGGGATGTGGGGGCACACACACACACACACACACACACACACACACACACACACACACACTGAGCAGCAAGCACCTGCAGCAGGTGCAGGAAAGCGAAGTTGTCTATTTTGGTGCTTTCACTGTACTGTACCCTCCCTTTTGTTTTTTGAACAAGGGTCCTCCACTTCCCACCTGGCATAGGGCCCATGTGAGCAATTCACTGCCACACCTCCCCACGATCACGGGGTCCCCAGCCACAAGGCCATGTGGCTTTATAAGGCATGGGTGCTATGTGGTGGCCACAGGGCCCCCCGGTGCTGATGTCTCGTGGCCCGTGGTAAGGTCAGCGGGGACCAGAGCAAGCCTTACCCTCTTCCATGGCAACTTGGCAGCCAGTCTCGTGTCTGTGAACCTAACGATGAGAACTTAAGTCTTGCAGCTTTTAAAATTCCCATTTTTAGAATTACTTTTCGTGTGACTGGCTGAACCTCTCACTCTGCTGTTTGCAGGTGGCCTCGGCCGCAGCTCAAGGGGTGGAAGGTAGATTTTTATGCCGAAATCACACCCTCTTTTCCTTAAAAGCTACACTAAGATCTTCCATTCATGAATTCTACTGCAGCTGAAAGTTTAAAAATAGCTGTATTTCCTCATTCCCACCCATCTCCAGCTCTGCGTCACACGGTGGCTGAGATTTTCCTCGAATTCTGAGTCACCTGAGGGCAGCTGTGGGCTGGGGAGGGTCTGCCGGGGGCTGCTCCAGCACCCAGGCAGGGCGTGGCCCTAGAGGATGAGCTTTTGGGGGCAGGGACCGTGGTCAGGCTCAGAAGACTCAGTTTATCAAAAACTGTGCACCGAATGGCGCATTTGAGCACCTGCCCCACCCCGAGACAACTCACAGCACTGTTGTGCACGCGCGAGCACAGACGATCCACATTGTGAGAGCCCTGCTTGACGGTTTCCATAAAAAAATCATTTTATTTCAAAGGACAGGTGAGTGTTTTGCCAGCCAGGACTCCAAACAAAAGGCAGGAGAGCTGTGGTCTTGGCCTTAATAAATAAGACACCGTCTGTACTTCTGCCTCATAGAATGCCGTCTGCATTTTAAATAAATAATCCCCTGAGGCTATGGATCTACAGGGAGCCGGGGTCAGGGTGGGACCCTCCGCTCAGGGGGTGCACTCGGCTCCCTTCCCGGCCAGCCTTCCAGGACCCTGTACCCCTCGGCCTGGCAGCATGGGGGTTCTGCACTGCAGCGGAGGTGGCAGGGGCTGGAATGGCAGCCTCTGGCCCTGTTGCTCCCTGCACCTGTCATGTTGGCAGCTTATGGTCCGGTGCGTTCCCAGGTCAGTGCCGAGTGGACGTGCTGGTTCGGGCTCCTGACAGGAGCGGGTATCCCACTGTGCCCACCCCTTGTGGCTTCACTCAGCATGAGGATGTGCATGTGGCCAGGGCTCTGCTGCCATGGGACCTGAGAGGAGCAGCGGGCCAGCGCACAGGCCCCTGCACGGCCATCGTGCACCGCATCCTGGGGGCTGAGCGTGCTCGGCCGTGACGCCGAGCTTTCTGCGTGCGACAGTCAGGGAGCGCTAGGGCCGGCGGTGCCTTTGCAGGCACGTGTGCAAAAGGCTGGGCAAATCAGTCTTTCCAGGGCCACATCCTTCAGGACAGCTCCTCCTCAAAGATGGTTCGTGGAGGACGGGCCCGGTCCCCTCGGGACGCCAGGGTCAGTGTTCCTTCAGCCTGCAAGAAGAAGGCCAAGTGACAGCAAGCCACACAGTGGCCCCTGCATGTCCACACTCACAAGGGCCACGTGGGGTGGGTGCCAGTGCCTGCGGGGGCAGAGGAGGCGGGAGACGGCTGTGCAGAGCAGCCACCGAGAGCCCGCAGTTTCCCTGCAACTCGGCCTTCTAGTTCTGAGGAGAGATGGCCACAATCAATCCAGAGCTATGTATCAGGACAGAGAAAAGGGTACTGTGATGTGCCGTGCCAGGGACAGCAGTGGCTCTCACTGGTCAGGGGGCTGGCAGGGGGGCAGAAGAGCCGGGCAGCCTGGGGCAGCCTCGGACCCGGGCGGGACTTACGGAGCTTGGCCTCCTGTCGCTGGCCCCGGGCAGCTCAGCTCCTTGTGGATGAGGCGTACCAGGAACTGCACACAAGACAGAGACAGGGTACCCGTGACCGCTGGGCCCGGACCAGCCAGCAGGCATGTCTTGGGTTCATGCTAATGGCTATCGCCTCTGAGGCCCAGCGAGGCTGCTGGGCCGCTGCCCTCCCACACACTCTGCACGGTGTTTCCTGCTCAGATGTCTGGTTAGAGAAGTGTGCCAGCCCGAGAGCTCGGGCTGCTCTATTAACAACAGGACAGACTTGTAAAAACAAGGCTTTTACGCAGGCTGCAGCCAGAATGCCTGATGGGTTTGTCATGCTAACATAAAGCTTGTCCAACTGTAAAATGTATCCAAATGGAAAAGGGGTTTGTGTCTTTTCGTTTTCTTTTGAAGACAAGGTGGCCCACGATCACAGCAGCCCGGAGGGTACTCACGCTGTGCAGGTGACTCTGAGGCCAGGCTGGCACTTTGTAGGATGCTGGTGCCAGGCACCGGCTGCCCCCCAACCCCCCACTGTCCCCATCCTCGTGGTCCAGTGCCTAACCTCAAGGCCTGTGGGTGCTAAAGGCCCCAGGGCAGCCCACAAGTCCACACTTGTGGCCCGCTGTCCCCAGATGTACCTAGCTTCCCGTGTGGGGGTGAGTGTGGCACTGGCCTTCCCTGAGCGCCACGACGGCTCAGTGAAGTCGCCTGGACTGAAAACGGGCCGGCTTACCAGGAAGGCACAGGCGTCTGCGAACATCAGCATGTAGAACACGTTGCTCCACCCGGACGGGGAGATGAGCCCGGCCAGCAGCGGGCCCAGCGCGGCTCCTGGGGAGACAGGCACAGGGACATGAGTGGCGCAGCGGAAGGGGGACCGGCTGGGGCCCCCAAACCCACGGGGCGCTGCGGCGCATGCCTGGCGTCTCAGCACTCTGGGAGGCTGAGGCAGGAAGAGTGCCCATCCCGGGCAACTTGGCAAAAACCGGCCTCAAGGGAAGAAAACAGGAAAGAGTAATCAAAACTGGGGCTGAGGGTGCAGCTTACGGGTGCAGACCATCCGCCTGGTGTACGTGAGGCCTGGATTCGATCCTGGTACCCGTGCACACACACACATGCACACACAAAAGAAAAAGAAGGAAAGACAGACTCGAGTGTGGGATGAGGCCAGGACAGCGAGGGGCTGGGCATGGGGCACGGGTGTTACGGCTACCTGTGTTCAAGGCTGCATCGGGTTTTACTTTCCCCCATTTTATTGATATGTGTATATACATATGTGATACATAACCATTACACTGAACTTGAATATTTTGTGCAGATATATCAGGTTTCACTTGGACAAAATAAAAAAACAAGCTGGGAACTGGCAGAGCCGCACTGAGAAAAAGGTGTTTTGTGCCTACTTTGAAATTTCCCTCCCTGGAGCTTTGCCAGAAAATTCCAAATTGGTACAGAGAAAGGGCATGGCACTGGTCAAGGACCGACTCCTAGACAAGACCTCAGGGACAGGCCCGGAGGGAAGGAAGGCGGGTCACCAAGAGCTGCCGGGGCCTCCTGACCTGCCTGAGGCTCCTCCAGGCACTGGGAGCCCAAAGGGAGCAGGGGCCTGGGCAGAGCTGTGTCACCCGGAAGGGCACTCCCACCCCACCCTCCCTCTCCTAGCCATCCCCAATGCCAAGGCCCCCCCCCCCCCAAGGGAATCTCAGAGGGGAGGGGTGGCCCTAACACTGTGTAATAGATCAGGATCGCTGCTGACCAGTTGAAGGACACAGCACTGGGGAAGGCCATTTCGCCACTGGCTTTCTCAACAAGGTGACCACCCCAGGGCTTCTGGGACTAGCTGGATTCCTTCCGGAGGGCGAGGGATTGGTGGCAGGAGCAGGAGCTGGTTTCCCGTGCCCTGGAGATGTGAATGGCCATCTGGGCCTCTCTCGATGGCCCCCACCCGTGAACTTGGCCCCATGTATGGTTCCAGCTGCCTCCAACCGGCCCTTGGTTCAGATCCCAGGCACCACAGCCCAGAGCAAATTCCCGACCTCCCAGAACAGTCGCCACATGCGGCAGGCGAGCCCACTCGGAGCTAGTAGAGGACTGCCCCACGTCCCGGAGGTGGACGGGCCGTGGAGGGCACAGGGAGGGCTGGGGGCGTGGCGAAGAGGGCCGGGGGTCTCAGCAGGGCAACTGGGAGGCTGGTGTCTGAGCACAGATGAGACCGCCCGTGCCGGCACCTTCTCAGGAACAGACGGCCTTTCCGAGGCCCTGTGCAAGGACATGCTTGAAGGCGTCCTGTCCTCACTTGTTTTGAGGGACCGCGGACGGGGCCCAGTGCCTCACACCTGCCGGCAACCATCATTCCACTGCGGAGCTACACCCCCAGCCCATTGTCTTTGACACAGCGTCTTGCTAAGTTTTTCAGTCTGGAATGGACTTTGCAACCCTCTGGCTCCTGAGTAGCTAGGAAACAGTTATGCACCACTGCTGGGTGTTTCCGAGGAGCCGGGGAGGAGAAAGGCTGGAGCGAGGCGGGCACAGTGGTGGGAAGGACTTGGCTCTGCTCCAGTAAGACGCGTCTGTGGGTGTTTCCCAACCAGGGGGTGCAAAGGCCAGCTTCCTACAGGGCCAATGGAGCTTCCCGCCCTCCCAGTGAGGCCCCGAGTGGGAGCTGGGTGACAGGTGGCACGAGAGGCTGTGACTCTAGAGCCTCCTGGTCAGTGCAGAGCCGCTCCAGTCAGCTGAGTCACCACCTGGGTGGAGCACCGTGCAGGGACTCTGCGCTGGTCTTGAGGCCCGTGAAGGGCTGGTGCTGGGGTGGGACGCGCGGGTTGCGGGGGACGCAGATGGCTCTGGGTACCGCCAGGCTGGTGTCTCACTATTTTCACCTGCCTGCCCCCTAAGGGGCACTGGCTTGAATACAGAATGTCCCCCACAGGCCCATGGGGGGAGGCCTGGTCGCAGGCCTAGAGCAAGGCCTCCGGGATCCAAACTGAAGGGGCCGTGGGGATCAACCCCTTCCTCCTCCTCTGTCGGCTTCCTGACCGCCGTGAGGTGAGCAGCTTGGCTCCGCCAGGCGCCCCACCGGGACACACTGCCTCACCATGGGCCCAAATCAACAGGGATACCTGACCCCCTGGGACTGCAGGCTCTACACCATGAGCCAAACAAACCTGTCCTCCTTTTTCTGGAGGCAGGGTCTCCTCACTCCATAACCCAGGCTGGTCCTGAACTGTGGCTGGCCTTGGGCTCACGGCAATCCTCCTGCCTCAGCCTCCCTGGTACTGGGATTGCAGTTGTACCCCACCACACCCAGCTATTATGTGGTGCTGGGGAATTGAACCCAGGGCCTGTGCCTGCTAGGAAAGCACTTTAACTGCTCACCTGTGCCCTCAGCCCTTTTTTTCTTACAAGGTGATGTCTTGGGTATTTTGCTACAGTAATGAGCAGCTGACTAATGGGAAGAGCTGTTTTTTCCTCGCGTTCTCTGCGCCAGGAACTGAAGGCGCCTTGAGGAGTGTAACATCCCGAATGTTGTACGCCTATGAACTGCGGAGTCTCCCTGTCATTTAACTTTCAGTAAGATTCTGTCTTCCCTGGAAGGAGAGCGGTAAGTGGACAGTGGGCCAGCTCGGCCCGGGGCTGCAGCTGGTCAGCCACTAGCTCCAGTCAACACCGGTTAACACGTAGGCCTTCGCACTGTGGGAAACCAGGCCCAGCCGGCCACCCGCCGCCATGGTAGCCCTCATTCCCTGAACCCCCTCAGCCGCTCTGAAGAGCGGCCTGTCCCAGCAGTGGCAGTGGGAACCCGGGGGGCCAGTGAGGACCCCAGAAACCCCAGGGCCGGCGCCGTGCGTACCTACGGACCCTGTCCCGTCGATGATGGCCGTCACGGTGGAGAGGGCATGTGCATTTCCTTTCAGGCTCTTGTGCGTCCCCTAGACGGGAGGAAGCAGACGCGGACCACTCAGCGGTGCTGGACGTGGGAAGCGACCCAAGAGTCACATTGTGTCCCACACACGCAGCTCGCCGCCTGGCAGCGTGAGCTCTGCTCTGCCCCAGCTCCCCTCTGAGAGGCAGCTGGGGGCTCAAGGTTTCCCAGACATAGAACTGAGCAGGCACATGGTGGTGCTGGAGCCCCGGGCGTCTCTTCCCATAACTGGGTATTCACTTATCAGAAGCTACCACAGCAGCTGAAATGGCATAGTGAAAAAAATATTTCAAAAGAAAGTTTTAGCGCTTACACATGTGCATGACCTAGGGCAAGGAAAAGTCAAGCCGCAGGTTGGACACACCTGCAGACTGTTGGGGGACCTGGAGGGGATGGCAGGCAGATGTGTGAACCAGACACGGGTCACGGGTCATGTCACAGCTGCACCAAGGAGGCCCCGTCCCGCCCGGACACTCACCAGGTCTGCGGACACGGCGGTGGTGATGAGTGTGTAGGGCCCGCTGACCAGCGCCCCGCTTAGCAGCAGCATGGCTGGGGGCAGAACAGAGAGTGTCATGGGGCCACCCGGGTGGCTGCCCTACTTCTAGGAGCATGGGTGGCTTCCCGTCACTGGTGACTTATGTGTGCTCTCAGGGAAACCTCGTCCTCTCAAAGACTTGGGCTACTGGGCCTCATGTGCTGCGCCAGAAACTCCCCCTGTTCCGGGGACAGTGCCACATGCCCCATGGGCAGCCTATGCGTTGCTGGAGCCACGCAGTCCCCGTCTGGAGCTGCCTGGGGCCACCTTTCCTGTATTAGGTCCTGGGTTTGCAGGACCCCAGGCACCTGCCCTGGGGTCAAGCCACTTATGGGGGTAACCCCTAGGAATGGGACCCCACCTCTGCCTGGTCCCCACTGCCAGCTGCCCCCTGCCCCCCACAGTTGGCTCTTCCTAGTCCCCACTGTTGGGCTCCCCCTGGTCCACACTGCCCGCCCGTCAGAGCAGCAGGCACATTTCCTGAGCCCTCAGAAGTCATAAACCGTCCTACAGCGGCCAACTGGGAAGATGGGCGATGGGCTTGCCCTGCCTGTCCCCAGCCCCGCTGGCTACCCGCCAGCTCTGGGGAGGCTCTGCCAGCATGACGCTGGCTTCTGAGGGGCTCCTTTCTCCTGGTGCTGAGCCCATCACGGCCTGAGCAAGAGCCCACTCCCTCCCACTGGCTCCCTGACTCGACAGCCAGCCTCACCCCTGAGGGGCGTGCCTGGGCTCCCCATGGGGACGCAGCCAGCTGGGCCACACTGCATGGCCGTACGGTAGACTAGTTCTTGGCTCACGTCACCCAGCTGTGGGGACAGAGTGTGCTGTGCATGGGAGGAAGGGGTGAGGCCCCCGGCACTCACCCATGGTGGCCTCCAGGCCCATCCTGCTGACGGCAGAGAACACGTAGAGCTGCGGGTGGGAGAGGGAGATGCGGGCTGACCACGGGCAGCCACAGGGAACCCTGAGGACGGACAGAGCCAGGCCCCACAGACACTAGGCCACAGGCACCAGCCCTGCCCAGGTGCATAGGCTCTGGTCTGAGCTCTGGGACCTTGGGACACCTTAGGCCAACTCCTGTTGCTGTTAGCAGGGGGTCCAGGCCAGCCAACCCTGAGTCCCTCCTCTGAGTGGACTTCCCTTGGGCCAGCGAGAAGACACGCGTGTCCCCTCGGCAAGGACCCTCACCTACCCCTTTCCTAAACATCCTTTGAGTGACCAAGGCCCTGAGAGAACCGTGAGCTAGGGGACGGTCACAGGCCAGGGGGAGGCAGGTGGGCAGTGTAACAAGATGCCCCCAATGTTGTAATACACGGTGATGACAGGCAGAGTCCCCCTGGATCCTCAAAGCCGTGTGGCGGCGGTGCGGGTGTCACTCCCACTGTGCAGAGAAGAAGACTGAGGCACGTGGAAGGAAGCCACCGGCTCGGTGTCATGGGCTACTCAGTGCTCGAAAAGCAGCATGGACCTAGTGTGGCAGGTGTCGAAGACACCAGGAGGCAGGGAAGGCCTGGGGTCCCAAGAGAGACATGGCAGGGTCTCGTTCTGGGAAAGGAGACAAGAGAGGGCTGGGGGGAGGGGTTTCCCCCAAAAGAGCACAGTGCCCAGACCAGGGGAGGGCGCGGGGATGAGCAGGGGACAGCGGTGTTGACAAGGCCGTGAAGGCGGCTGCCCTGTGTTGGGGGAGGCCCCTTGCCGGAGGGAGGCCCGGTGACTGGGGACAGCGTGGCCAGCGGGCGGGTGGGGGGCTGACCGTGGGCGCCGCAAGCAGAAGCATCACGCCACAGGTAGAGGCCCGTTTCTCCAGCCGGTCGGAGATGACACCAGCCAGGATCCCACCTGCAGAAGACGGGAAAGTGGCGGCTCGGGACTCCCGCCAGCGCCCAGGGTGCACAGGCAGGGGAAGGAATGTTCGCCACCTCCTGCAGGGTCCCAGGCCCAGCCGCCGCAGGCAGGGTCTGGCCGCCACCACCAAGGTCCTTCCGCGAGCCCAGCGGGCACCTCTGCTGGGCAAAGGGTGGTCTCAGGGCCAGGTTTTAGGGCAGCCTGAAGCCCCTCCAGGGCTCAAGGGCTACCTCCTTGTGGGCGCTGGTTTCTGGGGTGGCCAGCTCAAGGCCAGAGGTGAGGACTGAGGGCGGGGAGCCTCCCTACCCCGGGCCCTCCCGGCGGCAGCGGCACAAGTGGGCACACAGCACCCTGAGGTCCTGCAGATGTGGTACCAAGCGGAGCGGGAGGCGTCGACTCACCAAAGATCCCGCCCACGTCGAACAAGGTGGACAGCTCCCCTGCCTTCTGGGCATCCAGGTGATCTGGCGGAAGGACCAGAGTGTCTGGTGAGCGGGCCTGGGGGCCCTCCACAGGACGGTCCACTGCACAGAAGGGCTGACCGTACTCCCACCTCAGCGGAACCTGGGCGCTGCCCGCCCAGCCCACAAGCCCGGGCGATACGAGGGGCTGAGAACAGGGAAGGCTGGTAAACTGGTGCTGTGTGCGTGTGTGACGGGGCCATCTGACCACAGGAAGGACTGTGGCCTTCTCCCACCACAGAGGTGAGAGCCAGGCCCTGAGACCTGGTCAGGACCTGCACTGCTGGGGCGAGGGACGCAGGCCAGGCCAGCGCGGGGAGGGAGCTCTGGTCAGGCTGCCTCCCCAGTCCCAGCACCATGAGCAGGAGACCTGGGGTTTTCCAGAGAAACCTTCATGCTGGACAGTCCTGAAAGTGTCCTTTGCAATCAGAGGGGACTGAGGAGAGAGAGGGTGTCCATCACCTGCCAGCACCCACCTTTCAGACCCCAGGGCATGGGTGGGGCCACTGGGAGAGGACCCGTAGGGGAGGCCCAGCCTGTGCACCTCCCACTGATCTCTCCTAGGGGTACCTTAGGGCTGTCCCTCCCTGCCCCAGGCTGTGGCATCAGCCCTCCAGTCCTGGGTTCCCCTCAGCCTTGACTGTCCCCTGGTGACCCCTGGGGTCTGCCTGCTCCCTGCAACCCTCCCGTTCTCCTGCATCCAGTTCTGCGCCTCCTGGAGCCTGTCCCTTCTCGCTGCAGGCACCCCGTGCCCTTCCCCTGCCCTCAGCCAGCTCGCCCACTGAGAGGCTTCTCCTCCCACCCAGCCCCTCCCGCTGTCCCGGAGTCATGCTACGGGGGAACACGTGTCTGTTCAGTGGGTACATTATGTCATAACCTGCAGAACCAAGACCACCTGCCCGCTGGCCGTCCGAGCCCATGCCCCGGGGGCAGGCTCTGTGTGGGTCACTAAGACTTGATCCTGTTCACTGCCTGCCTGGCTCCCGTGCCCAACACAGCTCCAACCGGAAGGAGGGCGGGTTCCTGGGACGCACCCCCCTACAGGTGGCAGCAGGAGAGACTGCCAGCCCTGGGGACCCCAAAAGCTTTGCTGTTTGTCAGAGCACCTGGTGGTTCTCCTGTCTTTGCTCCATCCTGTCACCACGGTGGGGTCCCCACACGTGACCCACGCCCCGGTCTGTGCACAGGACCCCATAGGGGCTTCGAGGGGCACACTCACCCACACTGGTGATATACAGTGGCAGCCAGAAGAGGAAGGTGTAGCTGACCAGCTTGGCAAACAGCAGACACAGCGAGAACTCGATCACACCCTGGAGAGAGGGAGGGAGGCACTGGCATCCCGCGTGGCCTCATCCTGTGACAAGGCCTGTGTCCTGAGTGGCCGAGCCCTGTGGGTGGGTGTGCCGAGAGGACCTGGCGTGCTGTGTGGGGTGGAGAGGGTGCAGCCTCACAGGGGAGCCACCTTGGGCCACCTCTGGGGGAGGGCAGGGGAAGCCCAGAGCTCCAGACTTTCTGAT
This sequence comes from Ctenodactylus gundi, assembly GCA_004027205.1. NCBI lineage: Eukaryota > Metazoa > Chordata > Mammalia > Rodentia > Ctenodactylidae > Ctenodactylus > Ctenodactylus gundi. The sequence goes on from PVKB01000685.1 coordinate 23,923, forward strand.
TTTCAAGTGAAGCCATACATGTCTGTGAACTCTCTGAATTTCTAAATATAGAAAACGTATTTTTAAAAAGTCTAAGACGGCCTTAAGTATGCAGACATTGCAGCAGCCACGTGCGGCCTGGGGCCCGGCTCACACTGCGCGGTTCTGACCTGTGGGGTCCGCGCCCACGGGCCTCTGCGGACAGCGCCACTGCGAGGCACAGGGACTCACCGGGATCCTCAAGGCCCCCGTGAAGCTGATGGCGGCCATGCCACTGTTGCCCGGGAGGACAGCAATGTGGCTCGGGGGGACGGGCATCTTCCCGTCGGGCAGCAGCAAGCACTGCATCTCTGGGTCCTGGGAAGAAAAGAGGGCAGGTGGCACCAGGTGTTGGAGTCCCCTCCGCCAGGGCCAGATTTGAGCGCGCACGCCACCTGGAGGTCCTGTTTCCTGGGAAGTCTCAGGAACCTCTAGGGTGCCACCCAGACAGTCGCTGCGTTACACTCACCGGCATCCGTGTCCCTATGAAACACTTAGTACTAAACACCCAGAAATAATCTGAAAACGGGGGCAGGGTCTCAGTTTATAGCCCCGACTGGTCCCGAACTCACTACGTAGCCCAGGCTGGACTCAGAAACTCACAGCAATCCTCCTGCCTCAGCTTCCCAAGTGCTGGGATTACAGCTGCACATGTGCCCGGCTCCTTTTTGGTGTGGTGGTGACGAACTGAACCCAGAGCTTTGTGTATGCTTAGGCAAGCGCTCTGACCACAGAGCTACGCCCCCGGCCTGAAAAAGTCCTTCTGTAATAAAATGGATGTTACATCGCTGCAGAAGGAAACTGGCCAGTTAACATGCACCATGAAAACGGGGCGCCTTGTGATTGCTGAAGAAGCTGGGGAGATTTTAGTAACACAGGAAAATGCTTACAATATTAATAATACATCACCCCAAGCTGGCTTCCCTGAAGATCTCAAAGCTTCAGTGCCTCTACCTGGGTATCCAGGTAGCTCTAGGACCCTTGTACCGAAAGGCAAAGTCTAACCCAACGCTCTGCCCATGCACCACTACAACTGATGTTTTACAGAAATATTACTCTTTTTTTTTTCCCCCCAGTACTGAAACAGAACCCAGGGCTTTCACACTGAGGCACACCCTCAGCCCCCACCCCCCTGCAGGGTCTGCCCAAGTTACTATGGTAACCATGCTGGGCTCAAATTTGTGACTTTCCTGCCTCAGCCTCCCAGCGTGCTGGGCTGACAGGCTTGCGCCACGGGAACTGGCTCAGAATTCTTCAGGCAAAACTGCATTCTTCCCTAAGTTCACAATGGACTCGTGTTATCTGAAGCAACATTTCTCAATCAACTCTGATGGTTTGTGAGTCAGGATCTTTTGACCCACCTAAGGGACTAAGTTGACACCTCTGGGAGCCAAGTGTGACCCTGGCTTAGGTGGGGTTGAGGGCCTGGGGCGGTCTACACGTGCTCTTGCCCACGAAGCTGCATCTCTTACTGCATTTATCTCGCTACGAGCTACGGCGCCCCTGCTCGCTCTGTTTCTGTACCCACCTCCTATTCACCCCCTGACCCCTGCGATGGGACGCAGACGGCTGGCAGGCAGCCGCTGAATAAGTGAATCACCTTCAGATTTGATTAAAAACATCACACATGCTTGCTTAGCTTAGGATCCCAAGAAAGCTAGCGAGGGCAGACTCAGATTTTTGTGAATTCAAGGAAGCCCAAGTCTTGAAAGCCCTTGGCTCCGTGTGATGGGTCACCAAGGCAGAGGGACACCCGCCCTGGGGCTCACTCAGGAGGCTCTTCCGCAGCCCCGGCCAGCTCAGGCGTGAGTCGGGGACTTACCAGAGGCCGGCTTTTGTCGCCGTGTCCCGCTGCCTTCTGCAGCCTGCACCTGCGCACACCATTCTCGTAACCTTTTGGATGCTGGGAAAGGGAGAGTGGAGTAATTACTGACTCAGAAGGGAAGGCTGGGGTGCTGCAGCAAGGGCCAGCATCCCAGAAGGCCACTGGGAGGAAAAGGTAGCCAATGGGAAGCCAGGGCAAGGGCCCAACCAGCTGGGCCCTTGGAGTGTGGCCTCCAGATGGCAGATGGAACGGGCGAGTAAACCCTTTCCTGAGCTGGGCTTGGTGGTGCAGGTCTACAGTCCCAGCACTTCAGGAGGCTGAGGCAGGAAGATTATAAGTTTCAGCCCAACGTGGGCAATTTAATGACTTAGTGAGACTGTCTTAAAATAAAAAAGTGAAGGTTGGGGTTGTAGCTCCGTGTAAAGGTCATAGTTTCACACACACACACACACGTGTACACACACATGCACACACACACATACATGATGTTACACAGGTAGGTACAGGCCCAGGAACAAGAGCTCTGGGCTATCTGCAGAATCTGACACAGTGTCCCCAGAAGCAGGTGAACATGGCCTCTGTGACCTAACCCCAGCCCCAGCTGAGAAACAGGAGGGGAGTCCTGCCCGGGGGGCCTGTCTGTTGCATGGCACCTGGGGGCAAGCTGCAGGGCAGGGACGGCCACAGGATGGAAGACCAGGGAGGAGATGGGTGCTCCCAGGAGGAAGTGATCTAGCACAGCACCCGTCACCCCGCTCGGTCCAGAAATGTCCCAGGAGCAGTGGCTTCTAGGGCTCATTTCCTCAGTTTTGCCCTCTCTCTCCCCCCCCCCCCCTTCCTTGGCACTAGGAATTGAGTGAACCCAGTGCCTTTGCACTGATCTACACGCCCAACCCCTTTTTACTTTTAATTTTTGAGATGGAGGTCTCAACAAATTATTAAGTTGCCCAAGTTAGGCTCGAACTTGTGATCTTCCTGCCTCAGCCACCCAGAGTGCCGGGATTATAGGCCTGCACCACCAGGCCCAGCCAAGGCCTTTCCTTTCAAAATTGTACTTAATCGCTCATCAGTGTAGTAAGTAGCGGGGCAGGCAAGGGCTCTGGCGCCCCCTGCTGCACAGTGCCAGCGCGGTTCTAGGACAGAACTCAGCAGGGCTTGGGTGGGATCAGACTTGCGTGGTCCTGTACTTACAGGGCGAAGCAGAGAATGGGTCAGGAAAATTTTATGTGGTGTGAAACAGATGCTGCGTGTGATGCCAGGCAAGGTCAGGACTTCTGATTCTGGGCTGTGTATGTGGCACTGGGGATCAAATATGAATGCAAGGCTGATCTGGCAGGCTAGGGTGTGACCAGGCCCCGCTGACAGGAGGGAAGGAGCCAGGCGGGGGCCAGCAGGGAGCAGAGCTGCCCGGGGCGGACATGGGGGCTGGGGACTTCCTCCTCCTAGGTTGGCCGTCCATTCGAGGGTCAACACTACACGGCAATAAATGGTGCCAAGTGGTACCTGATACCAGGAGTAGGAGAGGGGGACGGGGAGGGAGCAGGTGCAAGGGAGCTGGCCCAGGTGGGACGGGGCCTCAGGAGGAAGAGGTAGGCAGGGCACGTACTCTCCTGGGGGTGCTGATGTGTGGGCACCCCGATGGCAGCGCCAGGGTAGAAAAGGGTACACAACCAGCCAGGGAGGCGTGGTCAGCATGCTGGGCAGACCCAAGAACTGCCTGAGAAGCAATCTACCTTGACACCGGCCAGCTCCCCTGGGTGCTTTTCTCCAGCCACACAGAGCAACCCCAGAATCAGGCAGGTTCCCCTCACGGGGAGGGATGGCTGGGCCTGGCGTCTGGTGCCCTGAGACAGGACTGGACAGCAGCCGACCTCTCTATGGGTCCCAGACTGCCACATGGCCACCCAGGGGACCAGGCTGCAGGTCGAGACCCCCCAGAAGCAGAGGGACAGAGGAAGTCCTTACCGTGGTGATCAGTGTCGAGGAGCACCGGATGTCCCTGGGATCTGAAAGAGCACACAGAAGAGCTAAGATGTTGCCTGCCACACGGGAGGGACCAGGACCCCCCTCCCTGCCCCCGGCCGGCCCTGTCTGCTGCACGGGCTCGGTCACAACGCTGATCCCACTAAGCCAGGGACTTTAGCTGCATTTCCCACACAAACAAAGTGCTGGTAATCCCAGCACTCTGGGAGGCTGAGGCAAGAGGATCGCCAGCTCCCACTCAGCGTGGGCAATGGAGCGAGGCTCTGTCTCAAAATAAAAAATTTAAAATGGGCTGGGGATGGAGCTCCGTGCAGAGGCCCTGGCTCAACCCCAAAACTAAGCAGCAAAGAGCAGAGCCAGGTAACTACGCGAGCCGAGGCATCGGTTACCGCTCACCTACTCACACACATGCCAGAACGTCAGCTGTGGACCTTGGGCACCCACCATGATGCGTATTTTAGAGAAAGAACCAGACGCTATGAATGCTATTACCAGGCAAGCATGAGTTTATGAACCAAGACGCGGGGAGGTGGCACGTCAGCTCAGCCCCCGCCCACGCACGCCCCGTGCCTCCACATCCCACTGACTGCTGAGCCCCGGTGGAAGGACAGCAAGGCCCATCACCCCCCAGCACAGGCCAGACACCATGGATACAGACGTGACTTTGAGCACAGAAAGCGCCTCACAGCACAGGAGATCAGCGTAGGCCAAGCACAAGGACCTGGGTGACATGTAGAGGGTCACAGGCAGGGATGGGACCACAGGGTAGAAGTAGGATCAGAGACAGGCCCAAAGGGTGGCACACAGGAATGGGGTCACCAGGAGCCACAGAGATGCACGTAGCAGAGGATCAGAGCAAGATAGGGGTCACAGATTATGGAGTTGTTAGAGAAATCAGTAAAGACACGTTTCTATTTTTTTTCTTGCGACATTCAGGCTAGAACACAGTGCCTTCACACCGGGCTCCATCCTCAGCACTGCCCCCCTTTCAAATTTTGATTTTGAGACAGGGTCTCCCTAAGCTGCGAAATTGCCCAGGCTGGGCCTGAACTCGCGATCCTCCTGCTTCGGCCTCCGAGAGTGCTGGCACGTCAGGCCTGTGCTGCTGGCCTAACTGCGACACATTTCTCCTGATAGAGAAAGTGCAGACCCACAAAGCCGAGACAGGAAGAAGGGCAGAAGGGAAGACGCCGGAATCCAGGCGAAGCGCCGCGTGGTGGGGGAGGGAGGGTGACGGTGGGACAGAGAGAACGGAGTGGGGGTCATCAGGCCCGCCTGCCCGCCACTGTGGGCCCTGGAGCGGCCTGGCCCCTCCCGTGGCCTGAGGTCTGCAAGGCCTGCTCCCATCACGCAGAGGGTGGGCCTAGAAACTGCTGGCCTCCCTGGGTGACATGCGGTCATGAGCTTGAGTAGAAAGGAGATGAAGGAGGAAGCCACCGAGAACCCGTGCCCCCTTCCCGGGGGTGACACGGGCCACCTTGGGTGCCCAGGGTGCGCGGGGGACCTAAGCGGGGAAGGAGCATTATTTCTAACATCAGTTAAGTCAAAAGTCTGGCACTGAGTCCGGCACGGAGGGGCAGCCACCGGGGAGGCCGCGGCTAAGGAAACCCAGGGTGGAGTCCAGCCGGGCTACTGGCAGGTTAGCAAGATTCTGTCTTAAAATAAAAGAAAATAAGCAGCTCAGTGTGAAGGCTACCGGGATGAAAGGGTACCAGGGGGAAAAAAGGCCTGATGTTGACTCTGGAATAGGACAAGGAATTTACTTTTCCAGTGGAACTCGTTAGCCCGTTAAGGCATAGGGTAGTAAGTCACGCTACGCTTTTTATGAGTTGTCCAGGGTACAGGATATCAGAAAGCAAACAAGCTGGCTGGGGCCACCTTGGCTCATGGCAGAAGACAGGGCGGCAGGGCTGGCTGGGTTTGGGCACGCGGTGGCCCCAGGATAGCACAGGACTCCGGAGCCTGACATTGGTGGGGTTGGGGGGATGCAAATAGCAGAGAATCTAGAGTGACCAGGAGAAAGCGGCCACCTGGGAGGTCCGCTCCACAGGTGACCAGGGAATCTCAGGCACCGGGGAGCCAGGGTGGTGGCGCACTGCCCCAGCCCCGTCCCTCCGCAGGCGGAAGCCGAGGACCTTCCCATGGGGGCGGCGGTGCCCAGGCTGCACATACTCACGTTCGATGAGGAAGAGAAAGCACACCAGCCCCATGGCCGCCACGATGGCCCCGGGGACGACAAAGGACAGGCCCCAGCACGTGGACACCCAGTAGCCGGCGATCAGGGACCCCAGGATGTTGCCCACCGAGGTGTGGGAGTTCCAGACCCCCATGATCAGGCCTCGTCTGCAATATGAGCACATGCAATGGGGTGAGGGAGCGGCCCGGGGCGGGGGTGACCCGCACACCACGTGGACATGGCATGGGCCCGCGGGGTTGGAGATGCTCGGGGCAGAGCCGCCTTCCTCTTCTGCCCATCTCAGCTTTATGCTATAGTCAAAAAGGGAAGGCAGGCCTTTGCCTGAGTTTCTTGGAAGCCCCCAGATTAAAATGTGTGCTTCTGCAAGTTGAACAGTCACCTGACCTGCCGCCGTGGTACCCAGAGCCTGCACGGGGCACTGCCAGACGGCCAGGCAGTGTCTAAGCGAGGCTCCCACAGTGGCCTCTCCCCCAGCTTCCCGCCCAGGGTGGCATCTTTCAGGGTGACTCAGCCTACAGCGTGGGAGGGCTGTGCCTCTGGCTCAGACTTCCCGAGACTGTGCCTGAGCCCAGCCCCACGGACCCACTCAGGGCCTTTCTCTCCCAAGCAAAACAGAAACTGGGCTCTCGGGCCCTTATGGGCCTGGACTCTGCACCCCCTCCCCACCTCTAAGCCACCGGAGGCCGGGGGAGGCCAGGGCAGCTAGGGGAGGCGTGTGCCATGGCCAGACCCTCGTTCTACCCTGCCCTCACAGCCAAGGACGGCTGGAAGGGCCAGGCTCCGACTGCTCCCAGGACGGCCCCATCAGAAACAGGGCTCCCACTCCCCGGCTTGAGGAGGCCAAGGTGATTTTGCAATGGGTTGACAGAAAAGCTGAAAGGGAAGTGGTACAAGCAGAGCCCTTAAACAGCAAATGCCGTAGGGAGCCACTCCCCACTGCTCACCTTCCTTTCCCGAACCAGTTCCCCAGGCAGGTTACGACGCTGGGCCAGCCGGTGGTCTGCACCAGCCCGTTGAGGACCTGCAGGTGGGGGAGGGAGGAGGCTCGGGCGTGCACCAGCGCCTACCCCACGTGGCTGTGAGGACAGGCTCAGACAGGGCCCCAGGACTGTGCCTCTGCCCAGCGGCATGGGCCTGTCGTCCCCGCAGGCTAAGAGGCTGAGGCAGGAGGATTCCAAGTTTGAGCCCAACCTGTGCAACTTAGTGACTTGGTGAGACCCCGACTCAAAATCAAGGCTAAAGAGAAGGCTAGGGATGTCGCCCCGTGTGCAGGCCCTGGGCCCAGTCCCTAGTTACTGCCCTCACAAAAAAGTAGGCACCACATGGCTACTGTGACCCTCGGCAGCCATGATGCATCTTTGATCGGTAGTATTTTTAGTGTTGAAGCCTAGGCCTTCTGCTTACTGAGCTAAAATCTTACACTCTAAGCTCCAAAATTTAAAGCAAACATCTGTAGCTGGTGTATATAAAATACATATGTGTCATTTAAATTCTCATACACGTACACCTATTGAAAAACACCAAGAAAGGTGTGCCGCCGAGCAGAAGCCAGCCTGCGGGGACTCGGGACCCTCTCTGCTGGCGACTCAGGCTGAGCTTTCTGGTCTGCTCTCTACCCTGATTTTTTTTTTCCAGTCTTGAAAACTGAATGCACAGCCTTGGCATTGAGCTCCATTCCCAGATGTTTATTTTGCTTTATTTTATTTTGAGATAGGGTCTTGCTAAGTCACTAAATCAGGTATGGCTTGAACCTGGGATCCTCCTGACTCAGCCTCCCAGAGTGCTGGGATTATAAGCATGGTCTATCGCGTCCAGCTTCTAGGATTTCTGAATATAAAAATATTCTGAAGAAAGAGAACTTTTCTTCCTTTTAGGGAATGGTTTATAAACTGAACTGTGAGGATGGCTTAGGTGTGTCATCTCTTTAGAAGTAAGTGTGGCCAGCGCCCGGGGATGGGGTGGGGGGAAGAATGGTCATGTGCCCAGAGCCCAGAGTTAAGAAGGGGTACAGGGGGCTGGAGGAATGGCTCAGCGGTTAAAGTGCTTGCCTAGCAAGCACTAAGTCAAGCGCTAAGTACCCGAGTTCAACTCCCCAGCACCACATAAAGCCAGGCATGGTGGTGCACGCCTGTAAGCCCAGAACTCGGGAGGCTGAGGCAGGAGGATTGCTGTGAGTCCAAGGCCAGCCTGGGCTTTATAGTGAGTTTAGGACCAGCCTGGGCTATAGAGCAAGACCCTGCCTCAAAAAAAAAAAAAAAAAAAAAAAAAAAGCAGTGTAGGGCACATCTAGCAAGGGGCTCACTGAGTGTCACAACTGGGCTGCTCAGGGAGACCTCTGGAAACAAGGTTCTGGGATGGAGTCAGCTCCCAGAAGGCCTGGGGTCAGGTGCAGGCCCACCTGCCCTCAGCAGGGCTGGGGCATGGCTCCCAGGAGCTCTCCCCTTCTCTGCAGTCCTACAGCTTCTGTATCGAGGGCTCGGCTGGAGACCGCGGCCCGGCTGGCAGCGGCTGCACCTTGACTACGTAAACAGACATTTTCCCTGTCACTGTCCTCTAAATACACAACGTAACAGGGACACTGGATGCGTCCCCATTGCCCTCAGTAGCCTACGCTGTCCCGAGATGAGCTGACCAACACAGCGGGCGGTGTGGGTGCCGTGCATGCGGCGGATTTGGGCGTCAACAGGGACCAGCGCCCGCGGACGTGCGGGCAGCGGCAGGCGAGCACCCATCACTCTGGTAACGAAACCACCGAGGTTTTCCAAGTGTTACTGCCAAGCCCAGAAAAGCAACATTAAACGTACCCTGCTGGTGATGCGGGGGTCCCCGGGGCTCCGCGGACAGGCTCTGGTGTGTCACAGACCAGCTGTTATCTTGAGGGCTAGTTGATATTTACCCACCGGCTAAATACCAGACCTCGCCCTCCCTGCTCCTCTGGTCTCCCCTGTCCTCCCGACCCACTTGCCAGGCTGCCGCCCGCGCCAAGGCCTCGCAGTCGCCCTGCCTCCTGCTCCTGCTTCCCCTCCCCCTGCCTGAGTGGCCACATCTGCCACAGGACAGAACATCCCAAAGGCAGTGAGGTGGGGCAGAATGACTACCCGGACGGCACACTTCAGGCCCAGTAGGGGAGGGACTCCAGAAACTGGCAGCCTTCCGGGTCCTGGAGGCCCAAGGCCGAAGGGCAGAGGGGCTTCCTGTGCCGGGCAGCCGGCCCTTGTCTTCAACGCCCGCTGCGAGCGCAGAGTCCTGGGGCACGACCCCCCTGCTCATCACGGAGCCTCACCTGGGTGACCACGTAGAATGTCAAACTGTGGACGTCGTAGAAGTAGCCCAACCCAAAGAGGGCGGTGAAGGCCCCGCTGGCCAGCATGCCGAAGGTCAGGTAATAGCGGATGGGCAGCCGCTCCCCGATGATGCCGCTGGAGGGGGGACGGGAAGACAGCCGTGAGGACGCGGAGTGGCCGCTGCCTCTCCCCAGGCGTCCCGTGTTGCTCTTGGAGATGCCGGGCAATTTCTGGGAAACGGGGGCTGGCTGTTCCCCGCGGAGCACTCAATCTCACAGCCGTGTCTCGGAAGCTTCCTGTTTCCCGGAACAGTCCCGACTGTGGACTGTCACGAATAATGAGACTCTTGCTGTGACTTATCTGTGACAGCTGTCGATGTTAATTAAACAAAACAGCATTCTGGGAGGCTGAGGCAGGAGGATGTCAAGTTTGAGCTCAGCCTTGGTAACTCTTGTCTCAAAATCAAAGATAAAAAATAGGCTGAGGAAAACTCAGTGCAAAGGTCCTGGGTTCAATATCCACAGTGCAACAACAACAACAAAAAAAAAAAAAAAAAGGAAGAAAAAAAGAAAACTTGTTCTGCTAGTTAATCCTGCTTTTATACAAACACTCTCCAGTCAACATATATAATTGCTAAAAATTTAACTATCAATCTACAGATAAATGCCACGGAAGAGGAGCACAGTGACTCTATGTGGGTCCCGGGTTCCTGCACTGGGACTAACCTCCCGCACAGAAGCACCAGCCTGGTGGCTCATGAGGACACGATATTCATCTGCCCCACTGGCCACCTCCGACCACCTCCACTTCTGCCTGTTAGAAGACACATGTCCTCTTCGTCCCCGGAGGCAGGGTCTGGGACGCTGGCAGGAGCCCCTGAGGCCCTTGCAGCAGCGCCAGCCGTGGCTGTCACCTTCCAGAGCTCCTGGGATCGGGCAAGAGGATCCCAGACTCGGGGAGGACAGTGGTGGTGAGGGTGGCAAGGACCCAGCTTTCCGATGGGGCACACACTGAACAGGCCGTGACTGCACCGGTGACCCCACGTGACACTCTGGAGTGCTTTATGGGAAATGTTGCCGAGGGCTCACGCTGTGATGTGGGTGAGGAAGAGGCCGTGGGAAGCCACTGGTGACACGAGCCCTTCGTCACAATACACACACAGGCCTCATTTTTCCTCTTGTTTTTTGGGGGGTGGTTCGTAGAGGGCAGAGTTTCGCTCTTCAGTCCAGCCTGGTCCTGGACTCACTATGGAGCCCAGGCTGGCCTTGGACTTAGCAATCCTCCTGTCTCAGCCTCCTGAGTGCCAAGACTATAGGTGTGTGCCACCACACTCAGTGCATACGGTGCTGGGTAACCAGTGGCAGAGCCTGGCACTTGCACCTGCTCTAACCCCGAGGGATGCCTCGTTTTCTCCCACAGACTCTGCCCTGCCGCAACCCCACCCAGCCACGGAGCTGATCCGGTTGGGACCCAGCGTTGCTGTTCCGTGTGGTCCAGCATGGGCCCTTCTTCACTTCAAGACAAGAGCAGAAAGCAGCGGGCTGCAGGCGGGCGCACCTGCCCACAGCCGCTCCGGGCTTTCCGTGGAGCTGGCTGACTGATGTGCCCAGCTGCTGACCACCTAGGGAGTGTATCCAGCTCCCAGGGGCCGTCCGGCTGAGGGCCTGGCAAGGCCAGGTTTGCTGTCCCTGGCACTTGCTCAGTCCGTCCTCAGTGCACTACTGCCACACAAGCACTACTTCCCTTTCCAAGGGGGAAACTGAGGCCTGAAGAGGGGTGGTGCCTTGCCCAAAGCCCCAGTGGCTGGGAGAGCAAGGCCGGGTCCGAGCTGTGCGGCTGCACGCAGCGGGGTGCCCACTCCTGCTGCATCCTCTGTCCTGGCCACTGTACCGGGGACGTGTGACCACGCGGTGGTCACAGACAGTGAGAACACATGCTCTCCTGAGAAGCTCCAGGAGACTCAGGGCCTGTTCCTGGGCGGCCACCGCCTGGGGCTGTGTCCAGTCAGCACCTCGCCGGGACCCCGCAACACCCGGCTCCCAGGTCCCACGCTGGGGGCACGCTACCGTTGGCTGGCTTTCACCCTGTCCCAGCCCCAGGGGGAGACCCCGGGAGGAGCAGCTGCCTGCGGCCCATTCCCCGCAGTCCCTGCAGGTCCCCGCGCTGGCGGGGCCTCAGCCCTACCTCAGGTACATCCCCACGGCGTAGGCACACAGGAAGGAGTAGTCCAGGGCCCCCAGCAGCTGCTGGTAGTTGTCCTTCCCTGCATGGTTTGGACAGGACAGGAGGCGCAGGGGTTAGTGCCGGAGCCGGGCTGCAAAGAATCCACAGCCACCTGCCTCTGTCAGAGGGAGCTTGGAAACCGGCAGTGGGGGCTCTGAGGGCAGGAAACATAGCCGCCCTGCCTGGCTTCCTGCAAAGGGGAACGGTCACTCGCTTTTTCAAGTTGCCCTCCCTGTCTGTGAGAACAGATGACCCCAGTGGTGGGTGGGTGTGGGCCCGTCCTTTGTGCTTGAGGTCCCTGGCGCGTCTGTCTCCAGCCCCCACCCAGCTTTCTGCCTCTTTGCCGCCCTCAGATCTGCTCTACAAGTGCCACCTTCCGCAGGGACAAAGCCAGACGCACAGCCCTCCCGCAGATCCTCCAAGTGCCAAGGCCACGGGCCCACCCTTGGCTGCCGTTTTCTCGGGCCACACAGAAAATACATCACGTGTTCAGTATACATAAGCACCAGAACATCCTCTAGGCAGTGTTTCATTATAACATTAAAATATCAAGGACAAAACACACGGACATACTATCTTAGGGGGCGACTTACTGCCCACGGCACTGCAGACATGGCAGAAGGAGGAAGACTGGCCGCTGGCTAGGACAGAGCTGTCCTGACCGACATGGAGAACAGCATGGCTGCCCCCAAAATCAGGAAGGCCAAAGACACTGGCAGCGGGGGCCACGCGGGCACTGGACGAGGACGCTCGTGCGGACTCACCGAACGGGGCCCAGCCGCACTCGGTCTCATTGTCCGGGAGCTGGCGAGAGGGGGCGAGCTCGGAGGGGTCACTCTGCCGGCGGAGTCCTGGCCCGGCCTCATCCCCAGCGGCACAGTCCTTGTGGAGTTCACCCTAGGGTGGATGGGAACGGGGAGGGAGGGAGGCTGTCTGCAGGGACTTTACGTGCTGCCAGGACCTGCGAGCTACAACCAGCCTTCCCCGCTCCGCTTGTGAGTGTTGGTGCCCTGTCCCAGGGACGAAGGAGGCGCAAGACAGCGAGACTGTTTGGAAAGCTGGCTGCAGGGTCAGGGCCCAGCTGCGGACCACAGGCAGGTGGCCGCGGAAGTCTTGCCCACCTCCTCCAGGAGCTAGTGGCCAGAAGAGTCGGCCACCTCTGAAGGCCTGCCCTTGCCAGGCGATGGCCAGCCCAGCTGGACACCAGACTCGCAACAGCACAAGTCACAGATCCTGGCACAGGCCGCGGACACGGCTGTCCCGTGTCATGTGGCTGTGTCTTCTCACTGGGCCATTCTGCTGTGACTTACCCGTTGCCCAGCTAGCCAAGGACTCTGCTTTACTAGTTCCAAGCAGCCACCTCTCAGCCAGCTTTCCCCGCGGCACCCGCCACCCAGGAGGTGCGACCGTAGTTACCCCTTACTACAGACTGGCCTGTGCTCAGACAGGGTCTGGCTAAGCGGTCCAGGCTGGACTTACACTTGCAATCCTCCTGCCTCAGCCTCCCAGTGTACTGGGATTATAGGCATGAGCCATATCGCCTGGCTACTGTCCCTTTTAAGATACATAAAATATCACATGACGTAAGACAATGTCGACTTCCTAATGCCTTATAATAAGTTAGGTCATCTTACAAATGACACATTGGAACTAGAAACAGTAACAAGTCTTTTGACCCAAAAACTTGCTGATTACCTCTTGTGTGTGTTTCCTATATTAGGATACTTTGTTTTTGTTTATAATCTTTGGGGCTGGTGGAATAGCACAGTGGTTAAAGCACTTGCCTAGCAAGCATGAGGTTCTGGGTTTGATTCTCCAGCACTACATAAACTGGGCAAGGTGGTGCCCGAATTAAAGAGTGAGAGAGAGAGAGAGAGAACCACATCCTTTAAGGTCTGCAAACATTTCTAGCTAGTGACTTTTTTTTTTGACACGGGGATCTTGCTCTGTAGTCCCAGCTGGTCCTAAACTTACTATGTGGCCCAGGCCGGCCTCAAACTCATGGCAGTCCTCCTGCCTCAGCTCCTGAGCGCTGCTATTGCAGGTTTGCGCCACCATGTCCAGCTTCTGCAGTGCAGAGGAATCAAACCCAGCACCTTGCACACGCCAGGCAAGCGCTCTACTCGCTACATTATAAATCCCCCCTGCACACCTGTCCCAGAGGCAGTGGCCTCCGCACAGCCTACACTGCTGGGGCCTGGAGGGCAGCTGTCTACACTCAGCAACCTCTGCAGGCTGAGGAAGTCAGGCTGCCAAGGTCACAGGGTTCCTGTGTCCCGCACTTGGTCCCTGCCAGCAGCTGGAAAGTAGGCGGGGGCTGGGAGCTGTGTCAATGGGCCATCCTGGGCAGGGGAGTTTCCCTGTTCCTTCTATTGCTTAGTCACGAGCTGTCCACACCTGCTGACAGTCCACAGGCAAGACGGCCTTTCCTGCTGTTTCCCAGCCACGTCCGGCTGTGCTGGGGACCATCCCCTACAGTCGTCCCTTCTCAAGCCTCGTCACACACCCGTCCCCAGCTTCTGGCCGTCCTGTCTCTACAGCATGGACGGAGCCTGACAATCGTAGAGTGCCACAGTCACCCGAGTGGATGAGCTAACTAATGCTGCTGCCTCTTCAACGCCGAGGCATGGCATTCTCTGGCCATGGCCGGCCCCCAACGAGCTCCCCACCTGCCTACCTGCCCGGCAGATCTGTGCCTCCACAGCCACAGGGGGCAGGTGGGACCTGGAGACCCCACGGGTGGGACCACGAGAGACCCAAGACCTGGAAGGCCCAACACCACCATAACTGCCTCTTCAGGAAGGAGAAACTAAAACATCAAAGCAGCCAGACAAAACCGCCAAACAACGACAAAACCAATCACCAAAACACAACTCGGTCCCAAGAGTCTTCTCGGCATGACTTCCTAAGCCCCATCCAGTCCCACCGGCCCCCTCTGGGTCCTGACAGAGATTACAGTCAGGAAATAAAACTGATTTTTTTTTTTAAAGCTCTTACCTTAACTATGCTGATAGGCTTCCGAGACAGGTGGAAACTCGCATACAGCAGGAAGGTCAGGATGAAGATGAAGGCCCGGTACCTGAAACACAAAGGTAGCAGGGGCCGATGTCACCAGGCCGACCACGCACTGTCCCCACGGCAGGCACCAGAAGCAAACTGGGGATCTGCGACTCCTCCTTGGGATTAACACAGAGCTCAGGCACTCACTTGCTCTGAGTGTACCCCTTGTCTTGATGACCACTACATAGAACACAAACCGTGGACAGGCAAGGGGAATGTGGCGCGGGAAGGGCGCGGGGCCTCTGTGCCCACACCCGTCCAGGCACCTCGGCGGGGTCCGCAGCCCAGGGGCCATCTGAGTCTGGCTTTCTGGGTCTCACCGAGGCCTCAGGATGGTTGATGGTTTCTGTCATCAGATATGGCAATCACTTGGCCTTCAGCCCTCATCCCTTCCCAGGGGACAGTGGGACTGGAGGGTCCAACCCTTTGACTATATGGTGGGTTCCCCTGCATCCTGCCCCTGTCGGGGAATCCAGGACCCTGGCCTCCGCCGGCTCGTTAGTATCCCTGGGGGATTCTAAGGGTTCAGGAGCCAGGAATCAGCACCAGAGGCCAAATTTGTACCTAGGAGTTTATCACAGTATCACATAGATTCCTTAAAGATACTATAACCAAGAGGGGATTTGGGACTCAGGCTGCACAAAGCCATATACAGTGCCCACAGGAAGTAGCAGTGAGTTAGAACACAGCAAAATTCAGCAGAACCTGTTTGTTTGTTTTACACAGGGTCTCGCCCTGCAGTCCATGCTGGCCCTGAACTCACTATGGAGCCCAGTCTGGCCTCAAACACATGGCAATTCTAATGCTTCAGCCTCCCGAGTGTGAGGATTACATGTACGACTGACCCTCATGCAGCGTGGGGGATTGAACTCGGAGTCTTGCATAGGCTACATGAGCACTTTGACCACGGAGCCACAGGCCCAACCCCAGGCCCAGCCCCAAGCACAGGTTTTGGTATTGCTGGCTATGCTGGGCATTTCAGATCTGGGTTATTTTTGACTGTTTGTTTCCTGAGAGGCCCTCAGGAAAGGTGGACACATCCTTCACTCACTCCCATGGGGACAGGCCAGCAATGCGGCACATTCTATAAAGGGTCAATGTCAGAAAGACTGGCAACCAGCCCCGTGCTCCTGAGTGGGCAAGTGAGGGCCGTGTGAAATGGAAGAGGGACTGCAGCGAGAGGCAGGGGATCCCGAGGCAAGGGCAAAGGAAAGGCTGCGTGACCACCAGGGAAGAGAGGACCCCAGCCAGGCCAGCTCTGCAGCCCATCCTGGGGAGCCTGTCCTACCACAGGCCCGGAAGGGCAGCGGCTTCAAATTATGTGACAATTATCGACAATTGCTTAAATCAACTTACCTAAGGCAGAAGCCACTGGACAGTGCAAAGGCAGGCCTGTCCCTCCAGGGCCACTCCCCAGCCCACCAGGTACTGGGATGCCTGCTGCCTGTCCCTCCTAGGGCCACCCCGGCCCAGGGGTGCTGGGATACCTTCGCCTCCCATTCTCCCTTTTCAGATGGGCTCACTTGCTCCTTGGGGGAAGCGTCCCATGAATAACACACAGAAGCCGAAATTTCCAGGGCTGCTGCCTGTCTGGTCACCAGCAAAAATACACAGGCCAAATGGTAATCTACTTCCAGATTGAGAAACGTAAGGTGAAGCTTCAGGTGGGAAGGACAGGTTGGTACTGGGTGGGACCCAAACCCACTGCCTCTGGAGCACAGGGAAGGAAAAACCACACCAGACCCTGTGCCGCCTCTTCCTCGTACGGACACACATGGGAGGTTGTTCTAGAACATTCTCTCCCCAGGCACACGCCAATGGCCAGACAGGAAACCCTACAACAGGCAGGGGTGAACTGAGGCCTGTAGGGGCTTTTTTCCCCCCTTCTCTCTCTTTCTTTAATGCCATAATAAAAAAAATTTTAAAACTTTTATTACTTATATACATTAACTATATTGCATCTTTTTATTGGTTCAAGATAATTCCTCATCATTTGAAAACACAAAGGCCACTAACTACCCAGCAGACTGCGGAGTGGTCACACCGCTCTAAGGATGAGTCACGGCTTGTCCCGAGGTCCCGGGCTGTGCCTGCTGGCCGAGGTCTGCTGCAGAAGCCTATGGCTCTGTTCTGTTTCCGAGCCTGTCCTCAGGTGCAGTGGCTGCAGGGCACAGCTCCCAGGCCTGTCCGGCTGCCACGCGGACGCTGGCTGAGGCCCATGTCCCAGCCCCAGCTGCACACAGAGGGCCTGCCCTGTCCATCTGTTCTAGCCCGCAGATGACCCGCTTCTGCCCGGGGCCTCCCAGGCCTGCCATCTCTGCAGCGGGGCTGACTCCTGCCCTCCATGTCCATTACGCGGCCTGGAAGTAACCCGAGTGGGAAGTGGGCTGAGGAGTGTGGGTCACCTATTACGCACACCTTCGGCCGCTGGGGCTGCGGGGACAGGACTCGTGCCATTGCTCTGGCCTTCTGTCTCACTTGGGCTTTGTGGCAGAGGGCCAAGCCCTCTGCAAGACCCTGAGGAATGCTGCCGCTGGAGGCGCGTCACCCCCGGACACGTGCAGGTCCCTTCCGTGTGGACGTGAAGCCCCTGGGAGAAGGAACCTTCTGGAAGGGGCACAAAGGTCCGCAGGCCCTGGCAGTGAGCTCTGCAGTCAGGTGGAGCCAGTTCCCAGCAGCCCAGCTCCCTCCGGGTGGGGTGGGGGTTGGGGGGAAGGGGCCAGCCCTGACTCCTGGAGGCAGCTACAGAACCTCTCCACCCCTCCACCGCCTTTCCTCCCACAGGACCCCAGGAGGGGGGAGCCACGCAGTCACTGGCTGGGGGCTGGCCTTCCGGCAGCCTCTGGGGCAGGCCGTTCCCTTCTGGGGATCATCCTGGGTGATGCAGCTGCAGTCCCACGCCACCTCCTGATGCCCTCTGCCATCCTGCCGGCTTATCTTTACTTTCCTTATCATTTCTGCGGGGAGAGCTTTGGATAATGCTTGTTTCTCTCTATCCTGTGGGGCTGAGGAGTGATTTGGGAACGCAGTTGGGGTAGGTCAGGAGGGACTCGGGTGGGTCCTCGAGGTGGATCCTCGGGCGGATGGTGTCCTCATGGGAAGTGAGAGGTCTTCCAGGGACGTGGGGAGGAGGAGGCCATGTGGGCACCAAGGCAGAGGCTGGTGCAGTGCAGCCGCCAGCCAGGACAGCCAGGCGATGGCGGGGCCCCAGGAGGTGGCAGAGGCGGGAGAACTCCCCAGATTCGGCACAGGGAACCTGGCCCTGACCTCCCCCGCCCCACCCAGCTTTTGGACCTTGGTCCGTGGAACTGCACAGAATCCACGTCAGTTACTTTAAGATACCCACTTGATGGTGCGTTGTGCAGACCGCGGGGAATGAGCACAGCCCTTCTATTTTTGGTTTGCGTTATATTCAGACTCGCGAGAATACAGCGTGTCTAACGAAAAAATATTCGGGTCATCCTTTGTTCACAGGGCTCCACGCCTGGCAGCTCTGGCCGGCAGCAGCCTCTCGAGCCAACTGCACCCTGGCTGTGGCAGGCTGGCCCATGATGAGCCCAGGGCGGGCACTCTCTGGCCCCGGCAGGAGGGCAGGGCTGCTCCTCCAGGAGTGACTTGGTTAGGGGGTGGAAATGAGCGACCCCAGCCCTGAAGGACGAGCAGCCTCATCTCCATGGCTCCCTGCCCAGAGGCGGGTCCCTGGCCGGGGTGCCATCTGCCCCAGAGGGGCTGCCGTTTCCCCTGAGTGGCGAGGGCAGGGCTTCTGGAACCAGCATCTGCTTCAGTGTTTCTCACTCTCCTGGGGGGCCGTGCAGCCCCGGGCATCGTGGTGCAGGGCTGAACTCGGCAGCTGGCTCTGGCACGGGCTCCACCTGGCAGATGGCCCTCTGGCCTCCATAGGAGAGGCCCCTCCTGCCCACATCGCCCGGGCACTCGGTTCCTTCAGTAAGGACCACTAGATGTTTTTGTGCTCAGTGGACCATTACGTACCCCCAGTATCAATTACTAAAATCTCAGGCTGTCCTGGACTTGGCCACAGGGGCCCTGTGCCTTTCATTTGCTCCTCACTCCCTGGCATCACAGGGTGCTCGGGCTCACCTTTGGTGTCCCCACCAATCCCAGCGGGGCCGTAGCTCCAAGGTCCCTGGCTCCAGGAGCAGGAATGGCCAGCACACCGGAGATCTGGGAGGCTGGTGTGCTTGTTGGGTGGGGCCCTGTTGA
This sequence comes from Ctenodactylus gundi, assembly GCA_004027205.1. Classification (NCBI taxonomy): domain Eukaryota; kingdom Metazoa; phylum Chordata; class Mammalia; order Rodentia; family Ctenodactylidae; genus Ctenodactylus; species Ctenodactylus gundi. Next base: position 42,734 of record PVKB01000685.1, read on the forward strand.
AAGACCCCTTGCCTAAAATCCTAGCACTCAGGAGGCCAAGGCAGAGGACTGCGTTGAGTTTGCGGACAACGTAGGCCACATCAGTTCAAGACCAGCGTGGACTACAGAGCGAGGCCCTGACTCAAAAGAGAACAAAAACAAAAACAAAGCAAAAACCCCCTCCAAACCCTGGTTCTGCTGAGGCCCAAGAGCTGATCGCTACCTCTCCCTCTCCGCCCCTCCCGCCTCTCTATTTCCCGTATTAGTGAGAAAGTTGCCTGCTTCTGGGCTTTTTATTTTGCCAGAAATGTACAGTTTAAATCTAACCCTCAAAATAAGGGACATTCTATACAATCAATGGCACGAGCCCTTCAAAAATGGCTGGTCATAAAAGACAGAAAAGGCCAAAGACCAGTTCAGATGTGAAGAGAAAACACCCACAGGGCCAGCCGAGGGCAAGGCAGGGGCTTGGGGGCATCACGGGTGGGAAGGGGGGTCGGCACCCGAGCTGTTATTGGATACCTGGTAACGTGGCCCTGGACAGGTGACAGTCTGTTACAGCTGTCATTCCTACCCCAGGTCAGATGCGAGTGACCTTTTGGTGCTGGAGGGCAGCCCAAAGGTGTCCCCCTTGCTCAGCCACCGTGTCATTGCCGAGCCATGCCCAGCCCCAGAGAATGACTTGTTCCTGGCAAACGTGCACAGGTACTTAGAAACCAAAGTGTGTCTACGCCTTCTCCCAATGGTTTAGGAAACACGCATATGTATGAGTGTATGAGATGTAGTCCAACAACATGGCGAATGTTTAAAATAAAAAATAACGATTACACGTTGTTATGAATCCCCCTCCAGACACGCCCCCCGCTGTGAGGACACTCAGCCACTCTTTGGGTAGAGTTCTGGAAGCACTTTCCTGAGTGACTTTAGCTGTGCTGCTGTGGCTGACTTGGTGTCCTGAATCCACTGATAATGTTAACCTTTCCTGGTTATTCTGAACTTAGGGAAGAGCCACAAGTCACTGGGTGCCAGATACTGTGAGTAAGGTGGATGAGGATACGCCGTCCTACCTTCACGAGCCTGCCTATCCACCAGATGCTGCTTGGCAGCAGCATTCACTGAGTTTTTGATCACAGCTCACTAAGACCCTCAGGAAACAGCTCCATCAACCTCAAGGGCCAGAGACAACCCGAGGCTGTGGGGGCCATGAATGGAGTGGTGGTGTGGTGGACAGGACCAGATTGGTCAGCGTGGCACAGAGTCACCTAAGCAAGCGGGTCCCTGGAATCTCCTGTGTGCTTCCAAGCACAGCCTCCCAAGGACCTTCCGATACTGAGCCACCACAAGTCCTCGGCCTGGGAGCAGGTGGGGAGGGTCAGGATCCAGCTGGGGGAGAAGCCCAGGCGGATGGGCACGTCACCGGGCTCTCCTGTTTGTTCACAGATGTTCTTCTCCCTTTCTTTCCCTTTCTACTAAAGATTGTAAATCCTCAGGGGCTGAGGCAGGAGGATTGTCATGAGTTTGAGGTAAAAGCATGAGACCCTGGGCGAATTAAAATCGCAAAACAAAGTTCATGAAACCCAAATTCTAAGTGTCCCTTTCAGTCACATTTTTTTTTTTATGACCTCTCATTCATCTGTCTTTTCTTTTGTTCACCTGTTTATTTTGTGGCGCTGGGGATCCAAGCCAGGGCCACCAGCTGAGCCGCATCCCCGACCCATTTTTATGCTTCATTTTGAGACAGTCACTAAGTCAGTAAGTTGCCCAGGTTGGGCTGAAACTTGCAAACCCCTGCCTCTGCTCCCCAGAGTGCTGGGATTACAGGCCTGTGCCACTGGGCCCAACCTGGCCATTTTAATTAACAAATCCCTGAGCACTCAGCATAACAGGGTAGAAGAAGAACCCTTTCCCCAAGCAGAGACTAGCATGGGCAGGGGGCAGGAGGCCACAGAGCCCCCCAGTCTACCTGCCACCCCTTCTTCAAGGGGTCTCCGAGCTGCTCTTTGGGCCGACTGGCACCCTGCCCCATAAGGAGCCATGTAGGTCCCTGGTCTCTGAAAGCTCAGCAGGGCGCTCAGGGTTTCTGTGCTGATCTCACCCAGAGGAGTTTTATGACAGTGGGCAGTGGTTGGTATCCTTTGTGGACTAGGGTAGGACAGAAACCCCCGAGGACCGCAAAAGTGGCCAGATGCCCTCTGTGGGCAGCGAGGGACGCCTTGACACTGTGATGAGTGTCATTTTCTGCCACTGCCAGGCGATTGAGAGGCCAGTGGAGGGAGGCCAGCCACCACGCTTTCCAAGGCAGTCAGGCACAGGAGGCCAGCGGCCCTCACGGCGCGCAGCAGCGGGGACCGGCCGCCAGCACTCACCGCTGATCCCTGGAGAATGACGTGACAAAGCGGATGCCAGCCGGGAGCCGAGCCATTTACATTGCCGCCGGCCTCGGGCTCCAGCCCCCAGGCGAGATCGTCACACACCGACACTGTGCCCCGGCTCAGGTCTGCTGCTGGCCGCCCCTGGAGTCCACCACCAGGGACACCTGAGGACTGAGGTGTCCCCAGGCCTCGTCGCCTCCTCCCTCCGGCAGTGGGCCACACGGGTGCTGAGGAGAAGGAGAGAATGAGGGGCTGGCAGCTGCTGTCCCCACTTCAGAGGAGTCACAGGGTCCCCCCTGGCCAAAGCTGGTCTTCCCAGGGAGGAGGGTGCTTCCGCCGTAAGCGCTGCTGCTGGGGATCGCCGGCCCTAGGGGCTTCGTTCAACCCTGTTAGAAATGAAGCTGGGCCGGGTGGTGCAGGCACTCTGGGGGCTGGGGCAGGAGAACTGCGAATTCAAGCCCAACCTGGGCGATTGAGTGACTTGGCAAGACCCTGTTTCAACACGAAGAATAAAAACAAGCGGAAGACATAGCTCAGTGTGGAAGCCCCGGGTTGGGTCCCCAGCACCACCACAAAAAAACCCCAAACCAAAGAGCATCAATCACCCCATGAGATGGGACCCAGCGCCCACCCCACCTGGGCCCTCTAGAGACAAACCCTCCGCAGACCACAGCGGATATCCGCAGGGCATCAGGGCCAAGCTCACTGGCCACTTGTCCCACCCACGACACACCAGGCCCCCTTGGAGCCACCAGAACAGAGAGAAGCATGGACGGGGACGAGATGGCAGGTCGAATCAACCACACTGAATTATGGCTTTGCAGTTCCATTGAACACCGTGGGCGGAGCTTCCTTCCCTATCTGCCTGGGCACTTGGGGGGCTGTCCAGGGAAGTCAGGGCTGCGGACAGGGCAAGAAAGGGCTGCTAAGGGGCCCAGGTACCCAGGGACCTTCCGTCACAGGGCCAACCTCCTGGGTTATATGCCTAAATGTGGAGCCACAAGCCCGCCCTGCAGGGCAGGACGCCTGGGCTCCCTCACACCCTCAGCCCCACAGGCAAACAAAGCCCATTCTTGCTCCCGCTTCCTTCCCACCCAGGCCCAGACTGGGTCTGAATCCAGAGCCTTTGCGCCGGACTACATCCTCAGTCCCTTCTTCATTTCTGAGACAGAATCTTGTTGAGAAATTGCTCTGGGGAGACTTGAACTTGTGTTCCTTCTGCTTCTGCCTCCCAGAGTGCTGAGATCACAGGCAAACACCCTCACGCCCAGTTTCACTTATTTGGCATTTCTGGGGCCGAATCCAGGGGCCATCAATGCATCCCCGGCACTTCCCATTCTTACTTTGAAGTGGGGACTTCCCTACATCGCCAAGCCGGGTGTCTCAGTTACTTTTTACTGCTGGGACAGAATGAATACCCAACGCCCACAACTCAAGGGAGCAGAGATTTACCTTAGCTCACAGTTCAGAAGGCCTCACGCAGTCCACGCGTGGGCAGCTGGTACTGGAAGCACACAGCCGAGGCTCAGCTGCTCATGGCCAGCCAAGTGAGGGCGGATATAAAGTCCATCCATCCAGGTCAGTCCCAGGGGTTGACCCTTCCGGGTCAAGTCCCAAGGATCTGCCCCTCCTAGGTCACATGGCCAGTAATGTGCCCACAACCCTAATCTGTAACATGTCCCTAATCTACCTCGCTCCTATAATCTACCACGTCTTCTCTTACACACCTGTAATTCCCACCAGGCCCCACCTTTTAAAAGCACATAGAATCCATAGGTAGGGGCTAGGAGCATATCTCAACGGTTAAAGCACTTGCCTAGCAGGTACGAGGCCCCAGGGGGCTCTGTGGCCTCTTTGGCCTCCTGCCCCCTGCCCATGCTAGTCTCTGCTTGGGGAAAGGGCTCTTCTTCTACCCTGTTATGGGGCCTGAATTCAAGTCCCCAGCATCACCTAAGCAGGGTGTGGTGGCCAGCACTCAGGAAGGTGAGATAGGAGGACTGCCCTGAGTTCAAGGCCAGCGTCAGCTTCACAGTAAGTTCAGAACCAGCTCCGGACTACGCAGAGTAAGAATTTGTCTCAAACAAATAAAACAAAACAAAATAGGCAATAGACAATATACAAATACATGAGACTTCTGGGGGCATATTGCATGTCCAAACTATAACACTGGCCTTGCTTGACCTGCCAACCTCCTGTCTCAGCCTCCCGAACAGCCAGGATTACAGGTATATGCCACCAGGCCCGGTGTGGGTGGTCACTCTTCATACTTTTTTTTTTTTCCCTAGCAGTACTAGGGATCCAACCCAGGGCTTTTGCACTGAGCTACTTCCCCAGTTTTTTTCAAAATTTTGTGACAGAGTATATAAGGGGCTGAACTGTCCGGTTGGGCTTGAATTCGCAGCCTCCCACAGGGCTGGGCTCACATGTCGGAGGCAAAGCTTCTTTATACTGTTTACAAAATAATGCAAAATATTGTTGGGCTGGACGCAGGTCTCAGAAGCCCCACCCTCAAATGCCCTCAGGGAAGCGACAGGGGCCTCAGTAGGTGACACTCATGCCCTACAAAGCCTTCTGCCCCTTCCACAGGCTGGGCACTGCATGTGCCAGTGCCCTGACTTCCTTCTCCCGTAGCCTCCCTGATTTAAAAAAAAAAAAAAAAAAAGGGCCTGATGAAACCCACATTCCTGTAAAAAATAAAAAATCCTGGCAGTGGGCATGAGTGCTCAGCCAACACTGAGCCTGGGAGCGGGTGGGGCTGCCGGGGAATTTCTGCTTCTCTTGCCCAGGCAACAAACCCACCCGAGACACACACGGCCTGACCGCCTGCACGTCTTCCAAGCTACTTAGCGTCAGGTAGATCTGAGCGACGCGTCACCAGCGTTCTGTTCCTGGCAGGCATGCCTGGCTGTGGGCCGACCCGAACTCTGACTTCTGACCATAACAATGTTGTGATGGGAAGGACTGGGTTCCAGCTGTACCATGCCTGAAAATGGATGGTCAAGCTAGCCCACAAGCTGCTTCTGCACACACGCACCTGTGGAAACAGTCTCCTGATAACATGGAAACCAGCCCTTCAACGCACTGTGTTCCGCAAGACCTTGAACAACACAGGCCCAGGGCGCTGGGAAATCCGTGGGGGAAATGCCTGCCAGTTTCTTATTAACACAATGACAATGACCACGACTCCCTACTGGAGAAAGTTAGTGATGTAAATTCCCACACAAGCACACGGAGAGGTGCCCCAGGCAATGGCATCACGGGTTGGGGGGGGGGTTCCCAGGAGCTCATGGCAAGGAGGCCCCTTCCTCCCTGGCCAGCGGCACCCACTGAGACCCAATCCCCACGGCCCCAAAGTCGGCAAGAGCGCAGATATGCAGGGGAAGAGGCACAGGGCTCAGGCCACAGGGAGGACGCCGGGGCCTGCTCAGCTGGGGGCGGGAGGGGAGGCCACATTCTCGTCCCCAGGCGCCTCTTCCCCCAGGCGCTTCCTCCTGCCCATCCCTGGTGGCAAGGGCCCCAGAAGGAAGCACACAGTCCCCTGGTATCCGGGTCTGACTCACCGCACAAGTCCGGAACAACAAGACATCTTTAAAAAGTCACCTTTGGTGGTGCAGGCCTTTAATCCCAGCACTCTGGGAGGCTGAGGCAGGAGGACCACAAGTTTTACCCTGGCCTGGGCAACTTTGCAATTTGGAGAGATTTCATCTCAAAACCAAAAACAAACAAAGGAAACGTATCTCAGTGTGAAGGCACCGGGATCCATCCTCAGTACATAGGCCGCACACTATTTTTTTAAAAAAAATTTAAATAAATAATAAGTAAATAAACTGGGTCTCATTTTAAAGGCAAAAATCAGTGAGCAACGTCTCCCCCTAAAAAGCTGCATTAATTCCTTCAAAGTTAAGATGAAGAATTCGCCCTTTCCGGAGTGAGCAATTCAGAACCTTCAGGACGTCTGTGCAGCCGGGAGCTGGGAACAGGACGGGGAGCGGCTCCACCCGCCTGCCCCGCGACCTCAGCAGACAGGACCCCCAGGCCCGAGCCTACCAGGAGTCCCGAGACCCCGGCAGGTGGAGACCGGGCGCCCTCAGCCGGGGATGAGGACGAAGCCCCGGGACAGCCCGTCAGAGTCACACCTGTCACAGGCTCACCCAAGGCGGGCTCTGGAACTCGGCGGGCGCTCAAGCGGGCGGCTCCGGCTCCGATGAGATTCCGCAGACCGCCCCTGGTCCCCGGGGTCGGGCGCGCGGGTGATGGCCTTGTGGCCGGGCGCCGCCCTTCGTTATAACCATAAAGTCGCTGTCACGCCGTCATCGCTTCCCCGGCTGTCCCCAAGGGCCCCGCGGGCCCTCCGCCCGCATCCAGTGGCCCCGGGAGGGGACAGCCAAGGCCGACTGTGCGCACCGCCCCCCTGACGCCCCGCTGTCCCTTCAGCCCGGCCGGCCAGCCCCGCGGTCCTCGCGGGGCTTGGGGAGCTGCCACCGCCCGGAGCCCGGCGTGGCCGGCGCGCGGCGCCCGAGGCCCCACTCGGAGGCTGTCCCCACCCCGGCGAGGAGCCCGGAGCACAGGGGGCCCGGCGGGGCGGGCGGGGGTGTCACCTGCGCAGGCTGTCACCTGCGCCCCGCCCGCCCCGCCGCTTCCTGCTGCGACTTCCTGGAGCAGCGCCGCCCCGTGGCTGTCCCCGGCGCGGCGGCCCCTCCCCTCCCACGTGCCGCTCTCCGCCCCGCGACAGCGGCCGGCCCACACAGCCCTGGGACAGCGACGCCTGGGGGTCCATCCGGCAGGGCCCGTCCAGTGGAGGGTCCCCAGCTTGCCGGCTGCCCTCCAGGCACCACCAAGCACAACCACAGCTTGCGGCAGGTGATCTCCAGCAGGGCCGGCCCTGCCTCCTCCGCGTGGGCTTTCTACAGGGCAAGAACCTCCAAAGGGCTGCTGAACCCACTGACCAGCCAAGCCCGCTTGTGTGACACGCTGGCGGTCACCTCACGTCACTCCCTGGGGTCAATTTTCCTCCAAACCTCACTCACCACCTGCTGGAAATCAAGGCTGGACAGCCCTGGAGAGGGGCAGATTATTCCCTAGGGGTCCCCGCCCCCAACACCCTGGGCAGACAGGGGCCACCAGGCTTAGCCCGGAGTCCTGGAAGAGCAAATGAAGGTGGCAGCATGCTTTCCAGGAACAAGCTGACCAACTGCATGGGCGCCACAGCTCTTAAGGCGAGGGGCGGCATACGGGGCGGGAAGCGCCCTGCCTACAGGGCCCGGTGGCTCCCTGGGGCGTCCTGGCCAGGCCACCCTCTGCTTTGGTTCTGAGAGCCCAGCTCTGTCCACTGAGCAACTTCAGCTCCAGCCGGTGTTTAACTGCTGCCCCTTGGTCCGCCAATGGCCTCTGTGTCCCCTAAGACAGAGCCCTCTCTCCCTGCTGAGGCCCAACCAGCCCAGTGTGGCTCCCACGGGCCTCTGAAGGCACCGCCTGGCCCGGCCCATGTCACCAGCTCCGCTCAGGGCCTGTGCAGCAGACCCCTCCCTCGCAAGCCTGTCCCCTCCCAGTCGTGCCAACCTGTCCTCAAGCAAAATGGGATCTTTGTCACCGATGTCAGGCACAGGAGCTCACGTCTGCAGACCCCGCACTCTGGGATTCCAAGCTGGAGCTCAGAAAATCCTGGGCAATTTTGTGACACAACCTGGCACAGAAACCCAGTGGAACTGGGACCGGCAGCAGAATTGTTAAATTGATCCCTTTTCAAATAGAATGGCCGCCTTTTCTCTGGAGATAGTGTTTTTTTTTTTTTTTTTTTTTCCTGTTTTTCTTTTTCTTTTTCCCCCTCCGCAGTCAGTGTTTGCAATTGAACAAGGAAAGATCATCCGGACCTTGTACTCTGGGGAGGGTGCGGCCTCCAGAGGCTGTGGGAGTGTTTCTGACTTAAAGGACATTTTTTCTGACAGATGGACAGTCAGTCACCCCTGTTCTCTTCCAGTTGCCTTTTGCGTGGGATATCTTTCTTTTTCGCGTGCCTTCATTTTCACTCTGTGTCCTTGAAGCTAAGTGAATCTTTCTCTTTTTTTTTTTTTTTGTACTGGGGGAGTCTCTCGCAGGCTTTGTGGAGCTGGATCTTGTTTTAAAACCCACTCAGCCACCATCTTTCTCTCTCTCTAAGGGCAGTAGACATGGGACTCATGGCCTCCATGCTGAGGGGCATCTCTAGACTTTTTTTTCTTTTTTTAAAAGCCTATGGGTTGGGGTCATAGCTTGGTGACTGGGCAAGCATGGGCCCCTGGTTCAATCCCCCAGCACCACATAAACTGGGCATGCTGGCACACACCTATAATCCCAGCACTCAGAAGGCTGAGGCAGGAGGCTTACCGTAAGTCCTAGGCCAGCCTGGGCTCCACAGTGAGTTTGGGACCAGCCTGGACCACAGAGCTAGATCCTGTCTCAAAACAAAACAAAAATAAAAAAATAAAATATTTTATTCTGAGACAGGATCTTGCAGCTGGCCTCATACTCATGGCAATCCTCCTGCCTCAGCCTCCTCAGTGCTGGGAATTCAGGCATGCACCACCACACCTGCCTTATGGGGTGCTGGGGAATCGAGCTCAGGGCCTTGTGTTTGCTAGGCAAGCGCTCTATCTGCCGTACTATTTCTCTAGGTCCCAAACATAACTATAATAAAATGATAAAAATTAATTTTTATCACATAAAAATCAACATTTTAACTACTTTCTCACCCTCCTTTTGATATGGATATCCCAACTTACATTTCTTAAATATTGTATATCTACTCACACATGATTTTTAATACTTCTAACTTTTTCAGTAGTTCAGAGACCAGCCTGGTCTACATATTACGTTCAGGGCCAGCCTGGAATATATAACTAAGACTGCCTCAGAAGACCAGAGAAAAACTTAGGCACTGTGGCACCTACATTATGGACGTACTTTAGAGAGAAGTGTTTCATTTATTTTTTTATTTTCTTGAGACAGGCTCTACCTCTGCAGCCCAGGCTGGCCTTGGACTCACTGCAACACTCAGTCTCTGAAGCGCTGGGATTACAGGCGTGCGCCACCACACCTGGTTTATGTGGTGCTGGGGAATCGAACTCGGGTACTTAGTGCTTGACTTTGATCCTGTAGGTAGTGTGAAGACAGGTGCGTGGAAATGGGACACAGCCCGGCATCTGTGGAGTCATTCCTACAGCTGAGCTGGTGCAGACACACATGATAAGCAAGTGGACAATGTTTTGAGGCTGTCCAAAAGTCTCAGTCCAGTTCTTGTCTGGTATGATAAATTACATGGCTCAAATCAAGGGGATGCACCTGTATTTGAGGATGGCGTGTACGTGTGTGGTACTGGGGACCGAGCCCAGGGCCTTTACGTTGAGCTACATTCCCAGGCCATTCTTTAATTTTTGATTTTGAGGGCCTGGAGGAATGGCTCAGAGGTTAAAGCACTTGCCTAGCAAGTGCTAAGTACCTGAGTGCGATTCTCAGTACCTCATAAGCTGGACAGGGTGGTGCACGCCTGTAATCTCTGAACTCAGGAAGCTGAGATGGGAGGATTGCCCTGAGTCCAAGGCTAGCCTAGGCTCCATAGTGTGTTCAGGACCAGCCTGGGCTATAGAGTGAGATCCTTCCTGTCTCAAAAAAAATACATACATACATATATATATATATTTCACTTCCTACTTTACCTCCTGTGATTGGCACCACATTTTTAACCCTTATAATCAAAATCCTCTCTCAAAATAGACTTGTGGTCAGGCACAGTAGCACACACCTGTAATCCTGGCACTCTGGGAGCCCGAGGCGGGAGCATGACGACTCTAAGCCCAGCCTGGGGAACTTAGCATCCTAGGGAGACCCTGACTTAAAATAAAAACAATTAAAAAGGACTAGAAGCTAGCTCATACCTGGTTCTATCACGAGTACCACAGGAACTAATAAATAATAATCCCCAGACTTGTATAACTCAATTACAAACGTGAGTTGAACTTACTTTCCTTGGTGTCGCTCAAGATTCTCCCTGGAATCTCGACTATGACCTTGTGGACAGTGGCATCAGATCTGAAGTCTGAAGCTGCAGGTTCAAATCTTGACTTCAAACCTAGAATTCTGTAGTCCTAAGGAAGTCCCTCCCCCTCCAGTTTTCCCATTGTGACTGTGGGTTCCACAAGAGGACGACAGAGAAGGTGCTAGAACGCAGGCGGCGCCGTGAGGGCAGAGGCTGGTGACCCGTTACACCCACCCGGGCGTCCTCCTCATCCGCACAGAGACACTCCGTGGACACCTGCCACGAGGTGACCTGCCTGTCACAGGGACGCCGTAGGAACTTGCATCGCACACCAGGGCTGGGGCCACGAAGGACAGAAAAGCGCGGCAAATCTCCAGGATCAGGTCGGGAGCTGAGGGGGAACAAGACACCCACAAGGCCTGTCCCATTCCTCTATCTGCTGGTTTGCCATTTCCCCTAAAAATGGAGGCCGAGGCTCGCCCATGCCAACTCCATCCACCCTGCCAAGGCTCGGTTAGGCGGCAGAAGTCACGGTGGATCCCTCTGCCCTGTGATGGCCGGAGAGGGGCCATCTGTGAGACACATCAAGGCGCTGCTTTGCACTGGGGCACGGGAAAGCCCCATCAGCCTGAGGCACCGGGGTCTGTACGCATTAGCGGATACAAAGCGACAGTATGCATCTAATCCCGGAACTTAAAAAATCCTGGGACACCCTTGGACATGTCGCAAACGTCCAGCTTTAACTGAAAAACAGAAGGAAAACAGTTCACGGCCTTGGGATGGAAAAGGCCTGCACTCCTTGACACCACGGTTTTTCTGAACCACTACTGGATCCAGAGGAGATGGAGAACCGACTGCCTCCCGAATACCGAGGTGCTCACCTGCATCACCACGCGCGGAGTTCCGGCCTTTTCATCCCTGCTCAGCAGGGAGCTCTGCTAGGGTCTCTGAACCGACACTGTGTCCCCGGTGTCATAAATAGCACCAGCTCTTCCGGTGTTACCCGGATGTGGTCGCCAGGGGCCCAGCACAGCCTGGTGATTGCAGCAAGCTTCTTTCTGCAAGGCAGGGTCTCGGCGCCCCGCTGACACCAAGCCGGTTGCAGGAAACTTGAAACCACGAGCCCGTCCAACCTTCCAGGTTCTGCCCTGTGTGGTGAGAGGAAATGACGCGCCCGCCTGGCAACAATATCTGGGCCATGATGGCCGCGGGCCTGTCCAACCTGTGGCCTTTCTTTTTTCTTTTGTCTCTCTGAATGAAGAGGCATTGTCTTGAGCCTCAAATAAAATCTATAGTTAAGTTAATGCATACCAGTAGCAAGGCGTGCTTTTTGTATGGTAACACTAAAACCAAAAAAAGAGGGCAGCAAAACTGGGAGAGGCAGGGGATGGACGTGGCCGGCGTGGGGCTCATCCGGCCTCTCACACAGGCCTGCAAGGAAGAGGGAGGCGACCTAAAGACGCCACGAGACAGGAGAGCCATAGGACCAGTGGCAGTCACCAAGCTGCGCGTGAAGGGAGGGATAACGTTCAAGGTAAAGACCCCAGAACATGTTCCTAGAAAATGATGTCGGACATAATGTCTGTCCTTAGGCAACCTAAACTTGTATTAAACATTTTCAATCATTCCTTTTTTTTTTCTTTTTCTTTTTTGAGGTGCTGGGGATCAAAGCCAGGGGCTTCACATCGAGCTACATCCCCAGTCCTTTTAAAAATTTTTTTACCTTGAGACAGGATCTCATTAAGTCCCTAAGTCGTCCAGGCCGGGCTCAAACTGGCGACCCTCCTGCCTCAGCCTCCCACAGCGTGAGGGTGACTGGCCTATGCCACCGGGCCGGCTTCAGTCATTCACCTACATTGAATCAGATACGTGTGGTTCTTAATGTAAACTGCTACTCACTTGGCGACACTGCGGCATGTGCCATATAGAGCCACATGATTACGGTAAGTCATAAAGGGGATATATTTTTCCAATTGCATAAACACAGACATGGAGTTAAATTCCCAGAAGGATTCACCCCAGAGTGCCCGCAGGGGTGGCGGCCGTGGAAGGTGTAGTCCTGGCGCTGCTGCCGGGTGGGAGGCCCGGCCTGAGGCACCTTGCCTTGCTTTCCCTGCCAGTGATCTAGGTAACTGTGAAAGTGGGAATGTAGTGAAAGTGGGGTAGGTAACGTTGTGTAGCTATTATAATAAGTGGCGATACACTAACCAAAAATACCCCCTGATGCCCACAGCAGGCCCCGTGAGGTCTCTTCAAGAGCTTCTATTCTCTCATTTGCAAAAGAGGAAACTGAGTCTTAGGAGGCAGGTGAGTTGCCTAACATCATCGAAGTTAAAAAAAAAATCGGGAGCCCAGCATGGTGGCCAGTGACTTCAATCCCTGCACGTTGTGAGGCTGAGACGGGAGGATTGCCAAGTCCAGGCCTACCTGGGCAAGTTAGCAGGATCTTGACTCAAAATATTAAAAGGGCTGAAGGTGTAGCTCAGTGTGAAAGTCCTGGGGTCAAACCTTAGGGCAGAAAAAAAAAAGGCAGCCGTGGGAGCTCAGAAATAGAACATGGGCACTGCAGGTCCCACGCGTGATGCTTCCACCAAGCCCTGGCCACGATGCCTTCTCCATTTAGATAGTTACTTCTGGAGGAGGAAGGTAGTTAAGATAGAAGATCAGCAGAAAAGCCAATCGAAAACCAATCAGGATGTCCCTATTTAAGGTATTACACTTCAAAAACAACAGGGTGCTGTACAATATTTAGATTTAAGATGAGACAGAGTTATTTGTATGATTCACTAAAGCACAGGAGAAGCGGAACATACAAACGGACAATGGACAGGCCCTGTACAGAACTCAGCCTGCCCGGGACACTTACCCGAGTCTGCAGTGTCCGTGTGGGAGGCTGGCCTGCTCGCTCCAAGTCAGGCTTTTAACAGGACAGACTAGGTGGGCCCGCTGGCACCGGCTTAAAATCCCGACACTCCGGGACGTTGAGGCAGGGGGTCATAAGTTTAAGCCCAGCTTGGGCAACTTAGTGAGACCCTGTCTCAAACAATAAAAAGGGGCTGCAGATGTTGTTCAATTATGAAGGCCTGTATTCAATCCCTAGTACCACACACACAAACACATACAAGATAATAATTATAACATAAAATAAAAGGGACTGCAGATGTTGCTGAGTGTAAAGGCCCTGGACTTGAGCCTTAGCACAACAAATACATAGATAAATAAATGATAGCCAGCTCATTGTCTCTACCAAAACCTCAGAAGGCAAATAACCCTTGGTCGGCCACACAGCCCGTACTTTTGGCCGTGTTGCCACCTGGTGACTCCATTCCAACTCAGGAGCACACACAGAGAGCCAGCTTTGCCCCTAACCAACAACCTGTGGCACTCTGCTTCTAATGAGCCTGCCTGCGGACCGCCAGGCTGACAGGCCCCAGCCAGGGCCCAGCCGACGCCTCCCCGCCCCCCACCAGGCTCTCTCTCCTACTCCGTGTCTCCCCTGCAACGCAGGTGACGCCCTCTGGCCCCTCTGCCTTGTAGGTAGGCTCGGAGGTGAGGCCGTCGCTTGCTCTTTACACAGACTCTACTTTCACAGGCAAAAATGGATTCTCCTGTGCAGATCAGATAAAGGAAGAAGAGGCCTTACCACACCGCTACCTGGGATCTGGATTTTACAGCCTCGCTTGAGTACCTACTATGTGCAAAACACTCTCCTCGGTGCTGTGGGGGAGACAGGAGGGAGGTGTGGTGCTTGAGGGTCTGCAGACCAGACAACGCCCAGGTGCCTACCACCTGCCGAGCTTGGTGCCGGTGCCAAAGGTGGGCTTAGGCCCCGAGGGGGTGGTGAACAGTCAGCCGCCCACCTGAAGGGCTGCCAGGAGGGGCAGGAGGGGGGCAAATATTTAGAATAAACACTTGAGAGTGCAGTGGGTTTGGGTAGTATATAATAACATATACAAACTTATCATGGAAAACAAGTCAGATGGTCCCCAGAAAATTAAAAGTAGACAAAAAACAACAACAAAAAAAAAAGAGTTATGGATATAGCTCAGTGGTAGAGGCCCTCCTCATGAAGTTGTCCAGAGTCAATACCAAGGATAGCAAAATAAACAAACAAATTTAAAAATAAAACCGTAAGACAGCCCAGCAATCCCACTCTGGGTATATCGCTAGAGGAACCGAAGTCAGTTTGCTGAAGAGACATCTGCACTCAAGTGGTCACTGCAGCCCTGCTCCCAATCACCAAGGTACGGAGACAACCTAAGTGCCCATGAGCCGGGGAGCAGGGGGAGACAGCCACGTGTGCGAATATTAATGGGCCGATATTACTCAGGAGAAGGGGGAGATGGTTGTGATCTGGCTCTGGACTGTCCCCCAACAGCCTCACACTGTGAGTTATGGTAGATAATACGTGGATTTCACAAGCTGTTAGGAGGTGAGGCTTGGCGGGGAGGGCAAATGCCAGCCCTGCCTCTCCTGCCTGTCTCCTGTTGCCATGCTGTGAATAGCTTTTCTTCAGGCTGGGTCTCTGCTGTGTGCTATCACGGTTGCCAGCCAATCACCAATGGACTGAGACCTTCTGCAACTGTAGGCAGTAGGCCAAGACCTTCTGAAGCTGCTTTCTGCTACAAGGTGTGGATGTTGGGTATTCTGTCCCAACATCGAAAAAGTAACTAAGACAAAGAAGAAAAGTGCTGGTGACCCTGCCATTGTCACAACTTGGATGAACCTGGAGGTCATGGTGTCACGTCAAATGAGCCAGAGCCAGAAAGTGAAACTCTACACGTGACCTCACTTACATGCGGTTATTCCACACCTGCTGCTACGACAAAACATCAGGGGGTCATGTTTAGGACAGAAATTTATTGTGTCGTCATCGTGACGGCAAGGACGCTGGCAGTTAGGGCCAGGTGCTGCGCGAGGGCCCTCCTGCTGCGGGCACACACAGGCAAGACGTGCGATGCAGGGTGAAGTCTCCTATTTTTATTTTTGAGATATTGGGAACAAAACTCAGAGTCTTTGCACTGAGCTCCACCGTCAGGTGTGGGACCCTGACTAGGCCCGGGATGTTGGAAGACAGAAGGTGGCTCAGAGGCTGACCATCTCGTCTGGAGACCCCGCAGGAGTGGAGCCACTCCTTACCCCAGGCCCAGGATGGCCCGCAGCTCAGGTTTCACCCTACTCAAACTCCTAATTTTCCCTGCTCCAAGACCCTTACCAGAAAGCACGTGATCAGGTTTCCAAAGACCCGCCGTGCAACTTAGGCAACTTTCAGACTCTGAAATTCCTCCAATCAGTGAGTGACCCTTGTCCTATTACCCTGGCTGACCCTCCTCCCTTTAACAGCGTATAGTCCTGGCCCCTGGGACAACAAAGGAGCTGTTACACTGATTCAGTCTCCAGGATGTTATTCCATCTGTCGGTCGCTTGAGGCGCTGCTCTGCCAGCCTTCACCGCTTCCTGATCGCTGGTGGCCAGCGGCAGCCAGAGACCCCGGAGGCCCCGATGCTCAGTCCTTTCTCAGTTTTTATTTTGAGACAGGGTATTGCTAAGTTGCCGAATTGCCCAGGCTGGGCATGACCTTGTGGCCCTCCTTCCTCAGCCTCCCGGAGGCCTCCTTCACAACAGCTTGACTCCCGTTCACCGAGCAGAAACCCTTGGGGTCAGTGCCATTTCCTGTGGTTTGGAGGTTTTCCCCCGAAAGCCTGTGCCTTACGGGCTTGGCTGCCAGCTTGTGGCACTTACTAGTAGGTGATGGGACCTTTAAGAGGTGGGGCCTAGTGAGAGGAAGGCAGGTCACTGGGGCATGCCCTTGACTCTCAGGCACTGTCCCCTCCTGTCCCTTTTTTCTCCCTCTCCGTCTTGCATCACCACAGGTCCAAAAGCAAAGGGCCAAGTTGGCTATGGATGGCAACCTCTGGGCCTGCGAGCCAACACACCCCTTTTTGTCAGATTGCCTCTGGTACCCTGCACAGCGGAGGAGAGCGGACTAACGCAATCACACTGGCGACTCCTGATGTTTAAAGAAGACATTCAAACGAGAACGTTTTGAAATGTAAAAACATCAACATTACAGAAGCAGAGGGCATAACAGTGCGGCAAGGAGCTGGAGCATGGGGGCAACAGGGTGACGTGGCTGAGAAGTACGAGCTTCCGGCTGGGAGAGGAGGACGCACCGGGAATGGAATGCGGACTTCAGGGGATAACAGTGCCTGTTCATTCGACATTTGATGAGAGGGGACTCAAAAGTGTCCTCCACCCCCATACTTATACACTCATAGTTACTATGGTGAGGGGTGCGCTATTTGTGTTAATTAGTACCCAACGTACATCAAATCATTACATTTTTATACGTTGTGTATACAGCATTTAAAATTGCCAGCCAATTAAGTATTTGTAAACATTGTCACTTTACGTCTCTTCCCGCCCAGACCTTTTCAGTGACGGACGGAGGGACGGATGAAACTGAAGTCCTTTCTCTCTGCAAGCTCCCTCCCGGGGCGAGGGGGTAGGATTATGAACCTGGATTCGCGCTAGGCCCTGAGCAGGCAGGCGGAGGGTGTCACCAGACAAAGGGAAGCCGGGAGGAGGAGCCTGACGGGAACGAGTGGCCGCGCCTCGGTGCGCTCCCGGACAGCCAGGAGCTGGCTCAGGCGGCGTGCTGGCGGCGGAGGCCCCGAGCGAGCAAGGGGTGGACACCGGAGAGTCCACCCCGGGAGGTGTGGGAGAAATCCCAAACCGACGGGCATCGGCATGGGGCGCATCTGCGGAGGCCGGAGCTGATCCTCCAGAACGGAGGTGTTTACAGGCCGGAGACACAGCTCTGGGGACGCGGACACCCAAGGGCCACAGGAAGGGGCGGGCGGCGTTTTTGGGAGAGCAGCGGCCGCGAGCGCGTCGAGGCAGCGGCAGCATCCGGAACAGGGACGCGCCGCTGAGGCCTGTCTCTTCAGGCCCCGTTTCAAGGCGGCTCCTTCTTACGGATGCAAGGAGCAGCCCACTAAAGTGACAAGGGGCGAGGTGTCCCGGCCAGACGCTGGGGCACAAAGCCGACGCAGACCCGCCCCCTGTCTCTTTCCGGGCGGCGATTGGTCGACGCGCTCTTCCGTTGCGGGAAAAGTACCCGAGGCCTGTGCCGGCTCCGCCCTGTGCCAGCGACCCCGCCCAGGCCCCGCCCCTTCCTATTCCCGAGCGGCGATTGGTCGACACGCTCTTCCGTTGCTGGAACAGTATCCCCGCTGCCCAGAGTCCTCCCTGCGCCTACGCCCCCGCCCAGGCTCCGCCCATCCCTCTTCCCGGGCGGCGATTGGTCGACGCGCCCTTTCCGTTATTGGGGCGCTCTGGCTCCTCCTCGCGCCTTCTCGCCCCACCCCTTCGCGAGAGGAAGGCGGGGCCGGCCCCGTCTCCATGGCGACAGCGGACGCGCCGAAGGAGGCGGTTGGTACCTACCGGCTGGAAAGGACGCGACGTGGGTCGAAGCTGAGACGGCACGATGTCGGAGCTGGGCTCGGAGGAGCTGGAGGAGGAGGGGGAGAGCGATCTTGGGGTGCGAGCAGGGAGGGGCTTCCGGGGTGCGCGGTGCCGAGCGGGCTCCGGGGGTCGGCCCAGGGGGCGCGAGGCGGGGACCGGAGGCCCGAGCCCAGCCCCGAGGCCCAGCCGGGAGCGGCCGCGCCGGCCGCACCGGAGGCGCCGCGTCCCGGGAGCGGACGGGGAAAGGTGAAACGCGGTGACGTGCGGTCCCCGCCTCCCCCGCGCTCCCGCGCTCATCCCGCCTCCCATTAAAGGCGAAGATTTCCAGGCCAGGGCTCCGGAATTTTCCCCCGGGCCGCCTCCGGGCGTGGCCGAGGGGCGTCGGCGAGGGCCCCGAGGTGCCGCCGGGCGGGCGCGGCTCGCCGGCGCGGTCGCCCTGGCTCCGGCGCGATGCGGGCCGGGCTTCCTCCGGGGGCGCTGGGGCTGGGCGCGGGGAGAGACCCGCCGCGGGGGGACCCCTGCCCGGCCGGCTGATCGGGAGAGGCGCTGGACGCTGCGGCCTCGCCTGCTGTTTCCCGTTCATCCCGCCTCCTTGCTGATTAAAAAAAAAAAACAAAAAACTTTTTCTTTAGCGACAAGGTCTTACTAAATTGCTGTATTGCTCGCTCAGTTAGGGGCTCAAACTTGCTCCCATCAAGGTCCTCCTGCCTCAGCCTCCCGGAGTGCTGAGATTGCAGCAATGAGTCCCCAAGCCTGTCTGAGCTTTCTCTCTCTCTTTCTCTCTCTCTCTTTCCTTGTGTCACCTATTCTGAATCTGCTGCTAGGTAAATCCCACGTACAATTCCCGCTCCGCAGGCTTTTCTCGTTGGGGTCTTGAGTGGCCCTTTTGATTGGGATCTTTAGCGCCTGTCATTTCGAAGCTGAGAGATCTCACTGGGGCCCGAGGCCAAGGTTTTCCTTTCAGTCTCGGCAGTAGCTCAGTGCTGGGCACCTCGGCAGCCCTCTTGGACAGGGGAGGGGCTTTTATACGTTTTGACTTAAACTAACCCTCTCTTGAGGCCACACATATTTTCCTTTATAATCTAAGCAAGAATTGCTGGGCTAACCAGTGTCAGTAAGTGGTGAGAACTGCACAGTTGGTTGTAAGGTCTTCAGTGTGGTGTGCACAAGTGCATGCGTATTTGCAATAAACCTAGACAGATACAATTCCTGGCTTTTCACTTTGTGCATTTGATCTTTTCCAGAAGGCTGAGGAGCGATGGCTTTCTAATTTGTACATTTTATTTTGTCGAGGCAGGGTCTTACTCTGTAGCCTAGGCTGGCCTTGAACACAGCAATCCTGCCTCAGCCTCCCAAGTGCTGGGATTATAGGTGTGCATCACCATACTGGCTCATATAATGCGGGGGAATTGAACTCAGGGCCTTGCACTTGCTGGGCAAGTGCCTCAACCGCTGTGCTATTCCTCTAGCCTTTTTAAATAAATGTTATGGTGTGTATTTAAGGTACACGCCCTTTTGGTGGTAGGGAATGAGCCCGAGCTGCTTTACTCTGAGCCACATCTCCAGCCCGTTTGCATTTTGATTGTGAGACAGGGTCTCCATAGTCTTGATAAGCCTTTAAGTTATGCAAGGTGGGCTGTGGGCGTGCCAGCCCTGCTGCAGCCTCCCACCTTAAGTCACCGTGGTGCACTCTGGCCACTTCATTACTCCGTGTACATACGCAGCTCCCCTCAGTCCCACGGAAGGCTCACATTGTGGAGGATGAGGAAATTGCAAACAAGCTTGTGTTGCTTTTATTCTTTTTTTTTTTTTTTTTTTTTAGCCTCAAACTCCTGGGCTCAGGTTATCCTCCTGCCTCACAGGTCCCTCCCCCATGACTGCAGCCGGGACTGCAGTCATGTGACACTCTTCTGTGTGTGCACATGTGTGTGCGCGAATGTGTATGTGTGCTGCTAGAGAAGAAACCCAGAGCCTGGGGTGTCCAAGTCACATAATTATGTCCGATTGGGCTGTAAGTGTTGGGGCCGTAAACCTCTTGACAGAGACCTGGGGGACAGTGGGGTCCTTGTGCCCCCAGCGCCCTCCTCCCTGCGCCCTCCCGCTAGATCTTTGCAGGCCGGAAATCCCAGGGGTCATTTTAGGATGCTGCTCTATAAATCCTGGGTCACTGGAGAAAGTGAGCGGGGTGTGCCCAGTGCCGGGCACAGCCCATTCCTCTGGTGTGTGCGGCTCCAAGCCCGTCCCAGCTGTGTGGCCTGGCAACAGCACTTCGTTGCGCCAGGCGTGGTGTCCCGCTTCACCTGAGCGGTGGGGCACTGGAGATGGTGCCCAGGATTGGGATAGTATCTGTACAATGAGCTGGGCCCGCTGGCACAGGCCTGTTGTCCCAGCACACGGGGAGGCCGAGGCAGGACGATTGCATGTTTGAGCCCAGCAACTTAGACCCTGTCTGAAAGAAAGAAAAAAAAAAAAGAGTGAATGGGCTGAGGATGTAGCTCAGTGCGAAGGCCCCAGCTGGATCTCTAGTCCCTCCTCCCTGAATACTAGTGCCTAGCATGTGGCCGGCACTTCATGAGCCGTAGCCACGCCTGTCTTGACTCTCCCCAGGAGTACGAGGGGGAACGGAACGAGGCTGGTGAGCGGCACGGCCGCGGGAGAGCCCGGCTGCCCAACGGGGACACCTATGAAGGGAACTATGAATTCGGGCAGAGAAGTGGCCAGGTCAGACTTGTGGCTGAAGAGCGTGTTTTCGTTTTTGCTTTTGTTCTTGTATTTTGACTCTATTCATGCATATGGATTCGGGAATGATGTGATTTTGTAACCGATGTATTTCAGGGGATCTACAAATTTAAAAATGGCGCTCGATACATTGGAGAATACTTAAAAAATAAAAAGCACGGCCAAGGCACGTTTATATATCCAGACGGATCACGATACGAAGGTAAACCGTTAGCACAGCAGATTTGAGTGCGGCGGTTTCTTTTTTTTCTCTTTAGTAAGCATGTTCATAGATACAAAACTATGCAAAGAAGCTGAAATTTCTCTAGATTCGTCAGTCATTCAACAAGCACAAATAATGCCCTTGTGTTCACAATGTTGACCCAAAAGCCAGAAAGTTTTGTAATTAGTTAACTGGGGTGCAGGGTGGGGGGGACTGTGCCTGTCCCACTGGCTGGCTAGTGCCTGCTGGCCAGAGAGCCTGTCTGAGCTCAGATCTCCACTGTTGCTGGGAACCATGGCTCCAAGCACCCGGTGACAGTAGTCTGCCTGAAGTTGTCTTGGCTATTTCCTGTTTGCGATTGAGCCCTTTTTGGGCCGACCCATTGTCTCCTTAGGTATGGACACATTGTGTCTTTGGGGATAGATATATTATTTCTTTTAAGGACAGACACAGTGTTTTTAGGGATGGACACATTGTCTCTTTAGACATAGGAATTCCTTCAAAGTGGGATCTTCTGCTTAAACTGGCTTTTCCTGTCCCTGACATAATTCCATACATGCCAATGTTTTGTTGCGAGAAAAGGCAGGCCTGTTATCCCGGCTCTGAGGCTGAGGCAGGAGGATGGTATATTCAAGCCCAGCGCTGGGAGACTTAGCAACTTTGTGAGACCCTGTTTCAAAAAAAAGAAAGAAAGAAAGAAAGAAAGAAAGAAAGGGCTGAGGTTATAGCTTAGTGTGAAGGCCCTGGGTTCCCTCCTGATTACCCCAAACAAAAAAGACTTATCTTGTTAGGGGTCCTGCTGCCTTCTGCACAGGGCGCTGTGGCCCACTGTGACCTGGGGGGAGAGCAGGTGGGGAGTGGGTGTGGCACGCCATAGGTTAAATCCTGTGGTGTCCTGGGCCTTTTGCTTGTGTGTTGGGTCCCTCAGACTTCTTTAGAGATCTGGGACCCAGCCTGGGACCGTGCGTGGGTGACCTGACCTGACCTTGCCGTGGCTTTCTCTGTGGTCGTGCAGGACAAAGCGGGTGAGTACAGGATGAGAGCAGACAGGGAACGCAGAGGAGGAAGAGAGGGAAGGAGAGAAGGAGAGAGAGAGAGAAAGAGAGAGAGAGAGAGAGAGAGAGAGAGAGAGAGAGAGAGAGAGAGAGAGAGAGAGGGAGAGGAGGCTGAGATCCCAAGGTCCCCTCAAAGGCATGCCCACCCCCACCCCCCACTCCATGATCTCACTTCCTCCTTCCTGGATCCCCAGATGGTCCTCCACTCCCGGGGCTCGAGCTGCGGACCGAGCCCTCCCACACAGACCTCTGGGGACTCTTACCCAAGCTGGTGCCCTACCTGCCACTTGCCCAGTGAAAACCCGAGCCCAGGTCACAGGCAGCTGGGAATGCCAGGGAGGGCCCGCTCTGCAGACAGCCCGGCAGGGGCATTGTCTATGTCTCATTTCCTGAATCTCAGAAAGGGTGCTCCAGCCGCTTTGTAAATAAACTTTAAGCAATTTAATTTAGGGCTTCATTCAGTTCTTACCAAATTCTGTGCTTCTGAGGTTAGGACTGATGGTCATGATTTGGATAGGATACACGGCACTTGTATTTTTAGTTATTATGTAATTATTTTTGAGACAGGGTCTTGCTCTGTAGTCCAGGTTGGTCCTAAGCTCGCTGTGGAGCCTAGGCTGGCCAAGGAGTCATGGCAATCCTCCTGCCTCAGCCTCCCACAGTGTGCCCTGGGTTCAATTCCCTAGCATCCCATAAAAATTAGCCAGGCATGGTGGCGCACACCTGTAATCCCAGCACTTGGGAGGCTGAGGCAGGTGGATGGCTGGGAGTTCCAGGCCAACCTGGGCTGCATAGTGAGCTCAAGACCAGCCTGGATTACAGAGCAAGAAGAGCCTGTCTCAAAAAAATCTCCTCCAAAAAACAACAAAACAAAACCAGAATAACCTCAGGCAGCCGACACGCGTTTCAGCGAATCATCTTCGTTTATGCGATGGCTTCTCTGTGTGCCCGTGTCGCCCCTGTCGCCCCTGTGACACGTCCCGGGCTGAGCCTGTCCCCCGGCTGCTCCTGGCGGGGAGCTGTGGCAGGCGCGTCCTGTTCCGAGCTGTCACCCTCTCTGAGCGGAACCGGCGGGGCTCTTGGTGGGTCTCTGGGCCCCTGCGGAAGGTCCAAGGTGGGCCACTCCTTGCCAGACACCTCTGTAACCCGCGGAGAGGAGAAAATCCCTTCTTTCCCTTTTGATTGACACAGTGACCAAGTCAGATGTTAATTATCCAAGTCCAGGAACATGCCGCTCAGCAGCGTGGTTTGTCACGGCAGCGTGTGGCCCTGTGAGGCAGGCGCCCCTCGGGAGCCACAGGGTCGCCCCATCGGGGGTGAGCGCCGAGCACCCAGGCCGTCTTGGGCTGCGGAGTGTCGGAAGCGCCCGTGCGGCCGCTGTGGGCGGCACTGGCGGCGGGCGGGCGGCTCTTGGGTGGGCGTCGTGCCTTTGCTGGTGTCAGTACTCCTCACCCAGCCTGCAGGAAGTTAGCGGGGACCCAGATGGTGGTGCCCTGGGCAGGGTGGGGACATGCAGAGGCCGGGCCTGCCGGCGGGGGCAGCACGGACAGACGGGGACGGGGGGGGGGCATTTGGGAGCGACTACCGAGCCAGCGCAGCCCGACGCTGGTATCACGGGCACTGGGGCCGCAGGCTCAATCCGAATTCGGCCATGCCTGCCCCTCCAGCCCCAGCCGGTCAGCGCACACAGGAGAGGGGGCCACGGAGAATGCTCACATTGCCCCGCGTCCCCCTCAGAGGACCCCCCACTCCGAGCACGCTTACCCTGCCGCTGGTCCTGCACTCCCGGCAGCTGCCCTGGCAGTCGTCTTCCTGGGTGACCTTGGTGGTGCTGTCCTGGCTGCCTGGATGTCCTGAGTGGATTCAGAACATTGACCTTCCGTGGTCGCTTTGGCCTTGGGGTAGAGCCAGACGCCGGCGTCCGAGGCGGAGGGCGCACCGCGCTTGGCCACCTGCTTTTCCCCTGAATGGCGCTTGGCAGCAGCGTGCACCGAACTTTTTTTTTGGTCAGAGTTTGTAAAGACACCCAGGAAAGAGGAGAGTGGCAGCGATGCCGGGACGAGTGGGCCTGGAGTGAGGGCTGGGGGTCGAGATGGATCCACGGCAAGGCTGGGTTTTTTTTTTTTAATTGTGACACATTTTTAAGACGTGAGCATTCACTGTCTTTTATGATGTCCCTAGATCAGCACCCAGTAAGCCCGACTGGCCTGCCGCCACCAGCTCTCTAGACGGCTTGGTTGCTCCGCCCCAGTAGGTGCAGGACACGGCGGGTGGTGAGGGGCCAGAGGGGAACGTGACGGTGGCCTCAGCCATCGAGGTTACCCCTCCCCACTGCAGAACCCTCTAGGCGCATGGCCGGGGCCCCCAGGCCGCAGAGGGCCAGGCACCGCACCCCTCGCCCACCGCGCTTGCTTTTCTGTGTCCCTGGCAGGGGAGTGGGCCAACGACCAGAGACACGGCCACGGCGTGTACTACTACGTCAACAACGACACCTACACCGGCGAGTGGTTCGCCCACCAAAGGTCCGCCTGCCCTCCATCCCGCGGTTTCATGTATGGAGCGAGGACGCAGTGGCGTGTCAGCGTGCTGCGTCCTCCCGCTGTCTAGAGGCAGGGGTGTGGGGGATGCCCGTGGAGCAAGGGCCGACTCACGCGCCTGCTGTCTCCCCGGGTGGGGGTGGAGCCAAGGTGCCCTTCCCCAGGGTGCCCCAGAGAGCAGCGATGCAGAAGACCCACATGGGGTACCTGGCCACGTGGCCTCCAGGGCCCCCAGCAGGGGATGTCCTGGGATTGGATGGGCACACAGGCCACTCCAGGTGGGAGGGCGCCTCCCCCAGGCCTCCCTACGCTCTGCGTTCTGAACCCGGAAAGCCTCAAGGACGTGTGGAGAGAACGAGCCATGCCCCTGTTCTCCCCAGGCACGGGCAGGGCACCTACTACTATGCGGAGACCGGCAGTAAGTATGTTGGCACCTGGGTGCGTGGCCAGCAGGAGGGCGCGGGCGAGCTCATTCACGTGAACCACAGGTACCAGGGCAAGTTCATGAACAAAAACGTAAGTCCACGGGCAGGGACGCCGCTCCCCACCCTTGCCACTGAGCTGATGGGACAGGGCCTCCGAGAAGTCCTGCCGTCCCAGCGGATAGGAGCAGCTGTGCCCACCTGAGCCTCGCTGAGGTCCTCACAGGGGGAGGAAGGCAGGGCCAGGCCTGTTTTCGCTGGGCAGTCGCGGTGATCCCTGAGGTCCTGTGTGGTGCCCAGATGAGTCACAGCGATGCAGGTGGCATCCCAGCCTTGGCTCGCTGAGGAATCTGGTATCAGACATCCATTTCCTGCTGTTGGGCCCACAGGAGTGAGAGGCGCAGGAGCCCTGGGGAGAAAGTCCTCCAGGGTCCCCTGTGGCCGACCAGCCACTGCTCCTGGCCGTGAGGATACGTGGGACTGTCCCCAGCACCAGCCCTGGGTCTAGGGCTTCCTGTCCCCAGGCCCCGGTTAGCTGCTGCGGGTGGGAGGACTATGGCTTGGCTGGCCATTCTGCGTGGAGTGCCCATGGTGTCGGGTGGCAGGAAACGCAGGATAATTCAGATCGCGGCACGTGGCCTTAGCAGTGGCTTTGACCAGAACACAGGAGAAAAGTTGGCCCTAAGACCTGCCTTGCTGAGCCCGCTGATGGGGTCGGATGTGGACATGGGGAACATGTGACTGACTGACTGACCGGGACAGGGTCTCACTCTGTAGTCCAGCTGGCCACGAGCTCACGGTGTAGCCCAGCCTGGCCTTGAAATTACGGCATTCTTCCTGCCTCAGCCTCCTGAGGGCTGGGATTACCAGTGTGTGCCGCCACACCTGTCTGATGTTAATATGGTGCCGGGACTCGGGCCCGGTTCATGCCTGAGCCACTCTTCTGGCCGGGCTGATGAGTTGGAAGAGGGCTGCCTGGCCAAGGGGGCGGGAGACTGAGGCGCTGGGCCTGCTGGTTAGCAAGGGGCGAGCGCCATGCAAGCAGTCCCTGAGGACGTTCCTGCTGCGGGCACCCAGAGCTAGGGTCTGTTCCCGCCCTCCCAGCTGCTGTCCCCCCATCTCCCTTTGCCCCCACTGCACCCACAGCTGATACAGAGTCAGTTTTGAGATTTAACTTGCACAAAGAGGCTCATGCGCTGTCAGGAGGCAGAGATGCGCTTTTATTTTCTTGGTAGCAGGGATTGAGCCCAGGGCCTTTGCACTGACCTATGCCCCCACCCCAGCCCAGTTTTGTTTTTAAAATTTCAGACAGGTTCTCACATAGATGTCATGTTGTCCGGGCTAGTCTTGAACTTGTGATCCTCCTGCCTCAGCCTTCCAGGGTGCTGGGGTGACAGGCCTGCCCCACGGGACCAGGTTAAAGATACAGTTTCATCAAGCCAGTGGTTTGGACTGAGCTCTGCCCTGGGACCCACGGGCCAGTGAGCGGAGCCCCATGCCAGTGTCCTGTGTTGCCAGGCAAAGCCGAGTGGTTTACCTGACTGGAGGAGCCAAGAGCAGGTGGCGCCCGCTGTGGTGGGGACGGCCCGGGGCGCGGCCTCTCCCACACGGCCATTTTTATAGACAGCACAGATGCCGCTCCTAGAATCACCAGGAAAGGCCAGGGAGGGTCTGACGCTGACCTCCTTGCAGTTCTCTGTGTGTATGCATGTGTGCAGTGTGTGCATTCACGTGTGCGTGCATGTGTGCACACGTGTGTACACATACACGCAGCTACATGTGTGTACGCATGTGTCCATGCTTACGTGTGTGCATGTGTGTGCACGTGTGCGTGTGTGCATGTGGTACTGGAAGCACGGCCAGGGCCTTCGCACGGAGCTTCACATGGAGCTCGGGTTGGCCACATGCTGGGCTCGAGCAGGCCTGCACCTCCCGTCCGGCCAAAGTACCCTTGGGCATGGCTGGGCGATGCGGGTGGGACTGGGCTGCGCGGCAGGGGCGCCTCCTGCTGCCCCCAGAGCCTCAGCGCCCGGGCGTCTTGCCTGCAGCCTGTCGGCCCAGGGAAGTACGTGTTTGACATTGGCTGTGAGCAGCACGGGGAGTATCGCCTGGCAGACGCGGTAAGCCAGGCAGGAGCTGGTTCCTGGGTGCACCGCGGGGCCTCGGGCTGGCCGGGCGGGCACTGGCTGGGTGCCACCTCCGGCTCCCTCCAGCTCTGTCTCCGGCAGCTGTGGTGGTCAGCCCCCACTATGATTACTGAGTAGTGCAGCACAGAGCCTCGTGTGCAATCAGGGTCTGTTCCTTCTTTCTTCCCTTCTATTATTCCAGACCAAGGTTAGGGAAGGTCGGCAAATGTCGATGTTTGCACTTTAAATAGGAAAGAGGGGAAGAGGAGGAAGAGGAGGAGTCGCTTGCCAGCGTCACCCCCAAGTGGAAAGCGAACAAGATCACAGAGCTGGCGCTGTGGACGCCCACGCTCCGTGAGGAGCCGCCCCCGCCCGAGGCGCCCAGCCAGGAGGAGGATGCGGGCGCAGAGGGTACGGAGCGTCCCTGGGCTGTTGTGTCTGGGGGTGCCAGCTTGCCAGCATGGGGGACCAGGCACCCTGGGGAGCGGGGAGGGGAGAGTGTGGCAGGCAGAGGAAGGCCCTGCCGGGAGACTGCGGACTGGAGGTCATCGGGTGGGTGCCTGGGATGGGGCGTGGCACAGGGTGGGCAGCACTGGGCAGGAAGGGTCCGGGCAGCATTTGAAATCGGTCCCCGCCGTCTTCCCGGGAAGCTGCCACTGCTCCCTAGCGGCGCAGGGTGACCTCCATCCACTGCAGGTGACCCGAGCCGGGTCACAGTCGGCTTACATGAAGTGACACTAATTTTCCTGTTCACGTGTTGGTTTTTTAACTGGTCGTGAGCGCAGAGGCGCAGCTTCAGTGTGCCGGATCCCGTCTCCGTGCTGGTCTCTGCTGTCCCCGGAGCTGACTCCCTGGCCAGCACACTCATCTTTTTGGAAACTAATGGTTATCAGTTTCCCCAAGTGTCGTGCAGCCAGCTCGGAACCACAGAGGACAGAGGGCGTCTCTTTCTCAATATTCAAACCCAGTAGGAATCAGTATCAGAGCAACAACGCCCTCGAGTGGGGCAGGCTGAGGGGTGCCGGGTCCCCAGGGAAAGCAAGGGGTACTGTCTGGAGGAGGAGGCGGGCAGGCGGCACCCACCGCTACCCGTGTCCTTCCTCTGTGCCTGCTGCCAGCCACTCCTGAGCTCGAGGAGGAAGCCCTACCCCTGCCGGAAGGTCCCGAGGGCGAGACGGACCTGAAGCCGGTGGAGGACGACGCCGATGTCCGGGAGGACCTGCCGGAATATGGCTATGACCCGGACTTGGGTGAGGATGAGAGACAGCCTGCACGGGGCACCGGCTTGTGGGCCCACACCCCTGGAGGAGCAGCCCTCCGCCCTCCATCCCTCCCTGCCCTCCTCCCCCGTGGGCCCTGACCCTGGGAGGGTCGGTGCCTGTGGGGCTGGAGGGACCACATGGGGATGCTGGATCTGCTCCGTCCCCCACTTCGGGGACGGCCTGGACCCAACCAGATGCTGGTGTCCCCTCTCTCAGGGAATCTGAGCTTGGACGAGGATGAAGGCAGGTAGTCCTCCCTGCAGGACCGAGAGGACCCGCAGCCCACGCTGTTCCTGCGCCCTGCTGCCCGGGATCACGGTCTTTCTTACCTAGTGGCCTGTCAGTGTGGCTTACATTTGCAAATAAATCTCCCACAGTCCCTAGTCTGACTCGGCCTCTGCTGCGTGGTCTTTGAGCTTCTGATCTGTCCCCAGGCCCCACGCCCACCCCGGGCCGAGAAAGAATGGTGTCCGCCTGTCCAGGGCAGATGCGGGTTGGGGTCATACTTGGCAGACTCCACTAAAGCAAAGCTCGCGCTCTCTCTCTCTCTCTCTCTGTCTTTCCTTCTTTCTTTTTCAGACAGAGGCTCTCTTCTCTGTACCCCCGGCTGGCCTCAAATTCACAGCAATCCTTCGACCTCAGCCTCCTACATGCTGGGATTACAGGCCTGTGCCGTCACACTCAGCTTATGCTGGGGAACCGAACCCAGGCCCTTGCACTTTCTCAGCGAGCGCTCTAGCCACTGTGCTGTTCCTCCAGCCCAGCTGTCACATTGCTTTAGCGTGATTTTTATTAATTATTAATAGTTGAGGAGTGTCAGGGTGTACATACATTTCCTACGTCCCCCGGGCCTTCCCGTGCTCCGAGGTGGGGCCTTTGGAAGGTGACGGGTCTTGAGGACAGAGAGGTGGCCATTCGGGGCTCCGGGCGGAGAAGGGTTGTGATTACCAAGGGCTTTGTCATAAACTGCATGACTGAGCCACTGGCCTGACCTCAAGTGCTGGCATCCCCGTGCTCTGGGCTGTGCCCCGGTCCTGCTGGCCTCTGTAGGCACCGCGGTTGGCCCAGCTGCCCCCTTCGCTGGTACTGCTCTGGGTGCCTTCCTTGGTGGGGTGTGGGGACCTCCTGTCCCCTTCCCTCTCTCCCCATCCCTGAGGGATGGCCCTGGCCCTGGCTAACTCCCCCTCTTGGTGAGGTTGAGAAGTCCCCGCCCTGTGCTAGGGACACAGCCTCCCGGCACTTTCTTACTGCCCCCCAGCCCTCTGGGGAGAGGGTTTCGGGTCCTGGCTGAGCAGGCTGCAAGCCTCATTGCTTTCTTTTCATTGATGTGTACGGGGCGGGGTTAGAACCTGGGGCCTTCACACTGAGCTGCATCTCCAGACCACTTTTTGGTTTTGATTTTGAGACAGGGTCTCATTAAGTTGCCCAAGCTGGGTTCAAATTTGGGATCCTCCTGTCTCAGCCTCCTCAGTCTCTGGATTCTACTCCCCAGAGCCTTTGCACCCTGTCCCCTGCCATCATCAGAGTTCGTGGCCTTTTGATCTCATTAACTCTGATGGCTCCTTCCTTCACTGCGTGGAAGGTCATCAGCCTCCGCTCTCAGGCTGAGCTGATACCGTGAGTCCTGAGCCCCAGGTGGGGCCGCTTGGGTCAAGGCAACGGTGTCCCCTCCCCCCATGTCTGTCTGTGAGGTCTACAGCCACAGAGCCTGTCCGAGCAGGGCCCCTGGCGCCAGGGTTCCCTGGCAGCCCTCTGCCTGTGTGTGACCTCCTCCAGGACATCGCCTGTCTCCGTCCCCAGGTTCTGTGGGCCCCACCCTTTCCCGGGAGCAGAGGCCACAAGAGGTGTGGGCGGGTCCCCAGGAGCCCTGGCCACAGGTCACGGGAGAGCTTCCTGAGACAGTGGGGGTTCAGGAGACCTGCCGCTCCAAGCTTCCAAGCCCTTATCCCCTCTCTGCCCAGGGTCTCCTCCCAGGGGTCCCCTTCCTGGGACGAAGTCTATTGGAGCGTGACACTGAACCGTGCAGCCCTGACCCCCAGCCATCTGCAGGAGGGCAGGACTGCTGACCTTCAACGATGCTCTGCAGCTCTGCACCGCGCACCCCCCCCCCCCCAACGCTTGCCGCACCCCTGGTTGCTGTAGGAACCAGGCGGGCAGCTGGGGACCACTACACCTGGTCTGAGGGGCAGGAGTGCTGCTGTATGGGGATGTGGTGGTGACCTCACCCCCTCTAACCAGCAAGGAGCCCATCTGTGTTTACGAGAAAAGCAACGAGCTGCTGTCCCCACAGTGCCCACGTTTCATTGTCCAAGCCCCCGAGCCACACGCCTGTGGCTGCCATGTGAAAGCACGTGGTACACGGACACTTGCCCAGCCCCGTCTCCACAGTTACTGCCTCAGTAATTGGCGGGGTGCCACGGCGCTGTCCTGCCTGGCCTGGAGGACATGGTGGCTTCATCCCGTAGAAAGGTCTTCCTGCGGGGAGCGGCTTGGGAACCGGCTGCCCGGGCCGTTAGGAGGTGTGACCAAAACCAGGCCTGAGCAGCATGCTGCCAGGCAGCGTCCAACAGAAAGGCCAGTGGGAGAGGCCCCACGGCGTGTCCTCATCCACCGTACTCGGCAGATCTGGCGCCACAGGACTTCTGCTCGAAAGGTCAACATTTTACATGGATTCGGGACACGGAGGCAGCCATGACAACACAACTCAAGACGCTCAGGAGAGAGGACTCCAGAGCCGCGCTGAGAGCGGCCAGCACGGGGCCATGAGCGTGCCCAAGGGAGGGGAGGTTGGCCGTGGTTCCGTGGGAAAAATAACTGAGCATTTCCCTGTGGGTTCACTCATGCCTCCCGGCCCGGTGCTGTGACCGAGCCCCTCGTGGCAGGACACCTCCTGGCAGTTCCTGGTGCCGTGGGACTGAACTCGGTCAGATCCCACCTGTACCAGCGACCTGGGGTGCATCCGCTGAGAAAGGCCACGCGCCTGAAAATAGTGTTCTACAAATTAGATTCTTCAGAGTATGTAAAACAGATTACACAGAACAGCTAGATTTTACTGCCTTTAGCAAATGCAATATTCGTAGCTTCCCTGAACACCATGAGGTTACAAACTCTGACACATCGTGGGATGTGCTGACATCGCACCGTGCACTCTAGCTCGGCTCTGTGAATTTTATCACTCTAATAAAAAATCCCAGCTATCAACTTAAAATCGCATGTGGTCATTCCCGGGGGATTGTTCTGTGTTTTTGGTAGGATCACAGTTGTGGTATCAGAACTATGGAGCTGCATGAGGTTAATTCACACTGCGTCCCCGCGGCATGACAGCATGGTACACGTGTGCGTGCAGGGGACAGAGGGACCAATCCGCTCAGTTGCCTGGGCTGGCTTGAACGTGGGATCCTCCCGCCTCAGCCTCCCTGAGGTCAGGGGTCAGCACTCTCAAAGCACGTCATCTTCCAGAGCAGACAGCCCAGGACGAGGAGCCCAGCTGGTCTGGAGTAGGAGGGCAGTCTGAGCGCCTGCCGCAGCCGCTGCCCATCCGAGCCCTGCCTCAGCCCACCCTGTGCCCCTCCTGGTCTCCCTTCCGCACTGTGCCCACTGGGCCGGGAGCCCTCTCCTTCTCTTCCATCGTTTTTCTCTGCTTTCTTTCGTCTGGGTATCTCCTTCCGGCCCATCTTCCATTTACCAGTTCCTGCCTCAGCTGCCTGTAATGTGCTGTAACATATACTCACGGTGTTCTTAACCCGTTACTGCATTCTTAAAATTGCTGTTTCTTCCAAAGCTATTGTAATTTTTCTAAGTCTTGACTTTTATGCTGAAGTTCAAAATCTTTTTTTTACAATCCCTTCAAATGACATACGTGTGATGATGTTGGAGGCTACGTCTGACGGTGGTTTTATCCAGGGCCCCGTCCTGTCTGAGGGGTAGCATTCATTTTCCCACAGTCCTGGAGGCTGGAACACAGAGGCTGGGGTGTCATGGGCCCATCCCTCCCGACGCCGCTCTCCTCGGCTTCCAAGTGGCTGCTTTCCCCCGTGTCCTCAGTGTCATCCTCTGCGTGGATCTGTGTCCCGACCCACTTCTGTGGAGGCTTGTGCATGCTGCTGGGCCAACTTCTCCATGATCTGAGCCACCAGTGGGCTCCCCCATGGGGAGGGCTCCGCTTCGCTGGACTGCACGTCAGGTCGGGAACCCCACTCCTCCTCTCCGCAAAGCCCCCTCCCCAGGGCTCTTAAGCAAAGAGAGAGAGAGAGAGAGAGAGAGAGAGAGAGAGAGAGAGAGAGAGAGGAAGCCAGGAAAGGCGCGCACCACGAGGAGGCACCCCCAGTCCTGAGACCCAGAACCCCGTGTGAGCAGCCCGGGTGCCTCAGAGACTGGGGCGGGGGTGCAGCTGGGAGCAGCCCCAGAGGCAACTCTGTTCCAACATGGAGCAAAGGGACATCTTCGAATGGCCTTAAAGATCTTGAGGTGAGAGATGCGGCTGGTTACCGGGCTCCATGCCTCCTCCGAGTCCTTGTGAGGGGAGGTGGACGTGTCGTGACAGAGGCAGAGGAACAGAGATCACAGAACGCTGGCCTTGGCAGTGGGAAGACAGCTGGGCAGCTGGAGGCCTTGGCAGTGGTTAGAGCCCTTGCCCAGCACGCCAAGGCCCTGGTTCGCTTCCCCCCTCATTACGTAAGCCGGACATGGTGACTCATGCCTCAATCCCAACACTCCAGAGGCTGAAGCAGGGCGCTCTTGTGAGCTGGAGGCCAGCCTGGTGCGTGGTGAGCTTAGGACCAGCCTGGGCTACAGAGCGAGGCCCTGCCTCATGAGACAACACACAAATAAAAAACCAAAAAGAAATGAGCCCGAGCCAGGACCAGGAAGTGTAGATGCCCCGAGAAAGAGGGATTCTTTCCGAAGCGTCCAGAAGGGCCATGGCCACGCTGACCTCTGGGATCACAGGATCCGTTTGTGCGTGATAAAAACATTGTGTTGTTTTCAACTGCCAATAACTCATAGCAGTTTGTTTCGGCGACAACGGAAAACATGCGCACGAGCGTAGACACGCAGCAGCCCCAGGCTGGGGTCAGGCCTGACTTCCTGCACCCCTTTATCGACGGTTACACTCTCGTTGCTGGTGTGAACGTGGCTAAGGAGTGACGGAGATGGAGCTGAAGTGACCAGGGTGCGGTGAGTCAGAATGGGGACCAGTGTGGAGAGATCCCTTGTGTGCAGGCACGCCTGCTCACGTGTATGCATATATGCCCATGTGTGAGGACTCATGTTTGTGCGTGCACATGTACCCACATGTGTGCTTGCATGCTCATGTGTATACATGCATGTGTAAGTGCATACGTGAGTGCCTATGAGTGCACACATGTGCTTACATGGCAAATGACAGTATGTGCATGTGTCCACGTGTGCACTCACATGTGGGCCCACACATGTCCATGTACATGCTTAGTTTGTCCATGTGCACATGTTCGTGTGAACACTTGCATGCCATGGCGTGCATGTCCCCATGTGCTGATGTGCATGCACCTGTGTTCACGTGTGTGCTCATGTGTGTGCACGCACCTTCAATTCCCAGAGATTAGGGCCCCCGCTCCTGCTTCCCTGTCGCAGGTCTCACTACTTGTGTTACAGTGTGACATCCTGGCTCTGTCGCCTGCTCTGTCCCCCACAGCCCAACTGTCCCATCAGCAGAATCACAGGCGGGGGACAAAGGTTTACACAAGGCACAAGCGTCCGTGGGTAGAAAAGGGCATTTTGTGCTTCTGCGAGTCACATCGGATCAGGCTAAGACAACCTCAGGACGACAGCACCTCGGGCCCTGCCGCTGGCTCCTGGCCTTGGACGCGTGGCCAGCTCAGCTGCCCGGGATCCAGCTCCTCCAGTTAAACGCAGCGTTGGCCCCGTGCGTCAGCGTCCGCACGGGAGGGTCCACCAGCTCCCACCTCCCGTCCTCTTTGTTCTCACAGAAGCACATGCCCAGGGAAGGGATCTAGAACACAGTTTTAAGTACCATATTAGAGCCCAGCGGCTGGCCCAGGCCTGTCATCCCAGCATTCTGGGAAGCTGAGGCAGGAGGGTCAAAAGTTTGAGGCCAGCCGGGCAACTCACTGAGACCCTGTCTCAAAACCAAAAATAAACACAGGCTGGGGGTACTGCTCAGTGTGAAGGCCTGGGCTCCATCCCCAGCACCACAGAAACAAAGTCTCATATTAGTATTCTATAACAAGCCGACCAGCGTTGCCACTTCTGACCAGTTCTAAAGCCACTGCTGGGTGTTCCCACCCTTGCAGGAATTGGGAGCCACAGCTCACTGAGCAGGACGGGCCCTGCCCCTCCCTTCCCCTGGCCCAGCAGGGGACACAGACCGTGTTCACATCTTGGTGCGCATGTGCGTGTCACCGCTGGGGCTGGAGGTGCCACCTACCGGGTAGAGGCTGCTCTGCACTAAGCCTCCTGCAGGGCCCTGGGCAGCCCCTCCCCACGGCTTCAGTCCAGCCCCACGTCCCAAGTTGCTGACGTGGTGGGATAACAGTGACAGACCTGTCCCCTCAGGCCCCTGCTGAGGTGGCCCTCTGCACAGAAACGTGAGCAGGGGCCTCAGGGGCCTGTGGGTCCTACTGGCTCTGGGGTGACAGGACACTGGCTTTCATTCTGAGGAAGAAATGTGACAGCCCTGTATCACCAGGATCGGGGTTTGACTGTGGGACTCGAAGAGCTGTGGGAGGACCTTACCTTCCTCACCAGCTGGGCGAAGTCTGCACAGTCGCGGGGCGGCAGCCCGAGGAGGGGCCTGGTGCAGGAGTCCAGCGCCGAGCCGTGGCTCACGATGAGGATGACGCCCACTGTGGCCAGACGCCTCAGGGTCAAAGCAGGCGTGGGGGATTCCTTCCCTCCTTCTCCCCCGCCCTCCCTCCTTCCTCTCTCTGTGGACTGTGCCCAGGGAATTCACCGTGAACTATATTCCCAGCCCTTTTAAGATCTTTTATATTAAGTCGCCCAGGATGGGCTTGAACACGTGATCCTCTTGCCTCGGCTTCCCGGATGCTGGGATCGCAGGTTGGAGAATGCCCTTTTGCTCTTTCGGACTGAGGATTTGAACCCAGGGGCTTTGCACTGAGCTGTGTCGTCAGCCCATTTCTTATTTTCATTTTGAGACAGGGTCTCACTAAGTCGCGGAGTGGCCTAGGCCGGCTCACACCTGTGATCCTCCTGTCTCAGCCTCCCAGAGTGCTGGGATGACAGGCCTGCGCCGCTAGCCCCAGCTGAGATATCTTTTATTAGGATGAGGGTCCCCAAAGTTGTTGGGTGGAGCTGTGTGTTAGCGCCCCAGAGCAGGAAGCAGGCGTGGTCCACGGGTGCTAACTCTCCCCTCCGTCCCTCTCACACCTGCGTGTTGCTCTTTGGGGCATGTCACCTCTGCAGGTACATGTGGGAGCAGCGCCTGCCCTGCCTGGGGGATGGCTTACGGGGTGATCTGAGCCACCGCCCGCCTTGCTGGCTGCCTGGGCGCTGTCAGCCACAGACTGGGGTGTGGGGGTGGCTGCCACCCGGTCTGGATCCTGTCTCTTAGGTTGGGCTGTGCATACACATCTCAGTGGTTGAAGCACTTGCATGGCCCTGGGGTAGATTCTCCAGTACCACATAAGCTGGGCATGCTGGCACAAGCCTGTGATCTTGGTACTCAGGAGGCTGAGGCAGGAAAATTGCCATGTGCTCAAGGCGTTTCTGGGCTACATATGAGACCAGGACCAGTCTGGACTGCAGAGTGAGACCCTGTGTCAAAACAAAAAACCAACCAAACAGAAAAGAACCATCCGCTGCTTTATCGCAACGAGCCTGTGGTGACCGCTGCCTGAGACGAGGACATGCAGATCTCCAGGCCGAGGGGCCTCCCCCGGGGGACACAACAGCTCAGTGCGCCACCTCTGGCAAGTGTAGGAAGCCACTGCCCCTGTGCGAGCATCCTGCAGGCTGCAGGGAGCCGAGAGCGGCAGGAGTGTGGGTGAGGTGGGGAGGGTGGGCTCTTCCTGGCCCCACTCTGCATGCGGGCTGACAGCTCTGTCCTCAGGTGGTCCCTGGTTCCCCAGAAGCTGATGTGAGTTATTTGAATGAGCGGTGTGTGTATACTGACCCTGTTCTGGGTCCACCAAGGCTCAGCCCCAGAAGTGGGGCTCCAGGGCTTAGGGGTGTGGGCTTACACACCCAGTTTTGCAGCCACTGAGACAGGACGGTGGGCCTGAGAGTGGGTGGGGGACATTGGGGATCTGTGATTCAGAAAACAGGCCTGTCATCCCAGCACTCTGAGAAAGCTGAGGCAGGAGGATCACAAGTTTGAGCAAAGCCTAGGCAGCTCGGTGAGACCCTGTTTCAAAGTCAAGACAAAAGAAGTGGGCTGGGACGCGGCTCGGTATAATCTGCCCCTCAGCCCCTGGCTGCTCTGCCCGGGACAGGACTCACAGTCCGGGGGGCTGGCGCCCAGGATCCGCTCTGTGCTCAGCCGGCACCGCTCCACGTACTCCTCATAGCTCTCGGCTGGCAGGAGGGAGCCAAGGGGCATCGCGGGCCTGGAAGGAGAGGAAGAGTGGCCGCCACGCTGGCCCCTCCTGTGGGGCCCGGCGAGCACACTGGGGCAGTGGGAGGAGGCACATTCACCCAGACACCCTCAAGTCAGGTTAGGGACTTGGGGTCACCGACATCGTGCTCCAAACCCACAGAAGGCTGCCACAGTCCCCTGCTTGTGTCCCCCGCCACCAGCGGGCACGGTGCAACTCTCAGGCCTGAGTATGGGAGGACCGGACATGCTCCTCGGCCCTCCCACCCTGGGCTCTTCCTGACCTGGGTGTCTTTGCCACCCCTGTGGGCCACTTTTAGCAGCCGTCCACCCTTCGTGTTTGAGCAGGTACCTCGCCCTCTGCCCCAGGTGACGTCTGGTCACTTGGCCTGCTGTCACAGGACTCCTGTTTGGAAGGCTAGGGAACCTCTTCCTGTCACCAACAGGACAGTGCTTCCCCGGAGATGCCCCACGGCCTCCCTTCCCTCAAAAGCAGGATATGAACCTGTGGGTAGGTGACAAGGAAAGGGGACATTCCGGATGCAGAGACCAGAAACCAGTGGAGGAGGAGGAGGAGGAGGTGGAGGAGGAGATGGAGGGCCTCCCCCGAAGAGCCGGGTGTGGACCTGGCGGGAGGGGAGACAGGGACGAAGGAGCCTCGGGCCCAAGGCTCCACGAGTGGTGGCGGGTGGAGAACTCGCTATCCAACAGCAGACCCTACGGTGGATGTTGTAAACTTAAGTCCACGCCGCCACCTCTGCTGTGGCACGCCCCTCAAGAGTCCCCGACACACTGAGGCCACTCGGCGAGGGGGGCAGTGTTAGCTCTCACCCTCAAACTGACTTTGAGCAAAGCTTTTTCCTATTACCATGATAAATGGCCTCCTTTGGTCTGGTTGG
Organism: Ctenodactylus gundi; assembly: GCA_004027205.1. Taxonomy (NCBI): domain Eukaryota; kingdom Metazoa; phylum Chordata; class Mammalia; order Rodentia; family Ctenodactylidae; genus Ctenodactylus; species Ctenodactylus gundi. The sequence goes on from PVKB01000685.1 coordinate 80,356, forward strand.
TGCAGCCAGTAGGTAAGGTTGGACCTCGTGGTCTTTCAGGGGCAGGTGACGTCCATGATTCCCTTCGGGCTGCCGCTTACCTGGGCCATCCCGGGGTCGGCCCTGCCCCTGCCCTGGCGTGGGGATGCCCCTTTAGCCGCCTGCCTTCTGTCTTTTGTGGCCGCCACGATACATTTTTTGAACCAGAAACTAGTTAAAAAGAAACTAACTAGTTTCACTAACTTCATCCACCTAGTTAGATGCTTCCAGTTTCTAGTTAACCAACTTTATCCACCTAAATAGACATTACCTGGTTTCTAGTTGATCAGTTAAGTATTTTTAAGCAGTAAACCATTTTAACTAACTGGAGAGACCCTGCCGCAGAGCACCCGAGAGCCGCTACCTGTAGTCAAGGTCCACGTTGAACTCGGCCGCCCTCAGCTCCTCCAGGGCCAGGAAGGCCGGCGGCGCTCTGTTGGCCTCCCATTTCATCCACTCGAAGATGCCGGGCTCCACTCTGATCTTCATCCTCTTGTCCAGCTTGAGCTCTGGGTTCAGCGGAACACGGGTGTGTCACTGCCGTGTAAAGAAGTCTCTTCCCAGCGGGGTCTGACCTACGTGTGGATCTAAATAACACCTTGCAAAAACGTCAGGTTTTTTTCTCGGCAGCTGTTGTTTTGGTATTGACCTCACCATGTCACCTCTGAGACCGAGAGGACAACAGGTGGACTGGAGAGAGGACACCCTTCCTGGGGACATGTGGGGGTCCTCCTGATCCCTAGCCCAACTCCACACCCAAGCTGTCACCGTGGGCCTCGCCTGCTAGTCAAGGCTGAGGGCCAGCCACCGAGTGGCCAGGCCACCCGATGGCAAGGACGCAGCCAGCGTGTGGCAGGGAGGCGACAAGCTGTGCCAATAGGCCCGCTGCATCCCGGAGAGGCCACACCGCCCCCGTGCCACGCCAGACGTCAGGAGTCGGGACCGCGGGCGGCTTGATTTTGCAAGGTGACATGGCCCTCTTATTTTCCTTTATCTCCTTTTTCGGTGACGCCTGAGTTGAGCTCAAGGCCTTCACGCTGAGCTACATACCCAGACCGTCTTCATTTTGTCTTTTGAGACAGGGTCTCAGTAAGTCACTAAATTGCCCAGGCTGGGCTTAAACTTGTGATTCTCCTGCCTCAGCCTCCCAGAGTGCCGGGATGCCAGGCACAAACCCCACTGCCCAGGTGACATTGTTTCTTCCCCTTGCTGGCTCAATCTGTCGCGCGTCCAGAGGGAGAGGACGGATGTGACTAACACGGACGCCGACCTCCCACGCACTCTCACTGTCCAGAACTCGCTCCCGGCCCCAGCCGCTGTTAGATCCGGCCCCCACGCCTGACTCCGTCTGTGCCGGAGGAGACGCCTGTGCTGTCCAGCTGTCCCCCCCCCCCCCAACCCCAGTCCCTGTCCTGGACATCTACATCCCCCCCTCGTGCTCCAAAAATTCCCCACAGCCCTCCCCATCTTCTGGCCACCTGCCTCCTGTGTCCCCTCTCCTCCCTTCTCCCAAGCAAGGAGGAGCAGGCAGGAGGCTCTTCCGGAGGACGGCAGCAGGGGCCACAGACAAACACCAGGGTGGCAGGCCCGGCAGGCACTCAAGCTGGCTCTCAGCAGGTGCCCTTCCAGGAGCAGCTCCTGGAGCTCCCTGGGGCTCACATCCCCGATTCCACCTCCTTTCTGTCCCCTCTCCCCACGGAGCATAGTCTCGAGGTCAAGGCCCCGAGCAGAGCTCCCTGGATTCCCTGACTGACCTTCCAGGATGTGCTTGGCCGTCTGCACACAGCGCAGGGCTGGGGAGGAGAAGACTGCCACGACCCTGACGCCACTGTCCAGGAGTGCATCCCCTGGAAAACAGCAGGGGGCACCCCTCAAATCCCTGCGGTGCTTCCTGTGTCAACGTAGTGGAGCACGTCTTTCTGGGTACGTCTGGAGGGCCACAGGGCGTGCCCTTGGGTGCTGCACGTGGTCCCTCGGCCCTTCCTCTCTGAGCTGTTCCCTGGCTCTGCTTCCTGGCCGCCACCTTGGCTCCGCCACAGCCTTCTGCCATGATATTCCTGCTCGGTGCTGGCCAACCCCCAGCCAGATCCCTTAACACGCGGGCAAAATTAAATGTCTCTTCTAAGTCATGGGTGCTGGGCGTCAAACTCAGCAACAGGGAAGCTGGCTAGTGGAACCCAACCTCACCGCGGGCAGCCCAGTCCCTGTGGCAGGCAGGATCCTAAAAGGCTCCCCCTTTTCCACCCCTGCTGTATACACCATGCATGGGCCCCGCAGGGGGAGGAATCTGCGCCTGTGACCATCAGAGGTGACCCAGGGAGCCCACTAAGGGCAGAGTTTCCCTCTAGCCATCTCAGGAGGGAACTCAGAGGGACCCGAAGCCAGGGCCGTGGCGTACGAGACACTGCTGTGGATGGCAGGGACTCACGGCCTGGGCCTCTTGAGTCAAGAACTGTCCCAGGAGGATCTGAACGATCCCACAAGGGGACCTGAGATCTAGATGGGATCTGCCCTCAGGTGACCCCCTAATCTGGGGCCCTGAGGCCCCAGAAGAGATCTTACTGCATCCAGGGCTGAGGTGCTGGACACACAGCCACTGCTTCCAGTTTGCGGGAGTCTGGCAGCTGCAGGAATGGCAAGGCACCCCTGAGTTTGACTTCCCAGCACCGCGTAAGCCAGGTGCAGTGTTGCATGCCTATCCCAGCACTTGGGAGGCTGAGGCAGGAGGACTGCTATGAGTCCTAGGCCAGCCTGGGCTATACAGTGACACCCTGTCTCAAAATAAAATAAAATAAAAAGTTTGCGGGTTTTGATCTGTACCAACAGAAGCCTCAAGACCCCCTGAGGCTCACGGAGAGCCAACCTCAGCCTGACAACAGAAGCTCTGCTCAGGCACGAGAGGGGTCCCCACAGGTCAAGGACTGAGCTGCAGCCAGGGGTTCCAGGGAGCCTGTTGTGGGCCGAGCTGCATCCCTTCAAAACAAGAGATATGGGAGTAAACACCCACGTGCCCTCGGATGCGGCCTGATTTGGAGACAGAATTTTACAAAGCGATCAGCCTTTCTTATCTGAGGATGTAACCGATCCTGGATCAAAATATTTGAAAAAAAATTTGGCCATGCTGAACACGCACCAATATTTTTTTTCTTGCTACTCCACAAACTACCCTAGGCTAAGAACTTGCTGCATGGCCTCTGCATTGAACTGGGTCTTGCCAGGCCCGCGTGGCCCAGATGGCGGAGGCATGTGCGCAGCAGGGAACACGTGGTCTCGATGCAAGTCGTGTGCAGTGCCAGAAAAGTGCCCAGAACCCAGGCTTTTGTTGTTGCGGGGGCGGGGGGACGGGACACCCCTGAAGGACCCAGAGGCACTGAGGGTGGAGTCTGCCCTGTGTGTCTTGAGACAGGTCTCGCTCTGCAGCCAAGGCTGGTCCTAGACTCACTATGGAGCCCAGGCTGGCCGTGGACTCACAGCAATCCTCCTGCCTCAGCCTCCTGAGTGTTGCTGCCCATGAATCTGGTGCTTCCTACCAAGGGACATTTGGTACAGAGGCTGTCACAGAAGACAACGCGAAGGCACAGGGAGAAGAGGCCTGTGTCGAGCTCTGGAGGGAAGCCAGCAGCTGCTGAAGCCCAAAGCCCGAGACCAGCGGGGCAAGCACAGGCTCCCAGGTGCCTAGTCCGCCCGCCTTCTCGCTCTCGCCTGGCACGGCCGGGAGTGCGGCTGCAGGTTTTCAAGCGGTGCCCTTGGCACTCAGCGTGGCGGCTGCTTTCTCCCCCTTCTCCTCCCCATTCCTCTGCTCTGTCCTCCCCATGCTCCCAACCACCCGCGCATGGCTCAAACCCCTGCTCTTCCATTCACTAGCTGTGTGACCTCGGTGACGTCCCGATGGAGAAAGGCTAGCCCTGACGGCAAAGGGCACATACTCGTGGCTCCACGCATGTAGTTACAGTCCCTGTGACCACGGTGACTCCCCGGCTGGCTGGCCCTCACACACACCTGCGAGTCTGGCCTGGAAAATCCCACAGGAAGACAGTGGCGGGTCGTTTTCGAAGTCCTTGATGCCGCTGCTCCGTCTGGGCAGACAGTGAGGGAAGTTGAGGTCTGGCCTGTAGTATTTCCCTAAAGCAGAGACAATTGTCTGACGGCTCAGTTCATCAAGTTAGCGCAGACTCATCAACCAAACCCCGAGCCTGAGGTCTACACCGCCAGCCAGTCGTGATCTCAATTGGGTTGCTTCTTGAGTGTGCTTTGGGGTCTGAACTCAACTCAAGGAGCACAGCCGCCCTGCGGTGCACACTGGAATTGTGAGCCCCTCTGTCCTCCCGTAGCTCTGGGGACCGTTGCTCACACACCAAAGAGCCTGACAGGGGACCAGTTGTCTCCATGACCGACTCAGCCCAACTCAGTAAGAATCTCAAGTTGGCACCAGCCATCGAGGGGATCCCTGAGTGACCCCTGGCCTGAGGTGTGTCCTAGTACTAGTGGGCACAGCTCCCGCATGGCAGAAGGTGGCTCCACTTGGTGTGTCATTCAGTCAGTGGCTGGGAGTCACGTGTGTTCCCTAGGATCCACCCCCCCCTCCCCCGGGGGGCTACACCTTGGTCTCTTTGAGTCTGACTTTGATCTCTGAGATCTGTCAGTCTGAGTACAAGACTTGATGCCAACCAGCTAGCAGCTGTGTGATTTGAAACAAATGGCTGCACTCCTCCCCAGAGTAAGCAGAGGATACAAGAGTTGTCACCTGAGTCCCTGAACTGAAAGCCCAGAGCCCAGCAGCTGGCTCAGGTGGGTGGCCCATGAGCAAGTGGTTGGGCTGGCATCTGGGTGGTATGACGCACACCTGTAATCCCAGAGCTCCGGGAGGCAGAGGCAGGAGGAACTCAAGTTTAAGCAGGTCGGCATGGGCAACTTAGGGATTTAGCAGGACCCTGTCTCAAATTAAAACCCCAAAGGACTGGACATGTAGCTCCAAAGGAAGGCCTTGAGTTCAATCTCTAGTACTACAAAAAAGGAAAAAAGTGATAGCACAGGTCCCTTACCCACGCTGCCACCCTTGCAGAGGACATTGCCACACTGTGTCCCTGAGTACTCTGACTTCCTATGGGGCCTCCCGCACAGCCCCAATGCTCCTATCTGCAGCCTGGCCCACCTGCTATGAGGGCCTGGCTGTTACAAAGACTGGCGCCGCCCTGGAACACAGAGACAGGGCCTCCTTCCTCAGATCAATGGTGTCTGCACGTAGATTCACCTGGACTCACCCCGACCTACCGTCTGGTGTAGAACACTGCTGCAGCCAGGACCGCCCAAAGACCTGGTCCACCCTCTCCCCGTGGCGCACCACCAGCACACTCCGCCTTGCGATTGTGGCCTGTGGAGGGAGCAAAGGACGGCCGGCGGTCAGCCAGAGCTGTGCCAGCTGAAGGCGGGTCTCCTCCCACACCATCGTAGCTGTGGCCCACACCGCCTGAGCACTGGAAGCCACTCCACTTTCTTTCAACTTATTTTCTGGGCATCATAAAGGAAATAAGATGATTTGGGAGGCCGAGGCAGGAGGATCACAACTCTGAGCCCAGCCTGGGCAACTCAGTAAGACCCTGTCTCAAAATCAAATATAAAAATGAACCGGGGATGATGTAGCGTGGTGTGAAGATCCCAGGGCTCAGCTGCTAGTCCCACAAAAATAAAAACACAGGGGAAACGACAGTGGCGAGACCGGATTACCCCCCACTCCTCTCTAAGTCTGCACACTTCCACAGGCGTGTTAGGAAGGGCTCTCCCTCCCCCCGTCCTGTGTCGATATTACGATCCACTACTGCTACGTGTACTTTGTATCTGTCGTCTGTATCAGGAGCCCCCCCTTCCTCCCCTGGCTGTGGAGGGACCAGGCCCCAGGGACAGATCAGCTGTGAACAGTAGGCGAGCAGCGAGCAGAGCCCCGCCTCCTGTCTGCGGGCCCCTATCAGGTTCTACTGCCACTGCTGATTGACACCGGGAGCGCCTGGTCCGCGGCGCAGCTACCAGGGCGGGCGGTGAGACGCTCAGGCCCCGGCGGGAGCTGTCCGTGGTCCTGACTCCGCGAGGGCCTGCGCCTCCGCCCTTCTCTGGATCTCCTTCCCAGCTACCTCCCCACTGGCAGGGACACGGGCGGCGGGTAGGGCGGGAGGTGGGTTCAGCTGAAGGCCGTTCTCCCAGGGACGCAGTAGCCGCAGGAGGGTAGCCGGGCGCGAAGCTCCGCCTCCTGTCAGTCAGCAGCGGCATCAGAACCTGATTGGACTGCATTGATCGGAGGTGGAGCTCCACTCGCCGCCCACCTCTTGCTGGACACCGTCGGTCCTGGTGGCCTGGTCTTTCCAAGGCCGTGGGCCAGTATGGGTCTGTGACTGGGGGGTTGGGGACCCCGACCTAGAGATCAACAGCTAAGCGCAAGTGACGATGTCCACCCTGGCGTTAGCAGGAGGCACAGCTTCGCCTACTGCACTTAGAAAGGGGATTCTGTTACCTGCAGAGCCTGCACGCTGCTCAGAGCCCTGGGCACTTGTGCAGAGGGCAGCTGCCCGTTCCACCTGCTGCTGGCTTCGCAGTCCCTCCTGGAGTTCAGGTCCATGGCCAGACTGAAGGTGTACGTTCTGTGGGGGAGGAGAGGGGCTGTAAGCAGAGATGCACCTGCTGTTGCCACGGAAATGCGTTGTCTGGTCCCGGATGTCCATGGCGACCCTGCGGGTCAAGGTCAAGTTACTACTCAGGGATAGGGAGGCAGCGGATGCAAAGCACTCACCAACTACGAGCTGTGTGGTGGCTTTATTGCTGTTGGCACCTGTGTGTCAACCTGGCCAGGACGCAGTGCCCGGGGAATTTGGTTGAAGGTTTAGCTTACGGCACAGGCCTGGGGATTGAGCCAAGGCCTTTGCACTCAGCTACATCTCTAGCCTTTTGATTTCTTTTTGAAACAGGATCTCCCTAAATTCCAAAGTTGCCAGGCTAAGTCTGAACTTGAGATCCTCCTGCCTCAACCTCCCAGATTGCTGAGATGACAGGCGTGTACCGTACCACCTCACTCACCGTGATTTTGTTTTTGAGATGGGATTTTGCTATGTTGCCCAGGCGGGTCTGACACCCCTGGGCTTGCGCTATCTCTGCCTCAGCCTCCTAAGTGTGGGGGCTACAGATGTGCCCCACCGCTTCTGGCTATAACATTATTTTAGATGAGATTAACAGTGGACTTGGTGGCTCAGAACACGGAACGAAGGGCCTTAGAGCAAACAGGGAAATCTCCAAGGGTGAAGGGCCCCTGCCTCTGGCCATACTCGGACTTGCGCTAGAACATCTCTGGGTGTCTGGGTGCTGCCTGCCCTGCACACACTGCCCCAGCCAGATCCATGATCCTGAGCCTCTTCCTTAATTTTCTCCCTTGCCCCCCACACCCATCCTGCTGGTTCTTTTCCCCAGATGTGCCTGTCCTTTGGCAGACAGTCACAGCTGGGAGGCCGGGCGAGTGGAAGGCAGCCAGCTGCCGGGAAGAGCCGTGGGGATGGGGGACGAAGGGGGACATTTCGTGGGAAGGCGGGAGAAGACAGCGCCCACAGAGGGGCAGGTAACAAGGAAGTCACTACCTGCTCAGTGAGTCGAGAAAAGCGCCATGGGGCAGACACACTTGGGGAGCTCTGGGACCACTGGGGTGGGGGGAGATCACAGAGCTTCGGGCTGTGGAAGAGGAAGGGATAGCAGGGGGTCCCTAAAGTGAGGGCCTGGAAGGAGCAGCAGGGTGGCCAGAGACCGGTGAACAAGAAGCAAAAAGAGCCGATGGCCACACAAATCCTCTCGGGAGTGGCAAGTGCTCGATGGTGGCTCCTGGGGATGGCATTTCACAGACGGGAGGACGAGGCCAGGCCTGGTGAGGCAGGTCAATAATCTCAGGACTCTGGGAGGCAGAGGCAGGAGGATCGCACGTTCAAGCCCAGCCTGAGCTTGAGCTATACGGCAACTTGGTGAGACCTCGACTCTAGATTAAATAAAAGGGGGTGGGGGGGGGGGCTGGAGACGCGGCTGCACGAGAAGGCTCTGATCCCCAGTACCACAAAGGAGGAGGAGTGAAAGGAGATTCTTGTGAAGTCTGTTTTCAACTACTCTGCAACCCCAGCGAACTGCCCCATTCCTGGGTTTCTCACAGGGAACCCGCCCGCGGCTTCCCGGTCACGCTGCATGTGTGCAGCCCTCCCCACTTCTGCTCACGTTCGCTCTGGGTGCCAGCCAATCCCAGCTCCCAGTTCTGTCAGGCCACAGCACAGGTGGAGATGGTGGGCAGCGGGAGCCAGGGAAGCAGGACAATTGTAAAAGATGACAAAGTACCCCGCCCCCTGGCTCACCGGACCCCTGCGTCTCACCCTCTGCCCCTCGTCCGTCCACCCGCAGACTTTGGAAATCAGATCCATCGTGGGGCCAAAGGTGACGAGACTCACCCTTGTACCTGCAAGGCCCACTCAGGCCACGGGTCCAGGGCAGAGACCCAGGGGCCCAGGTGGGCACACAAGGGGCAGGTTCTGTGATATTTTCAACACAGAGAGAACTACAGTTTCTGGCTGGCTCTATGTAGCTCAAGAGGTGGGAAGGGGCCAGGGAGCTCCTGTCCCCCCAACCCACCCTCCCCCCCCCCCCCGGCCCTGCCTTCAGTGGTGCTGGGGATGGAATCTGGGACGTTGTGCGTATCAGTCAAGCACCTGATCAGTGAACCATGCTGCTACCCCACTCCAGGGTTCTGACCCACGCAGCTGGGTGGGGTGGTTTGGAGGGGCAAGGTTTGGCAGAAAGCGCTGCAGTTCTGTTTGGACACTGTGACCTTGTGGCCCATGTGGTGCCACTGGGCAGCTTTGGCCAAGACCAGCTCCAGGAAGCTGCCTGCACGTGTGTTTCTCTCCCCAGGTAATGGAGGTGTGTCCTGCCTGGATCCGAGAACCCTTCCAGAGGGTCCTGGCCATGTGGGTGGACACACCTCCTACGTTCTCATGCCACCAGCTACCAGCTGAGTGACACGCAGACCTCAGCTGGTGGCAGATAGGTCAGGAATGCTGATGCCACATTGGAGCCCCGGCTGGTCATGCTCCAAGCTGAGGGGGCGCAGGCCACAGGGTCTCACGTTGGCACAGGAAACGTGGCTGGTTTCCACTTCCTGATGGCAGGGGTGCAGCTGCACCCTGCTTGTGGTTTACTACGCAGACAGTAAAGTCTTGTTATCAGCAGGTGCCATCTGTGACGTTTACAGTCAGAGCAAAAACTGAAGGCGTTCGCTGGTCTTTCAGACGGAGCCCAGCCAGGGTGCAAGCAGCTTGCTGGGGACAGGGTGAGGCCGGCAGGGGCTCAGCGCTGGGACCGTTCTATTTTTCTCCCCGGCTTGAGTCATTTGTGGTTAACATAAACCACAGAACTAGAAGCAGCATTGCTCCAGCGTGTGGGGTTCCAGGGACAGTGGCACCACGTGAGTGTCTGGGGCTGGCGTAGTTAATAAGTACAAGGCCCAGAGCTGAAACCACAGGGACCTCTGTCTCTTCTGGAGGGTGGAAGTCAGAGATGGAGGGGTCGCTGATCCCCCGGGGCCTCTCCCCTTGGTCAGAAGATGGTGTCTTGTCTCTGTGTCCTTGTGTGTCTGTCTTCTGTACATCTGTGTCCTGATATTCTGTTTTCTAAATTTTGTTGTGTTTTGTTTTTTTGATATTGAGGATCGAGCCCAGGGCCTTCCCACTGAGCTATATCCTCAGCCCACTTTTATTTTTGATTTTAAGGTAGGGTCTCACTAGGTTACTACACTGTCCAGGCTGGAATTGAACTTGTGATCTTCCTGCCCCAGCCTCCCAGAGATAACAGACCCGCACCACAGGGCCCAGCCTGACCTCTTCTATGGACACAGGCAGGTGAGATGGGGACCCATGCCAATGTTCTCCTTAGAGCTTAATTGTGTATTTAAAGACCCCGTCTCAAAGTAAGGTCACATTTGGAGGTTCTGGGAGTCAGGGTATGGACATAGGAATTTGGGGAGGGATATGAGCCAGCTGCCGGCTGCCAACTTGCTGTGTGGGTTTTCACTTGCTGTGTCTTCAGAGGTGGGCATGTTCTTGTGATGGCTGGAGGTCGCAGCCGACCCTCCCCAGTTCCAGCCTCCAGCACAGGGACATAGGCTGGAACCTGATGTGGTTCTGGCGCGACCCCTCCGTCACCGTCACCTTCAGATAACATCTGGTTTTTTGCCAACTCACGGCAGGCCCTGGAGTGTCACTGATACGTCCAGAGAGAGTCCTAGAGCCACTGGCATAGAGGCTGTGGAGAGATGCTGCGCTGGTGATGTGGAAGGTGCAGACGTGGGCATCACAGCCGGGCCGGGAACATGCCTGGTGGGGGGAGGGGGCTGGATCCTGCGGTCCCGGGCTCTCTGCTCAGCACAGGCACACCCCTGTTCTTGCGCTTGCACTGCACATGCCCAGGGCAAGTCCTGGGGGCCGAGATGCCAGGCATGAGAGGCATCTACATGTGTCCACACCACCACCTGTCTGTCCCTCGGGACCTGGCACTGGCCACAGCTGTCTGAGCACGTTTCTCTCTGCTCAACATGCTTGTAGTGTGTGGAGATACTGGGACCATTCCTGAGTCTAAAACCATTCTGTGGCACAGCTCTGTAATCCCAGCACTCTGGGAAGGAGGATCACAAGTTCAAGCCCAGCCTGGGCACACAAACATGTCTCAAAATCAAAAATACAAATGGGCTAGGGATGTAGCTCCATGTAAAGGCCCCAGGCTCGACTACGAACATGAGCAGCAGAAGGGCTTTCAGCAGTTCAGGAAGATATAGCTGCTTCAGCTGTCCCCTGCCACGCGGGCCCACGTCACACGCCCGCAGTGCCCAGGGCTTCCGAAGCGGGGCCCGCCACTCGCCCCACGGTGCCATAGCTCATTGTCTGTCCTTCCGCTGCAACTGCTGCTCATCGTTAGTTCAAACTCCACCATCTGCAGGGTCCCAGACACATCCAGCGGGACGGCCAGAGTCATCATATAGGTGACAGGCACCTGAGGCACGAGCTGCGATGTGACAGAGGGCAGCCCGTGGCTCACCTTCTGCAGGGTCCTGGTGGCAGAGCTCTGCCCCCATCTGCGCTGGCTGCCTGGCGGCACACTGGGGACGACAGGCCGTCCTGTCCTGGGCCAGTAGCAGAGGACGCGGGGCCCCTGGGACGACCACTCCTGGTATCCCGACGGGTCCTCGCAGTGGAAGAGCCCCCGCCACCTGCGGTTTCTTTCACGGGGCTCCCATCGTGAGGGGCACATTCTGTCATCTCTGTGGCCCCTTGTGGCACCAGCATCCTGTGGTCCTGACGCAGCCCCAGGCCCATAGACCTACCCACACTGAGCACTGTGCCTGTCCGGGCCCCTTGCCCGTGAGCATCGGTGCCCTACCCACGCCAGACGTGGCACGCTCCAACTTCCAGTCTCGCGGCACACACCGGGGACGAGTCTTTGTCCTGGTTTGGTCTGGCTGTTGTAGTCTTTGGACTTCCTTTGACCTCATCATCTTCCTGTCCTTTTCCTGTGGCACTGGGGATCAAGCCCCGGACCTTCTCACTGAGCTACATCCCAGCCCACTTCTGCTTTTAATTTTGAGACAGGATCTTGCAAATTTGCCCAGGCTGGGCTCACGCCTGGGGTCCTCCTGCCTCAACCTTCTAGGTGCTGGGGTTACAGGTACCAGGATGAGTGCTTCCATTTTTCTCATATTCTTTTGAATTTAGAAAGGGATTGATTCATATTTTGAATATACAACATATTTACACAGTTTGAACACGTAAGATCATGAGTTGGTAGAGAGAACTTTCCTCATCTGCCACACAGCAGCTCCAAGTCCCGGCTCCCTCTTCCCGGCAGTATGCCATTGTCGCAACTACCTAGACCCTCTCTACTCCTGGGAAGTAGGGGCACACACCTGCACACCAGGGCACCGTATCAGCGTAGGCGTGGGGCCTCCCCTTTCCGCACAAATGCTCGCCGTTCTGCAGCCTACCGTCGCCTGCATCTGTGCGTGGTGCATTGTGTGGTCTTGTGTGGTCGGGCCGGGAAGGAACCCAGGGCCTCGGGCATGTGGGGCAAGCTCTCTCCCCTGAGCCACCATCTAGCCTGTACCTTAGACAATTGTTTTCATGGCAGAATGGGAAATATTTCCTCGGCATGATCCTGAAGCTGCAAGTGTTCCAGCTGTAAGTATGAAAGCTTCAAATAGAGGCCTACGTACTGCGTCACATTCCCCAACACTTTGATTTAAGACAGAGCCTCATTAACTCCCTAAGTTGTCCTGGCTGGATTCCAACTTGTGATCATCCTGCCTCAGCCTCCCAGAGTCCTCAGATTATAGGGGTATACCACTGGGACAGGCTAGGCTTACTTAAAAAAAAATGACCTGCAAAATCTAGTTATTTTCCCCAAGAGTTGATCCTTTAGGGATGGTGGATCCATCTTTTTCTGTTGTTTTATTTTGTTTTGGCTTGGGTAAAAGGGACCAAAACCAATTACCTACTTTGTTAAATAACTAATGTTAAAATACATTATTTCTTAATTTGTTCAACACGGGAGTCTTATTTAACGCATATTATCTGACAGGGCTTACGTAGCTTCCCAGGGTTCCTCAAATGCCACGGGATTTAGATTACTGCCTTCTGCCTCTGCGGGAAGAGGAACTAGTGCTGGGGGTGGAACCCAGAGTTTTCATACTATATACATTTATAGCCTGTTTTCTTTCTTTCTTTTTTTTTGAGACAGAATCTCAGTAAGTTTACCCAAACTAAGCTTGAACTTGCAATCCTCCTGCCTCGGCCTCCTAGGAACAGGTATTGGAAGGCACTTTAAAAAGTTGAGTCCTTCTTTGCATGTGGGACCTCTGAGGAGCTGCCATGGCGGCCACTGGTGGCATGCCACGGCCACGTGCACCCAGGAAGCCTCTTCTGACCTTTCGCTTGGCCTGATACCCTCGCTGGGCCCAGCAACTGCATAGGACAGTTCCTAGGGCCAGTGCTCTGAGGTAAACACACGTGTGCGTGCACCTGAGCGTATACACACATGTGCATTCTGTTAGGGTTCATGTCTGAGCTGTCCCCCAAAAGCCTCATACACTCAGGGTGATTGGACTGTGGGGTTCACTGAACCAGCCGGACGAATCTGTGGATTTCACAGGCTGTCACAGGGAAAGCCCTGTCGGGAGGCCTGATCATGGACACTGTTTCCAGTCTCAATGGTCTGAGCGGCTGTTCCCGTCATGACCTTTGCCATGACCTTCCACTGCGGCCAGCTGCTGGTGAGGGCGAGTGCACTGAGGCCTCTGAGCTGTGAGCTAAAGCACACCTCTCCCGCCTAGGCTGTGGGTGTCAGGTTCTGCGTTCCAGGGAAGAGAAAGTCATGAACATGCGTATTTTGTGTAACATGCATTTCATATGTATATGTATTAACCATACACACCATCATACATGTGTAATGTTTACATGTGTCTTTGTATTATACGCATACTTCTCTGATTAAAATTTACCTAGTTTGGTAGTGGGATCGTGGGCTGTTCTGAGAAATCCCTAAAACATGTGGACAACTTTGGGCCTGGGCAGTGGGCAGAGGCTGGAATAACTTTGAGACCCACGCTAGAGAAAGCCCACACTATCCAGAGCAGAAGGCTCCCAGAAGTATGGACGTTAAAGGCCAGGTGTGGGGGTGCAAGCCTGTCACCCAGCTACTCTAGAGGCTGAGGCATTCCAAGTTCAAGCCCAATTTGGGCAACTTAGTGACTTAGCAAGATCTTGTCTCAAAATGAAGAAAGAAAAGAAAAAGGAAAAAGAAAAAACAACAGCAATGAGAATGTTGAAGGTGTCGCTGCTGAGGACTCAGAGAGCGGTGAGAGCTACCCTGTGGGAACCAGGAAGAAGGGGGCCCTGAGGCCTGGTGCTACCGCCCATGGGCAGCAGAACTTGCCTACAGCTCGGCCACCGCCACGCCAGGCAGTAAAGCTATCACTGGCTCTACTGGACAGGAGACAGGCGGGTCCAGGAAACAGCAGGAAATGCGAAAGAAAGGGTTCTGGTGGCGGTGAAAGGACCCCACCTCGACACCAGGGGCTACAGAGGCTGAAGTCGATTTGCCAGGTGAGCAAGAGGAGGTGAGCCACCAGGAGCCCTGGGACTCACAGACAGAAATCCCACCACCACCAACCAGGCGAGCCTCGGAGGAGAGTCCCGAGCTGCTGGTGGGACCCCAGCCCAGCCGCGCCCCAACTGCCTCCTCGTGAGACCCTCAGCCAGGAACCAGTCAGCCCGGCCCGGACTCTGAGAAAGTGAATCTCTTTTGTTTGAGTGGCTGAAGTTGTGGCAGCTGTCACAGAGCGACAGGCCCTACTCATGCACCCGGGCGGCTGACAGTTCCGCCCTGGGCTAAGGAACACGTCAGCTCTGGCGGAGACCTCGGGGTGTGACCCTCACGACCCTAAGAAGTGTTCTGCAACCAGCTGGGCTTTGCTATCTCAGAACAGCAGTATGGAGCAATCCGTGTTTCCTGGGACGTTATCAGCAGAGACTGTGAATTGCTCATTTGTGCGCGTGTGCGTGTGTGTGTGCATGTGTGGTGCTGGAAACGGAGCACTGGTCCTTCACACTGACCTACACCTATAGCTCGCTTTCTAGTTTGGGTTTTCAGACCAAGTCTTTTTGCTGAGTTGCTAAGTTCCCCTGGCTGGGCTTGAACTTGCGATCCTCCTCCCTCAGCCTCCCAAGGTGCTGGAATGGCAGCCCTGCGCCACCAGGCCCAGCTTCACTTGGTAATTATGTAGACATGGGGATGAAATTATTTTCGGGTGACGGAACACACATCACTAGCAGAAGCAAATCACTGCTGTGGCCCTGCTGGGGGCGGGGGCGGGCAGCGCTCACCTGTGCTTGACCCAGGTGTCAGCCTCACTGGCTCGCTCCGTGTAGTTCTCCGGCAGGAAGCCACGGCAGCCGGTCCGCTGGGAGGTCCCAACGGCCCAGCCCTCGCTGGCTTCCTCCTGCTGCGTTGGGTCCACGAAGATGTAGTCGCCAGGACTGAGCGCCAGCTCGTCCGCGTTCTGGGGCTTGTACTGGAAGAGCGCACGCAGGGTCTGGAAGGGGAGGGTGGGCTGTGTAGCCGGAGCTTCCGCTTGGGCAGCAGCAGGGGACCCCGCCACAGCCCGTGTCTCCCTTCTGGCTGTCTTCAGGAGCCCACCAGCCTTTGCGGAGCGACACACAGCACAGAACAGGGGACTCTAGGTGGACCAAGGAACACACTTTGGTGTCTGTCCATCCGTCACGCACCTGTCCTCCTATGCCCCTGCCCACCCACCTTCCACTCACCTGGCCACTCCCCGGACATCCGCCCCCACACCCGGCCTTTCCCCTCTGCCGTCCCTGTCCCCTTGCACAGAGCACCTGCGCACACGTACCCGTATTCACTTCCCTCAGTGTGAGATTATTTGGCAGGATTGTCCGGTCTGAGCCTCCAGCTTTAATGTCCTCTTTTTTTCTTTAATGTTATCATAAATTTTTTAAAAAATGTATTACTTATAGACTTTAATTATATAATTTGTACGTGGCCCAAGAGAATTCCTCGTCACTCAAATGGGGGCCGCAACACCGGCAGGCTAATTTACAGCTTCCTCTGGGCAGGACACACGGCGCCCTGGTCCCCTGCAGGAGCCCTGCGCGCTTTCTACAGGACAGGGAGCCCTGGGGAGAGGCTGCGCCCGCGTCACACACCTGTACAGGCGCTTTCCTTTCTTTTTTTCTCCTTTCTTTTCCTCTTCTCTCTCTCTCTCTCTCTCTCTCTCTCTCTCTCTCTCTCTCTCTCTCTCTCGTGTGTGGTGCTGGGATGGAGCTCTGGGCCTGGGCTATACATCTCCAGTCCATCTTTGTTTTTTATTTTGAGATGGTCTTGCTAAGTCACTAAGTAGCCAGGTTTAGGCTTGCCGCCCCCCTACCGCAGCCTGCCGGAGCGCTGGGGTAACCTGGCCTGACTGCCACAGCCCTTCCTGCTGTCATTAGCAGTGCTTCTGTTTCCCTTGGAATTTCTCTGCATTGGCGACTTAATGCGTCAGAGAACATGAGCTCCGGACAGCACGGGAGAGGGCGGGGTGGGGAGGGACCCTGGTGGGCGCTCTGCCTGGGCAGGCCCTGCGGGGCGGCTCGCCTCACCTGGTAGTGCACAAAGCGCATGTCCCGAGAGTACAGGGCGGCTGTCCACTGGCAGCCGTGGCCGGGGTGGATGGCTTGGGCCAGCTGCTCCAGTGTCCTCTGGTGGTGAGGGGAGAACTTGTGGGCCAGGGTCAGGTGCAGCTGCCTGGTGCAGGGCTTCACGGTGCAATCTGGGAAATCGGGGCACCATCACCGACAGTATCATGCGCCCCACCCCGCCCCTGTGTGGGGCTTCCTGCAAGGACAGGGCCTCGCCCCTCATGGGCACTGAGCTCCCCAGGGCAGCACGCGTGGAGGCCTGGGAGCTAGCATCCTTTCTCTGTCCCTGACATGGGGACAGAGTCCCGGCCCAGTTTTTGCTTTGGGGATCTCACTAAGTCAGTAAACTGCCCAGGCTGGGCTCAAACTCGCGATCCTCCTGCCTCAGCCTCCCAGAGTGCTGGGATGACGGGTGTGTGCACCACTGGCCTGCCCCTTCTTGTTATGAGGACACTAGGCCGCGGACTTGGGGCCTGCCCAATCCGGTGTGACCTCATCTTAACCAATGATACCTACAGGGAACGTCACTTGAACTATGGTCCCATCCTCAGGTTCCTGGCGGACAGGACCTTTTAGGGGATGCTGGGCCCAGCTCAGCGATGTCAGGAGGCACCGTAGCCGCTGTAGCCTCGGTTACCTCGTCCTGAGATGAGGCTGCCGAGGACCGCGCAGGGGCTCATGCTGCGTCAGTGAGAGGCCAGGCCTGCGTCGGGCCCGTGGCCAGTTTCCTACCAATGGACACAGCCGGGGCTCACCACATCCACCCCCGACCCCAGGCCACCTACCGGCCAAGACTGAGGCCTCCGTGGCGAATGTCATGGCAAATTCCCGGATGACGTCCGCAGGACCGTCATTAATGAAGAAGCCGAGGTAGCTGATGGACGAGTAGAGGACCAGGGGCACGGCGGCGGGGAAGGAGGGCAGGACCCTGTCCCCGGCTTTCTTCAGAGCCTCGTACAGACATTCTACCTTCTGGTCTTCACACTAAGGGAGCAGGGACAGCGTGTCTCCCTCGGCTCCTGCCGGACAGCATCCGTTCACGCAGCTGCCCTAAGCTCCGTGCACTGCTCAGCACGGGATGCCGTCTGTCCCGGGTCTGAGCTGAACGGGACTGCTCACCCGTCCCCCGCCACCGGCCTCTCCCGCTCCTGCGTGAGTCTACAGGGCGTGGGCAAAAATCCAGGGAATGCCACCGCCAAGTGCCATCCGGCGGGAAGGCAGACGTGGGAGCAACGGCGTGAGCCCCCCATCGCCTTAGTCACTGGACCTGGCACATACAGCTTCTGGCTCTTCTCCAAGGTCAAAATGACCACAGAAGGTCAGCGTTTTGAAGGGATTCAGGACGTGGACGCAGATGCAACGGTGTAACTAGAGACGTTCAGGAAAGAGGACTTCCGGAACGGCTTTAGAAAGAGGCGAGAACAGTGGGGCAAGGGTGTTCAAAGTGAGGAGACGATTTGGAAGGGGGATCAAGGCACTGTGTCTTTTACTGTAATAATTTTTAAAAATTTAAATATTGAACTTAAATATGTGTCGACCCAGAGGTCCCCGGGTGTCTGGGGTTAGGGATTTGCTTCAGACATGCAGTTCAGGCCAAACTCTTATTAGAATGGAGTCTGACTGGAAGCCCCATGCCCCCGACTCGGCCCCTGCCTCAGCTCCCCAGCTGGCCCCGCGTCCTGGTCCCTGTTCCTGAGACCCTCAGCTTTGCTAAGCTGCACAGGAGGCTTCCGGATTCAGGCAGCTGGGAGGGGCTGCTCACTCCCCCATCCCCCCAGACAGCGGTCCATTTCTGTTCCCCAAGACTCTCTTAGGTCTCAGACACACAAAGGAATCCCAGAATCCCTGAGCAGCTGCTGGAAGCTTCTTTCCTACCTGGCTTGACCTCCCCTTTCCCTCCAGCCCCAGGGCTGGGGTGCTGGGGTCCAGGGCCTGGCCTAGTGCAACGTAACCAAGAATCCCATGGGCAGGAGGTCGGGGGGCGGCTGGCTGTTCCCCACCCCCAGGCCTCCGCCTCTGCTCAGCAGCCCCAGGTCCGCCCCAGCTCCCCTGCCACGATGCTCCGGCCTGATGGTTTTCTATGTCAGCACTGGTCCCGGGGCAGGGGAAGGGCCTGCGCTGGCACCCAGCTAGCCCTGCCTGCTATTTGGCTGACTGGTCACGCAGTTAGAAGCCTCCATTCTGTCTCAGGTACTGTGCTGCTCTTGAGGTACAAGGGCACAGGACGCGTCTGCCTCCCTGGGGGTCTCCGGGAGAGGACGCATGACAGAGGTGCACTTTCACAGGGCACACACATGCCACCAGAGACAGGCCAAAGGAGAAGAAAGCACAGGGACAACACACCTTCTTCCCGGGGAGCTGGGGAAGGGCTACATGAACCAGGTTCCGGGTGAGCAGGAGTGGACCAGGTGATGGAAAGAACACTCACTCCCACGGCCCAGCTAAGGCCGCCACGACTCAGGGCCATCTCATTAAAGTAAACCAGGGTGTCTTGGCTCCGCCTCGGTGTCACTGAGCCCCATGTTGGCTGCCGGGATGGGACACGTGGGGCCCACTCACCGTGAAGAAGTCGCAGAGCGTCACGTGTGGGAAGACCTCGTGGGCCCTGTTCTTGGCACACTGGCGCCTGCTCTCTCTCCAGAAAGCCTGGAGCTTCTCCAGCAGGGACCCCGTGGGGCACAGGAAGAGGGCGTACTCCTGGGGGATGGGGTCAGCCAGGGAGGGGTCGCTGCAGTGGCCGTGCAGCCTGCAACAGAGCACACGCCACCTTTACCTGGCGCCAGGGCCACAGGGCCAGCAGATGAGTCTGGCTCTCAATCATGTCTTTAAGTGGAGAACTCTTTGCTCAGAATTCTCTGCATTAAATCAGGGCTCTGCTCCCCTTGCTCTGGTGCTGACGGGCGGATGTAATTCCCTGTAGCTCCCGCAGCTCCACCCACCCAGCCAGTCGTGGGCCCTTCCTGGGGCTCCCCTGGGGGGTGGAGCATCCCACCTTGCCCACTCACCAGTCAGCAGCCTCCTCTGCGGTCTTTCTTCCAGTGGCTGCCAGTGCTTTCAGCCTGCAGAAACACAAACCTGGCGCTCGGGTCTGAGTCCTCCATTTTTGAAGAGAGGGCAGGAGGGGCATGTGTGACCACCCACGGGGCTGGCTGCTGGATGCCCGGGGGACTCGCATGCCCAGGTCTCTGTCCACGTGGTCGGCACCATTTTTTAAGTACTGGTAATTGGTCCTCTCCCGAGCCACATTCCTCCCTCCCTTCCTCCCTTCTTCCCTCCCTCTCTCTCTCTCTCTCTTTCGAGATGGTCCCTCCGCAGTTGCCTACACAGGCTTGAACTTGTGAACCTCCCGCCTCAGCCTCGTCAGTGTGAGGATGCCAGGCATGCACCGCCATCTCGGCTTTCTTTTTCGGACAACTCGAACCTACTCGCTTCTCCCCGTTCAGTCTCCTCCTGTGGCTCCCATCTCCAGCCCTGGGCTGTGGGGACCCTGGAGAGGCCGAGGCAGGACAGCTGGGGAACAGAACCTTCCCCAGGGAGCTCCGGCCTGAGCGTGGAGTTGTACACGCATTCTCCACCCGCGGGTGCTTGTAGCACCAGGAGGGGCTCTGAGTGGGGCCTGCCCCTCGGCGGGGCAACAGGCAGCGTGGGCTCTGGCAACCCTGGGGGCACGCTCGGGGCCTGTCCTCCTCGCCCACCCTCCCTCTGGTATGCGGCATCCTTGCCCACGGCCACACAGGGAACAGGGGCTCAGGGGCTGTGTGCAAAGCACCCGGCAGAGTCACAGTGGCCTCCCACACAAGCTGGTGTCCGCTCTGAATTCAACGGACCCCTGGTCTGCTGCGAACAGCATGGCGGTGAGAAAGCCCCAGTTTTGAGCACATGGGACAGAGGCCGGCCTCCCAGCTGCGGCTTCTGCCTGGGCAGGGCTTAACGGGCTCCAGGACCGGGAGCTGGCTCCTCCCCAGGCCCAGCTTCCCCGTGCCCAGGACCCATCCCAGGGTGTTTGCGTTGGCTCCATCCCCAGCCCAGGTTTTAGTTTTGATTTTGAGACTGGGTCTCGCTAAATCCCTATGTCGCCCAGGCTGGGCTTGAACTTGTGATCCTCCTGCCTCAGCCCCCCAGAGTGCCAGGGTGACAAACCCGTGACACCAGGCCTCAAAGAGCATTTCCAATCAGTTTCTCCTGTATTTAGGTCCCACGGAGGACCAGAGCCAGGCGGCAGGCTCGCTCCGGACGCGGTGGCCTGTTCCAGGGCTGCCTTCTCCCTCCCCGAGGCGGGGACGCCACATGTGGGCTTGGGTGCTCGTTCTGTGCCTGTAACTTCTTTTCTTTCATTTTGAAAGAAATACAGTCTGGCTGCGTTACTCAGGTGGGTCTCAAGTGATCCTCCTGCCTCGGCCATCTGGGAGCTGCGACCACTGGCACGCGCCACTGTGCCCCACGTGTTTCTGTGATTTCCTGATCCCGTATCCTCACGTGGCTGTCCAGTGACGTTCAGCCACGGGACATCTTCCCTGGGGACGCACGGCTTGCCCGGCGGTTCAGCAGCACAGCGCGCGGGCTCTCTGCTCTACCTAGCATCCCAGGCTCACGGCAGCAAGCCACCTTGCAATGTCACCTTCAGAGCTGCTCAGCTGCCCAAAGAGGCCACCCACCACAGGCCACAGGGTCCTCCAAACCCAGGAGAGGGGCTAGCCGGGGACTCAGTGCCACCAGCGGGCCCAGCTTCGGGTCTCTGCTCCCCAGCCAGCAGGGCTGCTCTTTGGAAGGCCATGATCAGCTTGTGAACACAGAGTAGAAGGGAGGCCTCCCTTCAGACCCCGCAGCCCGGCCCCCTGGGCCGACCCTGCCCTGGCACAGGAAGCCCAGGCCCGAATCCGCCGCTCCGGCCTGGTACTCACGCAGTGTGGGCTGGGAAGCCCAGGGCCAGCAGCGGGTCCAGCAGCGAGGGCGGGCTGCGGCCCTTGATCTTGCCAGAGACCTTGGCGTACAGCGGCGTGTCTCCAGCTGCCGCCATCTCTTCCTGCCGCTCTCCTGGCTGTGGAGATAAAGGCGAGGCCCAGGCGGAGGGGCAAACCTCAAGCCTGCCTGAGCCCTGCCACAGCCGACATCCTGTCTGCCGTCGAGGGCGCCCGGGCCTGCTCTGTGCCAGCAGGGGTCCAGGTGAGGTGCGGGCGGAGAGCCAGGGGGCAGAAGCACAAGTGGGCCCCGCGCGGGCGCCGACCGCCCACTCTTAGCCGCCCGCGGCCTTGGTCCCCATGCCTGCGAGCAGGGCTGTGCCCGCTTCCCTGCCTGCTCTCCCACCTTCCGGTCGTTTGCCTTTCCGTGATGTTTTCCGTTTGTGGGGCGTGGGTCCAACCCCGGGCCTTCAGGCGGGGCTACATCCCCAGCCCAGGTGTCGGTTTTGAGGCAGGGATCTTGCTAGGCTGCCCAGGCTGGGCTCCAACTTGTGACCCTCCCACCCCAGCCTCCCTGAGCGTTGCTGGGGTGCCAGGCCTGTGCCACCAGGCCTGCCTTGATTTGATTTAAAAAACAAATTCAGCGTACGTATGGAAGAGTCGAGGAGCGTGCAAGCCGAGGAATTTCCACAAAGTGGGCACACACCGTAATGTCCCAGGGCCACAGACACAGTCATCTGCAGCAGGGACTCCCCGGCCCCTCCCCGAGGAGGCGTTGGCAGTGCATAGGGTCCCCGTGGTCCTCACAGCTGTGGGAAGGGGTCGCGGGTGGGTAGCACATAACGACAGAGGCCAAGAAACCCACGCAGAGAGACCAGCCCCCCATGCCAGCCGTGCAAAGGGGCGGGCGCCGTGGCTGCCTCCCTGTCCCTGCAGAGGCGACTACTGTGCTCCCGTGAGCACTACGGGTTGGGTTTTGAGCTCCATGCCAGTGGAGCCCGGAGGCAGGTGCTCCTCCGTGTCTGGTTGACTTGTTTGCAGAGTCTGCCCGCTGTGTTGCTGGTAGCAGTGGGGAGCTCACTGTCACCCCTGCACAGCTCTTCGGAGCTTAAGTCCAGCACAATGCTGGTGTCCACTTCTTCGTTGATGGAGATTTGGGAAATAGAACAATTCATCTTCTCGTCCCTGTCCACCCTCAGCCGCTGGGGAGGGCATGGAGTGGGACCCACCTGCACGTGGCCAGCACCCCTCGGGGGTCATGCTCCCGGTGACCTTCCACAGGCTGGTCTCTCTTCGGGAAGAGTTTGCTCATGCATTCTGTTCGTCCTGCTCCCCCATGGGTTGTCCCACTGTGGGGACCCTGGTGGGTTGCGTCCTGCATTCTGTTCCACACCTGCTCATATGCCTGGACGACCGTGGCCTCCTGTGTTTTGTTCTAAAAACTATTACTGTTACCATCCGTACTTAGCTCTATGACCCGCCTGAACTGTTCATGTGGCATGAGGTCGGGAGACCTTTCCTTTCCTTGCCTGAGGACATTCCTGCGCTCGCCCTGGGGCTGCACTGGAATCTGACAGAACATCATGTGACATCTGTGTCCCCGTCTGTGTGCCTCTCTTGCGTTCCCTGGTTTCGTTCAACCTTCTTTGTGCTCACTCTCCCTGGCTCTAGTTACGATGGTGTACAGTTCTAGATTCTGTCTTTAGCATTCTCTCTGCTCTCCTAAGCTCCTCAAATTTCCACATGCATTTTGAAACTAGGTGGCCACTGTGCGCAGAAAGACCCACATAACTGTCCTGGTGACTTCCAACACGGGGCCGACACAGTGCAGCCGGGAAAGGCTAGCGCTTCCCTTCATGGTGCTGGGATCTGCGTGTCCGTATGGGGCAAACCCCAACCTGTATCATGTGCAAAAATTAACTCAAAATTGATGGTGGACTTAAATGTAAAATCTCAAACCACAACATTTCCAAATGACCTAAGAGAGAAAACTTAGCATTTTGTAGTTTGTGAAGGGCATTCCCTCCCTGGTTCTAGAGACGGAGCCCGGGACCTTCCCATGGAGCTCAGTCCCCAGCTCTTTCTTGGTCTGTTTTTATTTTGAGACAGTACTTTGCTAAGTCACTAAGTTGCCCTGGCTGGGCTTGAACCTACCATCCTCTTGTCTCAGCCCCCTGTGCTGATCCTGGCTGTGAAGTGTTTTTACAACCTAAAAACTATAACCCATAAAATAAAAAGTCTCCTAAGTGTTACTTCATTCAATTGCAAACTTTAACTCTTTGAAAGACACCCTAAGGAAAACGACAAGGCCCAGCACAGATGGAGAATTTCAGCCCTGCACACCTGGTACAGGCCTGGTGTCCACACGGCCCAGAATAGAATATGGATGAACACACAAACGGACACGTATACACTCAGAATTACGAAGACTAAGCCGGTTTTAAAATGGGACAATATCCAAACTGACACTTGGCAAAGGAAGCTCCGTGCATGGGCAGAAAAAGAGCCCAGAGCCACTTACCACCTGGGGAGCGTACCGGGAGCCACAGTGGGGTGTCGCAGCAGGAGGGCCGGGTGGCGCACCGAAGCTGTGGTGGCTGACACAGCGGCTGGTGGCAGGGGCTGAATGCCAGACAGGCGCCACCGGGAGGAGGGGGGCTCCTTTGGCTCACGGTGTCGGAGGGCGCAGTCCACGCTTGGCTCTAGGAGGAGCTGCGTGGCGGGAGGGCCGGCCGGGCGGAGGCCAGATGCCCAGTCATGGCAGCTGGGGCCAGAGCGGGGGCAGAGGCGGATAAGAAGAAGGGACCAGGGAACAGACGTGGCCCGGAAGACACTCCCGCAACAACACACGCCCGGAAGCGCTGCGCCACACCCGCGGCGTCTCCAAAGCGCCCGCTGACCGCCGGGGCTAGCCCTCGCTCGGACGCCGCCGAGCGCGACCGGGCGGCAGGGCAAGCGACCTTCCCCGCAGTGCTGGTGCGAAGGCCGGCTGCCCCACCACCTTGGGGAACGCGCGGCTAGCTCCTCGCAGCGCTAAACCCGCGCCTGCTATCCGACCAATCCCACTTCCGGCCTCTAACCCGGAACAAATGCGAGAGCGCAGGGCCGCCCAGACACCTGTCTGCGCATGCTCGCTGGGTTTCCTGCGGAACGTAGTCCCAAGCCGGAAGCAATTCCAGCCGCCCGCAGCGCCACCTGGTGGGTGGACGTGCAAACTGCAGCGCGCTCCGCCCGCACGCGGCTCTGCGGGGGAAGGATTCGTGCGCGCCGCGGGCGCCCGGAGCCGGAGGCGGCGGCCCAGGTCGCCCGCTCCGTTCCAGCCGAGCGGTGACGGGAAGCGGGCGGCGCCGGTCGGGGCGCGGGGGACTGGCTGCTCGCTGCCGCATCCCCGGTGCCAGGTCCGCCGGGTGGGCAGTCCTTCCAGGCTCCTAGGTGGGAGGCTGAGGATGGGTACCTTCTGTGGCAGGTACGTAAACCTCACAAGCGATTTTTCAGAAAGAAATGAATGAAACGCTGAGAACAATAAAAACAGTAGATTGATTGTGGCTCCCCTACCGGGAAAACGAGCCTGCCAGGAGTTTGTTTGGAATTAAATTCAATCTGTAGACCTGTCTGGGGAGAATCGGCCTTTGAATAAAATTAAATTCCATTCATGTTCGTGGTGTATTTCTCTATTTCATTTCTTCTTTTTGGGGCAGTTGACTGTGTTGGCGATGCTACTATAAATGGTAGATTTAGAAATTCCTGAGACTGTTCGTTGCGAGTGAGAGGAGCACAGGGGCTTTAACCTTTCATCCCATCCTCAAAGATTTTGGCCAGCTCCCTTATGAATTTTAGTGTTTTCAAGATATTTTTTTGGTAGTCTTGAGGACTGAATCCAGGACTTTTGCACTGAGCTACGTCCCCAGATCTTTTTTATTTTTGATTTTGACACAAGGTCCCACTCAGTTGCCAGATTGCCCAGACTGGGCTCAAACTTGTGATCCTCCTGCCTCAGCCTCCCAGAGTGCTGGGACTGCAGGCCTGTGCCACCTGATCTGAAGTGAATTTTTGATGTACGTGATAACCTTCTGCTTTTCCTTCTAGTTGTTATAAACTTCACGTCCTCTTGTTTCTGCATTAGTCCAGAGAAGGCAAAAGTAGAGGCTTTTGTGTCTAAACTTATCTGCTTTCCTGACAGTGATGTCCTAGATTACAACATGTCCCTCGAATGTGCTTCCATGCCTCCTGTGTTTCACGTGTTGGTGGATTTGCCTATTAACACTTGGCTTAGAATTTGTGCCTCAGTGTCCCTGACATGGCCAGATGTTTTCCTGTTTTGTAATGTCTCTGTCAGGTCTTGGTGTCAGCAGAGTGACCCGTACACCCTGCTTTTCTGGGGATGTTGTGGGTTCTACAGCTGAGGGCCCTCACTCCAACCCATCACAGCTGCTGGTCAAGCAATATCTCTTCTGGAAGACTTTCCAAAAGAGTTAAAAGCATCACATAAAAGAGACATGTGCATACCATGTTCACAGCAGCACAGCTAACAATAGCTGAAATGTGGAAGGCACCAAGGTACTCATCAACAGACCACTGGACACAAAAATCCTGGCATGTGTACGCAGTGGAGTCCCACTCGTCTATAAAGAGATAAGCTTGAGGATCTGTAGGTAAATGGACGCCACTTGAGACCATCATGATTAGTGAAGGGGGTCAGACATAGCAGGTTACGCGTTGAACAGTTCCTCTCATACGAGAAGTCCAGAGCGCAGTCATTTCATAGAACTAAATGGGGGGACAGTGAGGAGGGGGAGCGTGTGGGAGGGCCAGAAAGGGAGGGGAGTTTGTAAGTCTGACATGATACGTATATGCACAGAATACTCAAGTTCAATGTAAACATCATGCATTGCATGTATGCATATTAATAAAATAGGAAAAAAAAAAAAGAACTGCCTGTCAGTCTGAGGGTCAGGGTGACTTTGGCCTCAGAAAGGGAGCTGGGCTTGTACCCCAGATCTGGATGCTCCATGTTTGAAGAGATTTCTTGGTGGCACCATCTGGACCTGGTATATTCTTTGCCAGCAAATTTTCAATGACTGATTTCATTTACTGAACTTATAGAGGAGTGCTGGCGTGTTTGTTTTATAAGGCTACTTTTCAAGGAATTTATCCATTTTTAACTAAATCGTCCAATTCCCTGGCCTAGAGTTGCCAGGAGCCTTTGTTTTCTCACAATTTGGGGGCAGGTTTTCCTGTGTCATGGTGTCTCCCTGCTCAGGAGAGCATCCCAAGGGGTTTGGTGATTTTGGTGTGCCTTTAACAAATATTCACATTCCTCGTTGTTGGTAAATAGAAAAGGGAAGTTTTGCTTTGGCTTTGGCCTTGAGCTGCAAGGTCATGCTGGCTTCACTTCTGGATTCAGAGAAGTGACCTGGGAGGGGTTTAAAGATACTGTATCTACGCAAGTGACTTTGCCTGTGGGTGATGGCGGCTTGGCTCCCTCCCTGCCTGATCTCAGCACTTGCTACGTTTCTCTCTCTCTTCCTCTTCTTCCTTGTCTCCCGCTTCCTCCTTTGCTTCTTCCCGCTTTCTTTTTCATGCTTACAGCCCTAGTTTGGGCCTCAGGGAAGATAGTGAGCAGGTAGAATTATACTGGGTCTTCTTGCATTCTTAAAGGAAAAGATTTCGATGTCTCAACTCATATGTAAGTTAATTACATCTGTGTCTACATCGACGTGTGTATATTTGCACTGGGGACTGAGCCCAAGGCCTCACATGTACTAAGTGTTACAGTTTGGCTCTGGAATGTCCCCAGAAGCCATGTATTTGGATGTTGTGAATCAGGGATGGATTTCCCATGATGTTAGGTGGGACCTTGCTGGGAGGGGTGGATCCCTGAGGGTGTGGCTACGCTGCGGCCCGCCTTCTCCCCAAACCCTTCCTCTGTGCTGCTGTGCACCACTATTCTCCACGAGACCCTTCACGCCACTGCCAGCTGCCCGTGACTGGACTGAGACTTGCTGAATCTGTGAGCTAAAAATAAACCTTTCCTTCTTTAGGATGTAGGAGCCGGTAACAATACTGTGTCCCGATGACAGGGAAGTGGCTGAGATACTAAGGTGTGCTGGGCTGCGTGTGGAGCTTTGCCCTGGCCTGGTGTCCGGACACGCACAGTGGAGTGGTTGGTTACTCCAGACGAGTGGGTTAACACATCCTGTTGTGTGTGTGTGGCAACAGGACCTAAATTTGGCTCTTAGCAGGCCTGTCATCCCAGCACTCTGGGAGGCTGAGGCAGGAGGATCACAAGTTTGAACCCAGCCTGGGCAACATAATAACTTAGCAAGATTCTCTTTCAAAAAGTGCAAAGGCCTACACATATACACGCATACCCCCAGACAGCGAGCCACATGCAACCACGCTTCCGGGCCCCCCTCTGGCTGGCAGAAGCCCTACCTTTCTTTCTGCTTTTTAAGTTTCCCAATGAAGCTTTCTCTTCACAACCTGCCTCCCATTTCACAACTTATTCTTCAATCTGTGGCGACATGAGCTCGACCCAGAGGCCTGCCCGCATCAGGGCCTGGCATGTTGGCCACGATCACCAGGATGCGGTCTGTCTGGCCGGCTTGTCTCTGGTGACGTTCTGCCTGCTCACTGTCCCTGCTCTTCAAGGAGTGCGGGGATGAAGTGACTTCACAATCTCCCTCTGCAGTGTCCAGAGCCAGAGGAACCTCGCTGCTCTGAGGAGGAAGATGATGGACCTGGGGTCAGTGCCACCGCAACGCGGATCCCAAGTGCCCCTCAGAGACCCGCTCTCGTGCCTAGAACACTCACCCACTGTCTCCACTCATTTCTCTTCTCAGGCAACTTAGTAACTTAGTAAGACCATGCTTCAAGATAAAATTTTAAAGAGTTGGGTTGGGACGCAGCTCAGCGTGACTGTCCTGGGCTTGATCCCCAGTGCTGCCCTCCAAAAGTTATCTCCAGAAGCCAGCAATGGAACAATTGGCCAGTCTGAGGGAGAGCTTCCCCTCTGACTTAAGGACAGGGACACACCTGCACCTTGAGCAACACAAGTAACACCACTGCCCCCATGGCCCAGGAGACTTGGGCTGGGACTCCTGTCACCAGGTTTGACAAACATGTGAAATTGGGGCTCCCCAGGGTGCCCGCACCCCCTGTGTCCTGAGCCCGCTGCCTGTGTGCTGTCCCTGCCGGCAGGCTCCTGTCCCTCCTGCTGCAGGAGCCTCTGGGAGGACAGAGCAGATGCGTCTCTGCCCAGTGCTTCCCAGCACGCTGGCCTTCTGGGCAGCAGCTGCTGGCTGCGACCCGGCTTAGCCACCTTGCAGGGGACAAGAGCCACACAGACACCTGCTGCACTGAGGTGGCCTCCAGCTCAGGCCCAGACAGGCAGGGTCCTGCGCCCCCCACAGATAGCAGGAGCCGCTGTGTCCCGGACTCTACTGGCCAGGTACACCCCCCTCCCTCCTGCTTCTGCAGCCATACCCCAGGGCCACTTGATAGCCACCCCTGGCTCGGGTTACCCGGGCGCCACCACCGTGACATTGGCGGCCATGACCGTGGTGAGGAGGCCGAGGGACTTGGGGAGACGGTCTCCCCGCTGGGTTCTCCCTTGGCAGCTACTCTCCTCCGCACTGGGTGCTATAATGCAAGAGGAAATTCCTGCTACCTGGCACAATGGCGGCTCTCGAAATGGTGAGTAGGGCGGGTGGGCGGGCACGGGCTTCGGTTCGGAGAAGCACCCAGCGGGTGCGGGGGCCACACGTGGGCTGCTTCTTATCCAGCGTTACCTTGCAGGAAGCTTTCCCCCCATGAATTGTATTCTCTTTACCAAGATTACCCACACAGTTCCCCACATGTTGATAAAGACCAGAATGACAGGTGAGGACCGAGGCCACAGAGGCTGCAGGCTGCATGTGACTGTGGTAGCTCCCCTACGTGGTCCTCACAGCTCCTCTTGGGATGGAAATGAGACCAGCAATTTTAAAATTATATTTAAACATTTTTTATTGAGTGATTTTTTTTTTTTTTTTGTGGCACTAGAGAGATTGAACCCAGGACCTTCACGTGGAGTTATATCCCTAGCCCACATTTTGTTTTTCACTCGAGACAAGGTCTCACTAAGTCACCAAGTTGCTCAGGCTGGGCTCAAACTTGGAATCCTCCTGTCTCAGCCTCCTAGAATGCTGGGATTATGGGTCTACACACCAGGCCCAGCTGAAGTCCATAAATTCGTCAATGGACCTGGCCTCTGTTTAGAGTTTATTAGGACCATGGGAAACCAAGTTTGGTTTAAATGGTTTGTGATTTCCTTTGGAATTGTAGACCTGGCAACAGGTACCGGGAGGGAAGTAACTCTGATCAATAGTTCCAAGTATCTGTTTAGGATCCAGGGTGGGGGTGTGTTGTGGGGGCATCTCTGTAGATTTCAGCACATGCCCGGGACCTGGGGGAGACAGGAAGGTACCTGCCGGGCTTCTGTCTTCCTGGTCCCCGAGGGTCCCCCCCACCCTGGAACTCAGGGAGTGCCCGCGTGGGCCGGCCTCTCGGCCTGGCAGGAGGTGGAACCGGAGCCCCAGTTTCTCCAAGAACCTGAGCCTGAAAGGGTTTGGTGCCTGGCCACTTCTCGCTTGGCCGGCCCCAGGGGAGGGCAGGGCTCCTTGATCCCCACGGAGGTCAGGCCTGGGTGGGTCAGAGCGGGACCTGTTCCCGGGAATCTGCTAACCAGCCTGGAGTCCTGGCTCCGGCACCCTCTACGTTTTGGGATTCAGATACAAGGTGAGTATCGAAAATTCTTGTGTTTACAGGAGTGTCGCTTGTGGCCAGACACAGCGATGTGTTTATGTAGGACACCGAAAGTAACCGTGGGAAACACTTGGGAGGTTGTTTATCTTTTTTGAGAAAAATGATACCATGACCTCTAAATGGTTCAGAGAGTTTCTCTCTCTGCTCTCAATCTCCCTCTGTCTGTCTGTCTCTCTTTTCGTGCTGGGGATCCAGTCTGCGGCCTTCCCACCGAGCTACTTGCCCAGTTCATTTTTATTTTTTGATTTTTGAGACAGGGTCTCAGTGTTACTAGGTTGCCCAGGCTGGGCCCAAACTTGAGATCCTCCTGCCTCAGCTTCCCAGAGTGCTGAGGTTACAGGCCTGTACCTCCAGCCAGGCAGGGAGTCCTTTTGAAAGGAATAATATCTGACGAGTGTTAAGAAGGATTAGGCGAACACTGGAAGGCCGTTGTTCCGAGGGCACTGGGTGGCTGCGCTTTGGCCGGGGCTAGCAGCTGCCTGTCCCTCGCTGTGCTCACACCCTTGTGTGCCGGGTGAGTGGGACAAGTGCCCTTCGTGGTGGATTTCCAAGCTTTAAAATATGATGGAGACGTGCGTGGCCCTGCACAGGGACAGGGACAGACTCTGTGCTGTCCCCGCCCAGGAAGTGGAGGTGGAGGAGGACCCAGGTTTCAGAGGTCCTGAGATCGTCACCATGGGGGAGAACGACCCGCCGGCCACAGAGGCACCCTTCTCCTTCCGGTCACTTTTCGGCCTTGATGATTTGAAAATTAATCCTGTTGTACCAGGTAGGTGGGGCTGGGTGGGGCCCTTGGAGTAGGAGCTGAGTGTGGCTGAACGCTCGTGGGGAGACGAGGGGCATCTTACCACACGCCTTGGGTGCCCGGAGGCTGCACTCCTGCCAGGGTTTGGTTAGTAGAGCCCCAAAGAGAAAGGGCCATTATTTATTTATCTGTGGCCCTGGGACTGAACCCAGGGCCTTTGCTCTGAGCTGCATCCCCAGCCCCTATTTATTGTTAATTTTAGGAAGGGTCCCACTAAATTGCTAAGTTGCCCAGACTGAGCTTGAACTTGCGGTCTTCCTGCCTCAGCCTCCCAAGGTGAAGGTATTACAGGCCTGTATCACCGGCCCCACAGAGAGAGGTCACAACAGAGTCAGTTGGCAAGTCCCTGGCACAGCACCCTCTTCTCTGGGTGGAGGACTTCAGAGATTGGGGTTCCATTGTCCCCTTCGCCCCCAGCCAGTCAAACCCTGGACAGGAGGGCTCTGAGCCCTCCCACACCCTGGAGCCCCTCAAATAAGCCACATACACATCCCCAAAGGTATTAGATGTCCAGATAAAGATCCGACCGCATGTGTGGCAGCTGTCCCTGCAACCGAAGGAGGACAGCTGCTTCTGTAAACATTGTACAGGCTTGGGGGACAGTGGGCCCCTAATATCCCCTGGGCTGGGCAAGGGCCCCCCATGACCAATCATGAGGGCTGGCGGCTGGCTGATGCCACAACAGGGGCCAGGAGGGCAATGGGTAGACCTACCTTCAAGTCCCCTGGACAGCTGCTGGGATCATACTCCCCTGGTTTTTATATCCACACCTGTCCTATAGGTGCGGGTCACATGGCATGGGGAGAGACAGGTGGTCCCCACATGCTAGTGGGCTTTTTTTGTGGTACTGAGGATCTAGCCCATTATTATTTTTAATTTTTTGAGGCAGGGTTTCATTGAGTTGCTAAATTGCCCTAGGCTGGGTTCAACCTTGTGATTCTCCTGCCTCAGCCTCCCAGGGTGCTGACAGGCCTGAGCCACCAGGTCTGGATAGTTACCTTTTGTAAGTATCTCTTTGTCATCAAGTGGGTGTTTCATGTATGTCACCTTTGACACATCTGACTGCTGAATGTTCCTAATATTTTAACATAGAATTAGGAGCATGAGCACTGCCGTGGGTATCCCTTTCCTCTGGCTTTTAATTACTGATGTATGATTAATTCCTAGTAATAGGAAGGAACAAACACGTTTTTAAACTTTTTAGTTTAAATTAAACAGTGTGTTGTTTATTATTTATCATAGAAATTTAGTTAATGAGTGTCAAAAATTACCCATAGCTGCCCTATGAATTAATTAGAAGCAGGCTCTAGCCCGTTACTCGATGTTTTGATTGTATTCTGTCTATACAACCTCTCTTTTGAAGCTTTTAAAAAACAACACCAAGCTCATCTTCCATGGCATTACATAATTAAACAGTTTTCAGGCATTGGTTAACTGTGGGTGACGTCTGGCCCGTGGCCCATTTTTGTAAATAAAGTTTTATTGGAACACACCCCCTCCACTTGGTTACACTCGGCCTCTGGATGCTTTCAGGCTGTGACAGCAGAGTTGAGTTGAATATTCAATCCGGGACAGGCCCGGCGGCCCCTAAAGTTTACAGTAGGTGCTATTCAGCCCCTCAGAGAGCACCAGCACACGCCAGCCCTCTTGACTCACGTGACGCATCCATGTACACGTGCCCTGCAGGCGTGGGTCTTACTCCACCTGCTCTCATTTGTTAGTCATAGCGGCCACTTCTCATACTGGAGGCTAATGGTGTCACACTTTTCAATGTCTTTGTAGCCCCAAATTTGGGAACATCTGTAATGATCCGTTAGGATGAGTTCCTAGAAGTGAAATTGCTGGGTCAAAAAATTATGTTTATGCTTGCTGGCAGCTGAAAGGTGTGATAGAAAATACAGCGAATGCTTGAATTTTTAAAAAATGTATCACCGTAAAAGGTACAGAGACCTGGATTCCCCTCAGAACCCTCCCTCGCTCCAACTCGCCCCTCGGCTGCCTGGCCGCTTCCTGGAGCAGCCCAGGAAGTCCTCTTTCCTGAGCGCCTGGAGACGATCTGTCCTGGTGGCCTTGTCGTCCTGAATAGGTTCAAAATGTTTCCCTTTAACAGTCATTTTGACTTTGGAGAGGAGCCAGAAGTCACGGGTATCAGATCTGGTGACGAGGGTGGATGAGGACGTGCCGCGTGTCCGTGGGTGGCGCTGGGCGGCGGCCGTCACCACGCTTCTGATCACACTTTGCAGACACGGAGGAAGCAGGACTTCCAGGGCTGCTTGGGGGGTGGAGAGGACTGCGGGATGCGTGCGTGGGACATGCAGGGGAGGCTCGTGAGGGGGTTCGTGGGTGTGTGCTTTTTATTACAGTAAATTTTTAAATAACTGAAACATTCAGCATCTATTTCGATCACACTTTGGATTGATTAAATTGGACAATAAGAAGCTGCCCTGCCCAGGAGGGATGTGCTGTCTGCATCCCCGAAGGCCACCCACTGTGCACGTGTCCGTGGGCAGGTGGCTGCGGCGACTGCCTCAGGACCCACGGACAAGCAAGCGCCTGCGGTGTCTTGTGCCTGGTGCCCTCGGGCACCCAGCGCCCTCTTCACTGCAAGGACCTGGCTGCGATTCGCACGTCGCCTTCCTCTGTCGGGGCGCGTCCCTGGGACCTGGGTTCGGCCTCTGCTCTGGATTCGTGACCTCAGGCTGCTGAAAAAAAAACAGGGCCGCCCATCAGGTGGCTTAAAACAACAGCGATTTGTTCTTGCCCAGTCCTGGGGGTCAGAAGTCTGAAATCCAAGGGGCGACAGGGCCGTGTTTCTTCTGACACCCACAGGGGACCCCCCTCACCTGCCTGGCTTCTGGCCGTGTGCGGCCTGGCCCCGCACCCCTCCGTGTGGCAGCTCTCGCGTCTCCCCCTGTTGTCTTTGCTTTGTGCTCGTCTGTCCCTGTGTCCAAATCCTCCCTTTAACAGGACATGAGCGACCGCGGAGGAGGCCATCCCTAGCAACCTCATCTTACCTTGATAAAGACCCTTCAAGCCAGGCCTGGTGGCGCAGGCCTGCCATCCCAGCACACTGGGAGGCTGAGGCAGGACGATTACAAATTCGATCCCAGCCTCAGTGGTTTAGTAACGTAGGGAGACCCTGACAGAAAAAAAAAAAAATTAAAAGAGCTGGGGCTATAGCTCAGTGTGAAGGCTCTGGGCTCAATCCCCAGTAGCAAGAAAGAAGCCTTAAAAAGAAAAGAAACCCTCAAAATCAGGTGACCTTCTCGGGACCTGGGGAGCCTCTGCCTTTGGACCAGGTGGTTCCGGCATGGAGTTGGACGGGGTGGACTGGCGCGTTGTGCTTTGTGCTTCTCAACACCCATGTTCGCTCCCGGCACCCACGGGGGCTCCAGATGCGGACGCGGTGGCTGCGCAGATCCTGTCCCTGCTGCCCCTGAAGTTCTTCCCCATCATCGTCCTGGGGGTCATCGCGCTGATCGTGGCGCTGGCCGTCGGCCTGGGCAGTGAGTACCGTCTCTTATGTCCGGGCTCTGGGGGCCCACAGCCAGTGTGGGACCGGCAGGGGTGGTGGCTGCGCTGGCCCTGTCACCAGGGAGCCGGCTTGGGAGGTAGACTGAGGGCAGCTGGTGAAACCAAAGCCCACGGAGCGGGCAGGGTGGGGGAAGAACCCGTGCGGCAGACAAAGATCCCATTCAGGCTTGGCTAGCACCCCAGCTGTTTTTCCAGGCGGGGCAGGTGGCTCTTGAAAAAGTGGGTCATTTGGAAGGATGTCTCTGCGCTGGGAGCAATTTCGC
Source organism: Ctenodactylus gundi (assembly GCA_004027205.1). Classification (NCBI taxonomy): domain Eukaryota; kingdom Metazoa; phylum Chordata; class Mammalia; order Rodentia; family Ctenodactylidae; genus Ctenodactylus; species Ctenodactylus gundi. The sequence goes on from PVKB01000685.1 coordinate 114,932, forward strand.
ATTTTCTCCTTCACGGTACCGGATCGCAGATCATTTGAATCTGCCACCTGCTCGGCCGTGTGGCCCACACAGTTCCGTCACCTCCAGCTGGCGTCTGTGGAGAGGGCGGCCCGGCCCTTTTCAGCTGGGGCTTCTTGCGTGGCCAGCCCAGCCAGGCAGCCCGGAGCTGTAGCGCTCTGTGCTGGGCTTCGAACTCCCCAGGGTCTCGATTCACCTTAAGCGGTGGCTCCCCAGCCAGACCTGGTAGTGAAGCCGGGGTACAGGAGCCCCACCCCTGGACTCAGCCCAGATGGGCTGAGGGAAGCAAGCTGCCGTCAGGATGCATTTCAACAGAGGGTTCATTATTAATGGGTGAGATCGCCGCTGCCAGGGCCGTGCCCCGAGGAAGCCACGTGCTGACCTCGCCTTCTGCTTCTCCTCAGTCCACTTTGACTGTTCAGGGAAATACAGATGCCGCTCGTCCTTCAAGTGTATCGAGCTGGCGGCACGATGCGACGGGGTCTCCGACTGCCGGGACGGGGAGGACGAGTACAGGTGTGGTGAGTTCGTGCCCCCTCCCCAGAAGTGGGAGGGTCTGCAGACCCCAACCCTGGCGTCTATCTGTGGCATGGATCTCAGGGGCCGGCGGTTGTGGGGTGTCCGCCCCTGGGGTCCAGCAGGCCCTTGGGGCTGCAGCTGAGGGAGGAAGGCAGAGGCCAGCCGTCTGCGTGGCTGCCCTGCGGGCACCCAGAGGCTGGGGACGGGGAGTGGGCCCCTCTCTCCTGGCGCCCACCCTTCCCGGGACCCTCCCAGCCACTGACAGCCTCCGTGTGCCCCGCAGTGCGTGTGAGTGGGCGGAGCGCTGTGCTTCAGGTGTTTGCGGCCGCGGCCTGGAGGACCATGTGCTCTGATGACTGGAAAGGCCAGTACGCCCGTGTCGCCTGTGCCCAGCTGGGCTTCCCCAGGTGAGCTCTGGGCTCTCTCCTCCCTCGGCTAGAGCGGTGGTCGGAAAGGCCGCCGGGGGGCAGGGGAGGCGTTTGCGGCACCTGAGCAGATTCCCCTCCATCCTGGCGCAGCTCTGTAGTGCCTCAATTTCCCCTCCTGTCCCAGGAGCAGGCTGAGGCCTGGACCTGCCAGGGAGTTGGCACACAGGGGACACGGGACAAGGCTGGCACCTGGGTGCAAACAGGCCTGTGGCTTCTGCGTGGGTTCCCGGACACGGCCACGCTGGTCCCTCAGTCACATCCATGTTCACACACTTCTAGAATCCTGAAGAGCCAAGTTCTTTTCTTTTCCTTTCCGGTACAGGAGAGTGGTTCCAACCCAGCCCCTTTGTGAGTGTAATTTTGGGACAGGTTCTCGCTCAGCTGCGATGTCGTGCAGGCTGGGTTCTAACCTGCTATCCCCCGCTTCAGTCTGCTGAGATCACAGGCCTGTCTCCAGGGCCAGCTGAGCCAGGCTTTAAAAGACAGTGATTTCAGGAAAACACAATCATCAAACACACTAGCGCCAGGAGGAACCAGAGCCACTCCCTGAGTGTTTCACTCTAGCACTGGGGTGTCGCCGGGCCGCCCCTGTCTGCAGCCACAGGCCGTCCCTCTGCTCCCCGAGCTGTGTCGCCACGGCTGCCTCTGACCGTGTCCTTCTTCCCCTTGGCCCTCAGAGTGCCCGGCAGGCAGACTCCTGAGCTCCCACGCCACCTTAGGGACCAACCATGGTGAACTTAGACAGGTGTTCCTGTGTGCCCCCCAGACGGGCCATCTGACCACATGACTCTGAGTCTTAACTTTCAAATCCGATGCATCAAATACCTGGTGACCTTTGGCCAGAGCCAGGGAGATCAGAAGTAACTTCCAGGCGGTGTCCCTGAGACCCTACCTCTTCCCACCAGGCCACCTGGGACTTAGAAATCAGCTGTGAATCAAGTTTCATCACAACAACAAAGTCACCTGTATGAATAAATGCCCAGGAAGGGAGTGGATGCGGCTCCCAGGAGGCAGGAGAAGGTGGTCACAGTGCACGTCACACACACACAGACACACACAGACATGCACACAGACACACACACAGATACACACACTGTGAAGGCCCAGAGCTGCTTTCCCTTGGTCATCTTTGCTCCTGCCAAGCTCCTGCCTCCCTTCCTGCTCCTCCTCCTCCCTGGAAGTCACCCCTGCGCCCCCACCCCAGCCTGGGCGTCTACTCTGCTGTTCACCAACATCCAGCTCAGCCCCGGGCACCCAACCCTGCATGCCCAGGCCAGGAGTCCCATCTGGGCACCTTGCTGAGCAGGTGGCTGGGTCTCCCTGGTCCAGCCCGATGGGGACACAGCCCTTCCCAGGTGGCAGGGGCTCTTGCAGGGCCCTCTAGCTCATCCATCTGTGACCCTGCACAGCCCACTCTCATATGGCGAGGAGCTGGAGGCATAGGTCAGAGGTCAGAGCACTTAACCTGGCAACCACAAGTCCCTGAGTTCGATTCCCCAGTACTATGTAAGCCAGGTGTGGTGGTGCACTGTACTTCCAGCACTTGGGAGGCTGAGACAGGAAGATTGCTATGAATTTGAGGCCAGCCTGGGCTACCTAGTGAGTTCAGGGCCAGCTTGGACTACAGAGAGAGACCTTGTCTCAAAATAAAAAATAAAATATATTTTGAATGTTTAAGTTATAAAAATTATCATAATGAAGACATGTTGCTATAAATCCCCCCGCCCCTTGCCCAGAACATGCTCACCCCGTCACTCATGCCACTTCTTGAGGCAGCTCTGGAAGTCCTCTGTCCTGAGAGCCTTTAAGAGGTGTGATCAAAAAATACAGTGAACACTGCTGCCAAGCACCACCCAGCAATGGGCAGATCAGAAAAACACCACAGCGCGTCCTCACCCACCGCGCTCACTGGGTCGGCACCGTGCGCCTTCTGGATCACCCCCAAGTCACAAGGGCCACGGAAGGTCACTGTCTTGAATGGACCTGGAGAGCCGGGACAGAGCAAGGAAGGGAGCTCACGAGGGAGAGTCAGGCCAGGGCGGCCCCGGGAGGGACAGGGGCGTGTGGCGGCGTGTCTGGAGCGGCCGGAGTATTTTGTGGGTGACTGGTTGGCAGTCTGGCTTTTACTGGAATAGATGTTAACTCAGGCACCTGCTTTCCCACCACACTTGCAAACACGCGCTGGCCTCCCACGCTCGGGCCTCCCACCCGTTGTCCCCTATGCGCTTCTGCATTCTTGTTCATTCACTCTTGCTTCTCTTTAAAAGTCTTTAGTCCTGCCAGATCCATCTACCACATCCCGAGTCAGATTGTCTGCGATTAAGAACGTAAGAGACACAAACAGGCCACGGAGCCACAGTGGTCAGGTTCAGATCCCAGTGCAGACGCAGGCAGGTTGAACGACCCTTGCCTCAGTTTACCCCCTTCAGCCAGGGGCAGCCATCCACCTGCTGTAAACAGCTGTGTGCAAGAGTGACCTTGGGCCCAGACTGAGGTGGCACCGAGGAGTGGCCGTGAAGGCTGTGGTTGGGTGGGGCATGGCTGCTGTATGGTGATGATTCGCAGATCTGGTTGTGACATGTCACCAGCCCCCCACCTGTCACCCGCCCACCTGCCTGCCTCCCTTAGGTCCTGCCCTCCCAGGACAGTGGGTCCCGGAGGCCCCGGCTTGCCCTGTCCTCCCTTGGCAGGTCTGCAAAGCGCGTCACTGCTGCTTGGCCACTGGAGTTCCTGAGCAGCTGGCTCACTGTTGTGCTAAGGACCCCTTTCCCAAGGACTGCCACATGTTGGTGGCCTTGGGGCCCCTGAGTCCCCGCCTGCTCTTGTTCTCTGTCTCGAGAAACCCAGGCCGGTTCTGGCACGTGAAGAGGCCCCTGTTCTGTCCTCCTTACCCCCTCTCCCTGGGAGTGTGGGTGCCCTCCCTAGTTTTGGGTCCAGCTGCTTTCCTCCTGTGTCAGGCTGCCAAGGTGGGAACCACCCACAGCCTCAGAAATGGTCCTTTCCAGAGGGCCAGGGGCCTGGCGGGTGGGGCTGAGGGCCCCGAGCCTGGCCCCAGCTGCCTTGCCCCGGTATCTGCATCTTGCTCTCAACAAGAGGGTGATTTGGAGCAAGGCCTGGTGGAGCCACTGTCATCTCAGCACCTGGGGAGGCTGAGGCAGGAGGATTGCAAGTTCAAGCCCAGCCTGGGCAGCTTTTCAACTTAGCAAGACCCTGTCTGAACACCAAAAATGGGCTGCAGACCAGTGAGAAGGCCCTAGGCTCAATTCCCGGTATCCCACCCACACGCATAATAGTAATAATATGATTTGGGGTAGACTGTATGAAATGGCACCCCCCACGTACGGCACTCGTGACCTTGTGACTTCCACTCGGCCAGGTGGAGGCTTCAGAAGGTCAGGTGGCCCATCGGCCTGGGTCTGCTGTCCTTGCAGCTACGTGAGCTCCAGGGACATCCTCGTGGACTTTCTGGAGCCCCGGTTCCAGGAGGACTTTGCATCCATCAACCACCTCCTGCCTGACGACAAGGTGACCGCGCTGCACCGCTCCGTGTACGTGAGGTGAGCGGCCAGGGGCACGAGTCAGGGCTGGAGCTGGGAGGCCGCGCTGGGGCTGGGCGTGCATCTCGGTCTGCAGGGCAGAGCTTGCTGTGCGGCTGGACTCAGGAGGCGGGAGCCGGACCCCAATCCCGGCAGCTGCAGCTGGCAGGGAAAGGGAAAGCAGTTCAGCCAAAGAGGAAGAGTGACGTGCCTGTGGTCACAGTGGCACTGTGCTGGCACCCAGCAGGGACTCGAGGAAGGAAGTTACAGAGGAATTAAGACAGCGGCTGGGCAGAATCATGCAGGCCTGGCAATTTAGTCTCTGGGAGGGTGACGCAGGAGAATCACAAGTGTGAGCCCAACCCAGGCAGTGTAGTAGGACCTTGTCTCAAAATTAAAAATAAAAATGGTCTGGGAGGTGGCTCACTGTGACGGCCCTGGGCTGGATCCCTAGCACCTCAAGAGTAAATAAATACACAAACATATAAATAAACAAGTAAATTTCTTCTTTAGGGATCCGCTGAGTGCTCTGACCCACCTGGTGTGCCCTGTGGTGGGTTGTCCCTGGTGTGCAAAGCCCAGGTCCCACGCTTGCTTTTTATTCCAACATAGACTAAAATCGTGATCAAGAGTGGACAGAGTTTATTTTTCTTTTACACCCAGATGAATTGTAGATGCTGGGGCTGTAGCTCAGCGATTGCAGCCCTTGCCAAGGAAGCAGGAGGCCCCAGAATTCAATCCCCCAGCACCACAGCCTGGCTGGGTGTGGTGGCACCCACCTGTAAGCTCAGCACCTGGGAGGCTGGGCAGGAGGATTGCCATGAGTTTGAGAGTTTGAGGCCAGCCTGGGCTACATAGTGAGTTCAGGACCAGCTTGGATTACAGACTAAGATCCTGTCTCAAAAAAAAAAAAAAAAAAAAAAAAAAAAAAAAAAAAAAAAAAAAAAAAAAAAAAAAAAAAAAAAATTAAGCTAAAAAAAAAAAGGGGTTCCTCTCCTGCCTCGGCCTCTTTCCTGAGTCCTGTGGCTTCCCACTCTAGGGAGGGCTGTGCCTCGGGCCACGCGGTCACCGTGCAGTGCATAGGTAAGGGTGTGGGCACAGGGAGGGCCAAGCGGCGGCCAGGCGCGTGGGGGCCTGTTCCTCCCCACCCCCACCACACACACAGGATTCTGCTGCGACCCTTCCTTCCGGGTGCACCTGGTGGAGGAGGGGTGTCGTTCCCCTGTCTAGCGGCACAGTGGCCGGGCAGAAGACGTTAGCTGCAGACAGAACGGAGTCTGTGAAGCCCGACGCCTGCCACTTTCCCCTTGCCAGGGCACAGGCTGCTTGGGCCCCGGATCCTCCTGCTCCCAGCACAGGGGAGGGTCACCCCCTAGGGGAGGTCTGGAGAGCCCGGGGCAGGGGGCTGCCCACTAGGACCTGCAGGGGGGCGGAAAGGGAAGCAGGGGGAGCAGATTCACTTCTTTGGTGTTGTCCCCTTGGGTGCTGGCCCTGGGGGACGTCACTGACCCACGGGGCTGGGTCTTTGCTCCTGCAGGGAGGGGGCCTATTCTCATGGCTCCCCAGCCCCTGGGGGGTGACACTGAGTCTGCAGTCCACTCACAAGTCCTTGTTCCCTCCGTAGTCTGTGGTCTGAGGACAGGCCACAGCCCGCGCATCGTTGGCGGCAACGTGTCCTCCCTGGCGCAGTGGCCCTGGCAGGTGAGCCTGCAATTCCAGGGGTACCACCTGTGCGGGGGCTCCGTCATCACGCCTCTGTGGATCGTCACCGCCGCGCACTGCGTCTACGAGTGAGTGTCCTGCCCTCTGCCCTGGGTGGCTGCTGTTTTCCCAGACCCCCTGTTCGGGCCTGTGGCAGGTGGGGACGGGGCTGAGCTGGGGTGGACAGCAGGTCACCACTGGAGACAGACCACTGTCACAGTGGAAAGGCAACAAATTGATTTTTGGGGGCACTGACAATAGAACTCGGGATCTTCACACGGAACTACATTCCCTGTCCTTTTTATTTTGTTTTGTTTTTTGTTTTTTGAATTTTGAGACAGGGTCTCACTAAGTTGCCAAGTTGTTCCGGTTGGGCTAGAACTTGCGATCCTCCTGTCTCAGCCTCCCTGAGTGCAGAACTCATGTCTCATTTTAGGGGTTTCAGACTAGCACCTCACACCAAGAGCGTGGGAAGGGGAGGAAGGAGGCTCAGGGTAGGAGGAGACCCCACACATGCCAGGCGCTGGCCTTCCCCAGCTGACTGCCACGCCGAGGGAGGGCAGGACCGCGCTGCTTGGGGCTGTGCTGACACACGAGGATGCCAGCCCCCCAAAGCCTTCTGTCTCTCTCGAGGTTAGGGTGTGAGACTCCCGGGTGCCACTGTGCACCCCTCCTCCCCCTGCATTGGTGTGTGTGTGTGGCACTGGGCATCAAGCCCCAGGCCTGCACACTGAGTGACAGTCCAGCCCTTTTGATTTTAAGATAGGGCCTTTCTAAGTTACCATGTTCCCCGGGCTAAACGCAAACTTGTGATCCTCCTGCCTCAGCCCCCCGCAGTGTCGGGATCCCAGGTGTGCACCACCTGGCCCAGCTTGCCCTGCTCCTCTGACCTGTGGCCGGTCCTCTCCCGAAATGCAGACAGGTGCTCTGTGGTATGGAGTACAGCCCATCTAGGACACGTGTGATCATGGACCAGCACTCCTGCAGGGCCCCATGCCCGGTCATGTGCCGGGCCCTGGACACTGTCCTCCAGGTGCCCCTCCTGCCAGTGCCCTGGCTCCTGGGCCTCCCGAGGTCCGCCACGGCCAGCTCCCTGCCCCGTGTCACCTGTCTCTCCGCTGTTACTGCAGCCTGCGTCTCCCTGAGTCGTGGACTGTGCAGGTGGGCCTGGTCTCGCTGCTGGACAGCCCTGCCCCATCCCACGTGGTGGCGAGCATCGTCTACCACAGCAAGTACAAGCCCAAGAGGCTGGGCAGCGACATCGCGCTCATGAAGCTGGCCAGCCCGCTGTCCTTCAACGGTAGGCCCCGTGGGTCCGTCTCGCCTTTGGTGCCACTTCTGTGACCCCGGGGCAGCCTTGTGGTCACAGCTGCTGGGCTCCGGGGGCGAGCGGGGTGGCCTCACAGAGCATCGGGCTCTGTTCGGGTTTTCATGTGACGGGCAGTGTGGCATCTTGTGTCAGGAGATCCTGAGTCCCAGTGCCAGGCCCCGCGGCGCAGGCCTGCCATCCAGCACTCTGGGCGGCCGAGGCAGGAGGATCATGTATTTGAGCCAGCCTGGGCAATTCAGCAGCTCGGTGATACCCCATCTAGAAACCAAAAATCCAAGCAGGCTGGGGATGTGGCTCAGCGTGAAAGCCCCGGGTTCCATCTTGAGTACCGCGAGGGAAACAGACTCAGAGCACAGACCGCGGCCAGGGCACCGGGCCAGCTCGGTTTCAGAGACTTCCTGGTTGACTCTGGTCTCTGTCTGGAGCCATCTGGTGGCAGGAGCAGCTTTTCCAGACCTGGCCACCTGCTGCCTCCAGATGGTGGCAGAGAGCTCACCTGGCCAGGTTTTTTCTTTTGATTCTGGGGATTGAGCCCAGGGCCTTTGCACTGAGTAGTTACATCCCGAGTGTGGCCGTCACTGGCCGCCACCCCTGCTTGGCTTATGCTCATTCACTGGCCCACTCCCCAGGCTGCTCTCACACGCCAGTGACAGAGGCCAGTGTCCGCGCAGGGACTCTGTGGCCACCAGGCGGCTCAGTGTGGAGCTTTCCCTCTGAGGTCTGTCCCCCCCCACCACCACCTGCGCACACAGCCCCATCCAGGGCTGCCTTGTGATTTAGGGGTCTCGGCGCTGCGCTAGCGGCTTCACCAACACTACTTGCTGTACGAGACAGCGCTGTCAGGAAGGCCAGTGATGGGGAAGGTAGAAGAATCCACTAAGCTGAGTGTGGTTACAGGCCAGCCTGGGCTATATACTGAGTTTGGGACCAACTTGGACTGTAGAGTGAGACCCTGTCTCAAACAAACAAAAAGTCATTCAACAAGGTCAGAATAAGAGAAGACAAGAATCTTTTAGCCCATGAAGAGGAAGAGCTGGGGCTGGTGGAGGTGACGCCCCGGAAGGGTCCTCATTAGCAAATGCGATTTCCTGTGCGTCTTCCTTGTCAGCCTCCAGGGTCACCTGTGCCCTCGCTGAAGCTGTATATCGTAGGTGCCGGTCGGCAAGGTCCCTTGCTTGGGACCCAGCAGCCCCTTCTCCCAGGGACAAAGACTTATCTGTTTATTCATTATTTATTTTTGAGGCAGGGTCCCACTCTGTAGCCCAGCCTGGTCCTGAACTGCCCATACATTGAAGGCTGTCCCCGAACTCACGGCAATCCTCCTGCCTCAGCCTCCTGCTTGCTGAGATTATAGGTGTGTGCCCCCACACCGGCTAGTTTTTGTGTAGTACTGGGGAATCAAACCCAGAACCCTGCAGGTGCGTGGTGAGTGCTCTAACCACTGAGCTGTGCCCCACCTCCTGTCCCGAGACTGACTCTTATGTCCTGCTGGTTTGGTTGGTGTCTGCGTAGATGTCAGAGCCCAGGATTTTCACCCTTCTGTCACCAGTGGGTAAACCCCTCACTCCTCCAAAAACAGGATCCAGGGTTTTCCAGGTGACTCCTCTGCTGAGTCGAGGTCGCTTTCCCCCTTTGCACAGACGTGGTCCAGCCTGTGTGTCTGCCCAACTCCGAGGAGAACTTCCCCGATGGCAAGCTGTGCTGGACGTCAGGCTGGGGGGCCACGGAGGACGGAGGTCAGTGGTCGTCCGCCACATCAGGAGCCCTGTGTGGCCGGGGGGTCCCTCAGATGGCTCCACGCCCAGAGGTCCGGGTCAGGCATACAGTCAACTGTTCACAACAGCAGCCTGCTAGGTAGCTGAGGGCCACAAGCCAAGGTTCCATTGTCTGGGGACAGTTGGGGACAGCATGAAGTGGCAGAGCTTCTCCCAAGAGAGCTTGGTGTGAGACAGGGGACAGGCCTGGGATGGTCCTCAGCACATGCAGTGCCCTTCCTGTGCCCCCCTCCTCCTCGGCCCGGCCCGGGACCCAGTGTGTGCGGAACCACAGGCAGACCCGCCAGGCCTAAGTCAGAAACCAGAGATCAGTTCAGAAGGAGCCCCCACTCGGGGTCCCGGGAAGTATGCCACCGGAGGGGCAGTGGCAGGTGCTTGCTGCTGTCATAACCACAGGAGAGGGGGGCACTGATGATGTCAATCGTTTGTGTGCAGACAAAGCCATGCTCGTTGGTTGTGTTGACACTGGCATGTGAATGAAGCCGTACCCTGTCATTGTGGGGACACTGGCATGCAAATGAAGCCACGCTCCACTCTCACCGTGTGGGCACAGTGGGGTCACAGCATATGTTGTCCCCCCACATTATGGGAAGTCTGAGCGTCTCGGGCTGCTGTAACAAATAACTCCAATCCTTGGGCTGTGAACTACAGAACTGGAATGTCCCACAGCTCTGGAGGCTACAAGTCTGAGGCCAAGGTGTCAGCGGCCTGGCTCCTTCTGGAGGCTGAGGACGCACCTGCTGCCATGGCTGGTGGTGGCTCCTGGGGTTCTCAGTGTCCCTTGGCTTGGCGATGCGTCACCACAGTCTCAGTCTTCATCCTCACTTAGCCTTGCCCACCAATGCCCGTAGCTCAGATCCCACTTTCCTGTGTGGTTAGGTTTAGGGCCTGCACGCAGAAGAGCCCATCATCTAGGGCCACCTTACAGGCAGAGGGGCCCAGCTGGAGACTCTTCCCTTAGGTACATTTGGGAGGCCTCCACCCTTGTGGGGAGGGAGCGAGGCACAGCGCTGCCCATGGTATGGAGTTCAGGGTTTTCCTTTGGTGGTCTGGGAGTTGGTTCCACCCCTCAGGAAGGCATCTGGGGGTTTGCCCAACCCGGGTGGCTCAGACCTTGCTTGCCCTACACTCCCAGCACCTACAGTGGGTCCCGCCCTGCCTCAGGGTCCGCATGGCTGTAGGGAGTTCTGAGCCAGCTCTTGGCCAAGCCCACCCTGTACCAACACGGTGACGGTGGAGGCTCCGGGTCCCTGGGAACAGCACCCCCTGTTTTGTGGAGCAGTGGGGAAGCCAATGTATGGGAGTTCTTACTCAGAACCCTCAGGCCCCCCAGGGATTCTCAGGACTTTGGGCTCTGGACCTCCCAGGGGGTCCCGGTGCCTCGGAAGAGCTGCTCATGTCAGCTGCTCACTGTGATCCACAGTGTCCCATAAGGCTGGAGTCTCCAACCTCAGTGGCCTTGGAAGGACGGGGCTGGGGACATAGGTAAGAGCAGAAGGGAGCTCTGGCAAAGCCCCGCCTTCTGTCAGCACGCTCCTATCAGGTTCTAATGCCACTGCTGATTGACAGAAGGTGGAGCTTTGCATCACTTCCTTTTCTGCTGCTCAAGTAATTCAAGCGGCCTCCACCTGAGCTGGTCCCTGGCATCGAAGCTGGAGACCGCTGACATAAAGAGCCCCTGTGTCCCTCCCCTGGCAGGTCTGTGGCTCGCTGCCTCCTCCTACGGTCCTGCCCGCCCCGGATGTGCGCTTCAGTCTCCCTGGGGTTCTCTGTGGTCCCCTGTGGCTCATGGTGGCCCTATGCGTCCCTGTGGCTCCTCACAGCTCCCTGTGGGCCTCAGCACAGCCCCCTAGGGATAGGATAGGCCCCATGCTCCTGCATGACGAGCACCCAGGGTGAGGGGCGTGGGCACGTTGCCCAGGTGGTGCGAGGCACGGCCCTGCTCCCCACCACGGCCCAGTCTTAGCTACTGTTCATTCATCTTGAGGCCTGCAGACTGCTGCCTCAGTGTGAGTGGGGCAGGTCCTACCTCAGCCCAGTGCCAGGCCAGGCAGGTGTGTGGGAGGGTTTAAGAGGCTTACACAGAAAATATGAGGTTGCCAGGCCTGGTAGCTGGCGCAGGTCTGTAATCCTGGTGTTCCTGGAGACTGAGGCAGGAGATGTTAGGCTGAGGGTCTGTACCTTGGGTACTGGCGGTGGGTTGACTCACTGCAAGTGTATGAGTCTTCTATAGCTACTTCCACAAAAGATCTGGTGTGGTGGCCGAGGGGAATCTGAGTTTATGACCCTCAGTGATGGAGGTTAGAGTCCCATGCCCTACACTCCCAGCTGCAGTCAGAGCAGGCAGGCTGGCTCCGTGCCGGGCCTCTGGGGGGTACCAGTCCCTGGTCCTTTCCTCCTGCATCTCTGGGCTCGCAGCCCCTTCCCTCCCCTTTAAGGCTGGCAGCACAATCCTTGGCTCACCAACCTTCGCTTCCGGCCCCATGCCTCTTTTTGAGCCTTATCAGGGGCTTTATGATTTCGACAGGGCCACCACATGAGCTGGATCCTCTCACGACTGTAGCCCTGTCATACGCCCAAAGTCCCCTTTGCCCCACAGGCCCTCAGGGTCACAGGGTCTGGGATTGGGACATGCATGTTCATGTTGAGACATTGTTCTGCTGACTAGGGCAGGTGCTGTGTATGTGTGTGACCTTGCCGAGCCTCAGTTTCCCTTCTGCCACCTGGCAAGGGCCTGGTGGGGGTATAGGGCTACTGTTGGCCCACTCAGGGTAGAAAGCTGGGGGACCAGAAGCCAACAGCCAGCAGGCAGGTGGGGCGGGGGGAGCCAAGCCCTGGGTGAGGCGTGTGACACAGAGAGTTTGCTGCTGTCCATGGCCCTGCCCTCTGGGCCATCATGTCCTACTGGGTGGTCCAGGCTGGCCTCTGCATCCCTGGCCCCTGGCACGCGCCCAGCCAGGCCTCTGCCTCACTGCCCATGTCTGCCCTTGGTTTGGAGCAGGTGATGCGTCCCCTGTGCTGAACCACGCAGCGGTGCCCCTGATCTCCAACAAGATCTGCAACCACAGGGACGTGTACGGTGGCATCGTCTCCCCGTCCATGCTGTGTGCGGGCTACCTGAAGGGTGGTGTGGACAGCTGCCAGGTGAGGGCTCCCGGGACCCGGCAGGCCAGGCTACGGGATGGTGCCCGGCCCATGGGACAGGCCGTGGCTGCTGCTTCCCGTCACTGAACGTGGAGCAAAGTTATTTGACATGGAGCAGAAGCATGCCTAAGCTGTGCCCGCCCTCCTGGGCCCTGGGCGTGTGTTTACCCAGGGATCCCTGGGGCGGGTCTGGCAGGGTCTGTCCCTGTACCCTGCAGCCCACCACTGAGTGTGCGGGCAATCGGGGTGGAAAGCAAGGGGAACTCGGACAGTCTCTGTGTGCCACAGGTGAGCTAAATGCCCTGCCCAGGTGGGTCCTCTGCCTGAGCTCGCACGGCCACCCTTGACTTTGTTGGCACTAGTGTGTGCTGCAGGAGGGACACCCAGCTGGAGGGACACCATCCTAGAGAGGCTGAGGGACTCTGCTCTTGGGAATGCCAGTGTCCGATCTAGAAGGGCTGGTGATGTGAACATGGCGCTGCCCTGCCACCCCTCCTGTGATGTGAAGTGGGGACAAGCCTTCCCCCACAGCCCCATTACTCGGTCTGTGGCACAGGCCTATAATCCTAGCGCTCTGGGAGAGGCTGAGGCAGGAGAATTACCAAGTTTGAGCCCAGATTGGACACCTTAGAAACTTAGTGAGACCCTGTTTCAGCATCAAAACTGAAAAATGGGCTGGGCACGTGGCTCAGTACAAAGGCCCTGGGGTTCACCCCCGACACCACACAAAAAAGGATCCCCCCTTGAGGCTCCCCCCACTGCATCCCTTGACCTTGCCTCCTTCCTGTTGCCCAGGGGGACAGTGGCGGGCCGCTGGTGTGCCAGGAGAGCCGGCTCTGGAAGCTGGTGGGTGCCACGAGCTTTGGCATTGGCTGTGCCGAGGCAAACAAGCCCGGGGTCTACACCCGCATCACCTCCTTCCTGGACTGGATCCACGAGCAGATGGAGGTGGGTGCAGCTGCCTTGTGCTCCCACGCGTGACCTGTGACTTCCGGTCCCCTGTAGAGCCAGGGCACGGGCAGGCGGCTGTCGATTTGGTGACTCCACGTGTCAGCTTTCAGGCACAGCTAATCCCTGGGCAAGGACCCGTGTGGGTGCGGCCCTGGCAGCAGAGGGACCAGGGGCGGGGTGGGTGGGGGGACAGGACAGGTAGATATGTATCCGCAGTGGGAAAACGTGGCTGAGGAGGAGCGCTGTGGGAGGACCAGTTGGGCTACCCCGTGTGCATGGGGCAGATAGTACTTGAGAGGCGGGCGAGGTCCCCAAATACCCTCTGTGGTGTTGGCCCCTTGCTCAGAGCCAAGAGAGATGGCAGGTATCCAAGCAGGAAGGCCCGAGCAGCTGTTTTGGGGGATCCATTGAGGGGAGACGGTGGTCCGTAAGGGTGGCCTGGCTGGCCCTGGCATATGGGGAGGCTCTGAGCGGGCAGTGTGAAGAGACTCGTGGGACACTCATGGAAAGGGAGTTCCAGGTCCTGAAAGGATAGAATACTAGGGTGCAGGTAGGATGACCCCCGCCCTCAGCAGGGAGGCCGGGCACAGGGTGTGAGGCCCGGCACAGCCTCCGGCACACTTGACCAATATTTGTCAACTTGATCTCAGCCTGAGCCTCAGTACACGAGTGGAGGAACCAGGTCCGATCAGCCCTTGGACCAGATTCAAGCACCTTTCCCCTCCTTCACTGAGGCAGAACCCACATAATGTACCAGGAGCCATTTTAGAGTGAAGAATTCCAGCTGGGCCTGGTGGCCTCGGCCTGTAATCAGCGCGCTGTGAGGCTAAGACCCGAGGACTGAAAGTTCAAACCCAACCTGGGCAACTTCGCTGCTAGCTGAGACCCTTCCATCAAACATAAAAAAGGCTGGTGAGGGTTTAGGGGTGTTGCTCAGTGATTAGAGTGTTTGCCTAGAATCACGAGGCCCCAGATTCAGTCCCCACATAATAGCTGGGGGTGGTGGCACATGCCTGTAATTCCAGCACTCAGAAGGCTGAGGCAGGAGGATTCCATGAGTCTGAGGCCAGCCTGGGTTACATGGTAAGTTCAGAACTAGCCTGACCACAGACTACAGGTAGCCTGACTAACCTGTTTTAAAAAAAGAAAAGAAAAATTTTAAAAAGGGGAAAGGTCTGAGGGCATATGGACCACAGCACAGAAACAGGGCAGAGGCGGGCAGCAGAGGGCGTGGCCCCCGCTCCTGGCGCAGAAGGACCTGCGGCGACACCCCCTAGGCGGTGCCCTCTGGGGCTCGGGCTCCGTGGAGCCGATCTGGTGATCCTCAAAGTCGAGCTTGATGCGCTGGAGGGGAAGAAACAGGCACTGTCCGAGGTCACAGACCCTATGACCCACCTCAAATGACAGGTGAGGGACCCCACAGAGGTCCCCCAGGTGATGAAGGTAGAGCGTGAATCTAACCAGATCCAGTGTGATTGTCCCTGGGGACTGATGACCTCTCCCCCTGGGGTGCAACAGGCCTTGCTACAAGGGAAGACCCCAGCTCCCAGCTCCAGGCAGTCTGGCTTAGGGCCTGGGTGAGGGCCGGTGCCTTTGACATATGAAGTCGTCAGGGTCTGTCTCAGTCACGTTCCTGTCCCTGGGATGCAATCCCTGACACCCACAGCGTCAGCGAGGGGAGGGTTCCCAGAGGTCCACACTTGCAGGGCGGCTGGCTCCAAGATGCCAACAGCAGGGGCAGGGAGGTACACCCCGCAAGGCGCGCCCCGGGCCTGCCTCCTGGCCCCACAACAGCGCCGCCCACCCGCGGGTGGGTGCCCAGGCGAGCACCCTGTGATCTAGCCACCTTCCACACGGGGCTCTGCTGTCCTCATTTCGCCTGGAAGCTTCATCTACTTGAGGCTTATAACAGAGTTGTTCCCATTGGAACCAAACCTTAGGGCCATGTCGGGAGGACCTGAAACGTCCCCAGGGAAGCCTCCGAGCCATCTCGGGGCGCTGGCAGCCACTGCAGAGGCCGCACTCTGGGCGACAGCGCCGCCTCTGCCTCTCTGGGCCCCGTGCAGCGCGGTGGTGGCCTCCCTCGGGGCCAGCCCCGTCCCCACTCAAGGCGCAGCAGCCTAGGCAGAGCGGACGGCAGTGCCTGCTCTGTCCCCACACTGGAGCTGCCTTTCAGGGCTAACGGGGTAACATCTCTGTGTTCACTTTTAGAGGGACCTGAGGACCTGAAGAGGAGGGGGAAAGTCACCACCTGGGCTTCTAAGAGTGGACGCTCCCCCTTCCCCGGGCCCTCGCTGGGGCGCCCGGATAGGAGCCCAGGGCGTCAGCGCCCGCGGGAGAAGCGGGCGTACCCCTCCCTGATGCCCGGACTCTGCACTGGCATGAGCTCGCAACTCCTTTCCCAACCTTCACTAAAAGCAGAAGCTGACCTCCGCCGTGTGCTGCCCTTTCCACGTGTCCACCTGCTGCCTCTAGAGGGTCGTGAAGAATTAAGGACAAGACAGTCTCGGGTGCACATCCGTGGACAGCCACCAGCCAGAGTGTGCCCACCTGGACCTTGGGACCCAGGATGGCAGCGGCCTGGGCTGTGGGTGTATTCTGCCCCATGCCCCACACCCGCTCTGCACATCCCACTCCGACACCCCTCTGACGCGTGGGCCTTAATCTCCAATAGCTCAGCCTGAACCTTAGCGTCACTGTGTCCCTGTAGCCGCTGGCACTTGCTGTGGGATTGGCCCTATCCCCAAAGAACAGTCTCCGTTTTTGTTGTTACTGTTTTTCTTTCCTGTGGTACTCGAGACTGAGCCCAGGGTCTTCACACGGGGCTATCCCCAGTCCTTTATTATTTATGTACATTTTTGAAATTTGAGACAAGGCTTTATTAAGTTGCTACAGTGCCCAGACTGGGCTTGAACCTGAAATCATCCTGCCTCAGGCTCCTGCGAACCAGGTTATAAGCCTGCACTGTCATGCCTAGCTCCTGCTCACTCTTAAACGGAGTCTTGACTGACAGGGGCAGATGGCTTGTGTGACTCAGAACCTGAGGCTGAGGCTTGACCCTCGATGGTCCCGATGTCACCTGGACACGTGGCAGAGTTTGCATTCATCTGTTAGAACACATTTCTCACAGCTTAGAAAGATTTTACATGGGATCACAAGACTTACAAGTAGCTCAAGGAAAGACAAAGTTCTGGGGTGGGACAGGACTCCTCCTCCAGGGTGAGGGGGCTGCGGGCCTTCCTGTGGGGTACAGCAGGGTCACCCAACTTGCTGGCATAAGAGGAGGACTGCGGGCCCTCCCACTGGCTATTAATGTAAGTACATGATACAGGTCCTCAAAGGCCTCAGAATTTGTTAATGTACCACGTCCTGCAGGACTGGAATCACCTCCCCATTGACCATGGTCCCCTGCAGTCCCCAGATCACATGGTAACGGGGGCGTGTGACCTGAAGTGTCATTGGCCCTAGTACCTTTCACCCATGACATCATCAGACCCAAGTCAGCACACAACTGGACGTACAATCGAGGAGTTTAAAGAACAAAGAAAGATGGGCCCGTGCACTCGGCCGTTGTGCCTGGGGCGCCTCCATGCCCACACGGGAATCGTAAGACAGATCGCTATCCACAGAATATCTGCCCTGTCATCCTTGGGGACCTCCCAGGACTGGACCCTCCGTGATGCCTGGGACAATGGCTGGCACAGAACCTGTAGGTCTGAGGCTTCCTCCTGTGGTACACACTTGGGATCAAGTTTAACTTATAAATTAAGCCCATGAAGAGATTAATGGTGTAACACCAGTGTCATGACGCAGCAGAGGGAGGGTGATGGGCACTGTACCAAGGCCACCTGGGCGTGTCTGCCCAACAGGCCTCCTGCCTTTCACCTTTGCTTGGGGGCAGCTTCTCTCTCTCTCCTCTCTTCTCTCCCTCTTTTCGGTACTAGGGATTAAGCTTCACACTGACCTACAGCCCCAGCCTGTTTTTACTTTTGGTTTTGAGACAGGGTTTTGCTGAGTTATTGAGTTGCCCAGGCTGGTCTGAACTTGTGATCCTCCTGCCTCAGCCTCCCAGAGTGGAGTGCCGGGATGACGAGCCTGGGCCTCCACGACCCATTACTCTTTCTCTGACTACTTAATTGAGAGCGTCCCCACTCCTGGGCCGGGCCATCACCAAGCAGAAGAAGAGGCACCCGAACACAGGGCAGTGACCCCAGCCGCCAATCTGACGGCTGGGGTGACAGCAGTGTGGGAAGCAGGTTCCTCTTTATAAAAGGAGGAACTTAAAAATAGAATTCTACAGCTCACCTTGGTTCATTTTCTGTTGCTCTAACAAAGTATGTAAGTTTTCTAGGCTCACAGTCCAGGGTAGTAAAACATCCAAAAAGCTTGGCATTAGTGTCTCATGAGGACTAGCACTGTGCCCCAGTGTGGCAGAGCGGCAGAGGGAATCGGCCACGGCAGAATGTCAGCTTTATATTCCAAGTTCCCGGTTGCTGGGCTCGAACTTGTGATCCTCTGGCCTCAGCCTCCCGGAGTGCTGGGGTGGCAGCTGTGTGCACGTCTGGGCCTGCCTCTTCTTTTTGTGGCGACATGAGCCCTTGGATTTGGGGGTCCCCCTAGCCCAGTGTGACCTCAACTTAACTGATTAATTCTATGCAGAATCTGTTTTGAGCTAAGGTCCGGTCGTAAGGCCCCAGGTGGACGTGGCTTTTTAGGGGCACTGTGGAGTCCAGCAGGCTGGCTGTGGCCTCTGCTGCCTCAGACACTCTGGTTTATGAGGAGGCCGATGAGACCAGAGGCAATCTGTCCCTTCCAGGGCAGCCTGTGCCTTGCTGGGGTACGTGGGGGGCTGGGGTTTGGCTGGGCCTGACAGGAAGGACCCATGGGAAAAAAAGAAGGAGGGGAAGGGGACTTCGCTCACCCTGGAGACTGAAATCTAAGCGATTGCAGCAGCCCCAGCCTGACCTTAGGCCCGTGTTTAACTTCAGGGCAGGTTTGAGGAGCGTGTGGGGTGCGGCCCGGGAGCCGGGCCGGAGCCGAGCTCGGTACCTCAGTGACTCACCGGCGCTCTGGTGGCCGGGCCGCTCCGCTCCCTCCGTCCTTGGGGAAAGCAAAGGCCTCACATTGCACTAAAAGACATTTCCAATGAAAAAAGCCACTTGTGTGCTATTTACTTGTTTCTGTATTTTTCAGGGACAGGGATCGAACCCAGGGCTTCCCCGTGAGCTACACCCCAGCCCTATTTTACTTGTTTATTGCATTGTATTTTTTGGAGACAAAGTCTTGCTAAGCACTAAGTTCTCCTGGGTACGTATGAAGACTTGTGAGCCTCCTGCCTCAGCCTCCCAGAGTGCTGCAATGACAGGCCTGTGTCACCAGGCCCTTACCTAACACGGTGGTGTGAGAACTTGCCACACCGTGACAGGGTCACAGGGGCACGAATGACGCCCCAACAGGTGAGGGGAGGCCTTGCTGGGTGCGTCCTGAGAGCCGGGTGGGCTTTCCTAGGTCGGTTGTCTGAAGTCTGCGAGCGGCCCGTGGGGACCAGCGGGGTTGGGTCCCTGAGGACCTATGTAAGCTCGGAACTGGTGCCGAACGGCCCCCGACTTCGAGGGGGGCTGAATAACGAGGTGAATGTCCACACGTTTAAAAAATGGCTCCAGTAGAGAGCACGCTACCGCGAATCCCCGGCAAGAGGACTGACAGGCGGGGGCGCTGGCAGGGAACCCCTCAAAAACCTATCAGTCTGGTGCCCGCTTTGAAAGAGCAAGCTCAGCTGGACAGAGATCACTGGCGTCTTGTCCCCCCACGTCCCTGTCACTTAGAAGGGGGCGGTGATGCCAAGCGAGGCCCCGCCTGGCCACCTCTCCGTGTGACTCAGCTCTGGGTCAGGGCGGTGCTGACCGCAGCCGAGGGCCTGGCTGATAGGGCTCAGGTCTGGATGAAGGTCACGTGGAGGGTCCACACGGGATAAGCGAGGGACTTCCTGAACATCGATCCCTCCCGACCCAAAGCTCACCACGCTGTCCTACACCATGTCTATCTGCAACCTCTCCAACCGGCTGGGGATACCAGTCACCAATCAGTGTGGTCACCCGGCGTGGTGGTATGTGGACCCTCCTTAGGCAAACGTTGTCGTGGGCTGGCCGAGCAAACAGGGCCTGCCATATAAAGCCAGGGTCTCAGAGCAGACCGATTCGAATCCCCAACTCGGAATCTCTGCAGCTGTGGGCGGCAAAGCACCATGGAGCCCAAGGTGACCTGCGTCCTGGCCATGGTCCTCCTGCTGGCCGTCAGCACGCTGGCCCAGGGCCAGGGAGGTAAGAGCCTCCTTCAGGGAGACGGGCGTCCACAGGCTGGCTGCACGGGGCTTGTCCTCGTCCTGCCATGGGCACACTCCTCGGGGCCTAGAAATGGCGTCCCGGTTTCAGCATGGGCAGGAGCACAGTGGGACATCAGAGAGCCAGGACCAGTGTCCCAGGAAAGTGCTTGTCACCGTGTTCCAGTACTGACCTCGCCAGGGAAGGCCAATCTTAATGTCATACCCTAGTTAGGACTTTTGCTACAAGAGCAGCATTTCTAAATGTCCTGGGTGACCTGTCCCATACCTGTTCCCTCCCTGGGGAATGTGGAATTTTTATGTCAGGTCCCTGGGCCTGGCTGCCTGTGCGGGGAGTCAAGGCCTCTCCTGTGGGTGCCCAGCACACCCTGATGGCCCTGCACCCTGCACGTGGCTCAATTGCCCCAATTCCCCCTACTTCCTGTGTTCTTATCTGTCCCCTAGTGAGTTATCTGTAACCAGAGTAACGTTCCACTTGATGATGTTTCCAGAAAAGGAAATTCTACTTATTTTGAACATCTCTTTAGAGGTGATGTTTAAAAATATTAACATCTGGGTCTGGAGGAATGGCTCAGCAGTTAAAGTGCTTGCTTAGCTAAGTGCTATGTCAAGTGCTAAGTACCCGAGTTTGATTCCCCAGTACCACATAAGCCGGGTGTGGTGGCGCACGCCTGTAATCCCCGCACTCGGGAGGCTGAGGCAGGAAGATTGCCAGGAGTCCAAGGCCAGCCTGGGCTCCATAGTGACTTCAGGATCAGCCTGGGCTGCAGAGTGAGACCCTGTCTTAAAAAAAAAAAAAAAGCATTAACGTCAAATCTTACTGCATATTAGTTTAAATCCAAGGGCTCCAGGCACTACTAAAGAACATGGCACCAGGTAGGCCCAGTGGTGCAGCCCCGCCATCCCGGCTCTCCTGGGGAGGCTGAGGCAGGAGGATCATGAGTCTGGGCCTAGCTCAGGCAACTCAATGACTTAGTGAGTCCCAGTCTCAAAATCAAAAATATAAATAGGCTGGAAGCTCAGAGCAACAAAGGCCCTGGGCTCGAGTCCCAGTCCCACCTAAAAAAAGAAAAAATCCCCGTTAATTTAAATGTTTTTCTTTAATAGCTGATTTCTGTATAGCCAGTCTTTTCCTGTTTCTGTCCCCCCCCCCCCCCCCCACGGAGCTCAGCTCACCTTGCCGCACGTGCCCAGCCGTGCTGTCTCTGATGTAAACGCTTCTGCATGTTTTCATCAATGATTAAATCCTGTGGTGAAAAAAAAAAGAAAAGCACGAGAAGGAAGGATGACAGGTCACAGAAAGGTCTTTCCAGCTGCACACCCGGTGCTGGGGACTCGCGGCCTGCAGAGGGACAGCGGAAAGGGTGTGCCACCTCCCCCAGGGTCCCCGCCACAGTCAGAGGAGCTGAGCTATGTTTCTGCCCATCTCAGGCATCTCCCGGCGCCACTGTGATGCCGTGTGGGCGGAGGTGGGGGCGGGGGGGACAGCGGGGCCATGGAGACCCTTAACGCCCGGAGTCGGGGAGGAGGTGGGCTTGGTAACCTTAGCCGGAAAGTGGCCAGGAGAGGAGGGTGGCGGGGAGGTCCCAGGCCTGCTGGCTGTGTGCTTCCCTGGCCCAGCTCCAACTCAGTCCTCACTCTGCCCTTGGCCCGGGCTCAGGGCTTGTTGTGGGGTCACTGGGGACCCTGTGATATCATTAAAGCAGCAACCAGAGTGCAATGATGGCATGTGCAGTCTGCAGGGAAATCCTGCCACTCAGTCCCCTCGTGGGATGGCGGCTGGGAAGCAGGACAGGGCCGCGTGCCTGGTGGAGCTGGGCCTAGAACTCCCTGAACCTGCTTAGGACCTGGGCTGGGGCCCCTGTGATCCCCTCTGTGGATTTGACTCTTCCTCCTGGAGCCCTCTTGTCCTGCAGGGGACAAAGGTGACCTTGGCTTGTGATGGGAACCAGACCTGGGGATGCAGGTGTCCCCAAGAGGTCACCAGCCATGAGGTGACAGATCCTTCCCGCAAAGCCAGGAGCTCACTCTGGAAGGGAGCATGAGGCTGTCCCCACACACGGGGACAGGTCGCAGGTGGCCTCTGCTGGCCCCCAGGTAGCTGCTTCCGGGGCCCAGCACCTCCCCAGCACCCGCTGGGCTGCGATGGGACAAGGACAGTGTGGCCCATGCCTCGTCCCCTGCCTGCCTCAGCCAGATCCCAGGGGGTCCGTCTACCTATCCCACCCCGAAGACCTCCCGTGCAGGCCACATGACAGCCACACTGATGCTTGGACTGATGCTCCACGCTGAACGGCCGCTCCCTCTGCCACCAGGCTGAGGTCCCCACCCAGCCCTGGGCCCAGCTAGTTCGTCCCAGGCAGCCTCCCCACCCCAGAACACGGATACGCGCTCCCCGCACCCCTGGGTGCCCCTCACAGCGTCTGCCTGCACTGCTCTTCTCCCCACCACACTGCCTCAGCTTCAGCTGCACAGCCTCCTCCAGGAAGCCCTCCCTGTCTCCTAGGAGAACCCACGGTCCCCACACTCACCCAGGCAGGCTCAGATGTCCACTCGGGGCTGCCCTGTGTGGTCCCTCCGAGGGAGCCTAAGCCTCTCAATTGCAGCACCTCGGGCTGTTTTCCTGGGGCCCCGTTCTCCGGCACACAAATGGTGCTCAGTCTCATTTACGGGGTGATGTTGAGGGGTGAACAAGTGAGCTCCCCGGGCTGGCACAGCACCCCAAAAAGTCCTGGCTCCCAGACCAGGACTCTTGCCCAAGAAGATGGAGATGTGTCTCACTCTTGTGTCCTGAGCCCAGCTGTGGCCCAGTGTCCCCAGGCAGCGGCTGGTGTCCTTGAAGAAGACAGCTGGGGCCGGGGCTCCCGGAATCCCGCTCCCCCACTTACCCCTGCTTCCGGCTCCTCTGGCTTCAGAGACCTGCGACGTGCCCCCCCGGGAGAGGAGTAACTGTGGCTACAGTGGCATCACGCGGGAGGAGTGTGAAAACAGGGGCTGCTGCTTCAACGACCAAACCCACGGCGTCCCCTGGTGTTTCCAGAGCGCGGCCATCCCCAGGGCCTCCGAGATCCCTGAGGAGGAAGGTAGGGCCGGTGGCGCCTGGGGCGGGAATGCGGGCAGGCCTGAGGACCTGGAGATACCAGGGCCGGCTGGACCCAGTGGCCTCGATCTGTCACCCCAGCACCCAAAGACCCAGGCAGGAAGGTGGCACGTTGGGGTGCAGACTGGGCAGCTTACTGACTTGGCAAGACTCTGTTTCAAAATCAAAAATAAAAGAGGGCTGGGACTGTAGCTCAGTGAGAGGATTCCCAACCCCCCCACCCCCCAGCAGGACAGGTGAAAGTCCTTTCGGTGAGGGACTGGGTGTCCTGCCCTTCTGCAAGCCTTCGGCTGAAAGCCGGTTCAGGCTGGTGCTTGGGGTGGTCACAAGCTCACCAGGGTGCTGGTGGTAGGAACAGGGACAGTGTGAGGACAGCTGGCATTCTCCTGGCTCTTCAGGCCCATCATCCCAGCACTCTGGGGGGCTGAGGCAGGAGGATCACAAGTTTGAGTGCAGCCTGGGGGATTTAGCAACTTAGTAAGAACTTGTTTCAAAATAGTAAAACAACAGTGACAAAAATAGACTGCCCCTGTGGCTCAGTGTGAAGGTCCTGAGTTCTAATCTCAGCATTTGAAACAACCAACCAACCAACCAAATAAACAAACAAACAAAAAAGAAAAGAAATAATTCCAGATTCTTCCTCTTGGTACTTAAAGCAAAATTTCTGCAATTTGCTTAAAAGTGAAAAAAATTCCTGTCACGAGCGTCCCCTGCCGTCCTCTTTTGCAGAGTGTCCCTTCTAGAGGCTTCCTCGGGGACCTGCTGAGTGCTGACCCAGCACCTTCGGGCTCCTGGCGGCCCTGCGCCGGGGCTTCCTGGGAGACGCGCCCCTTCCTGTCCTGCAGCGAGGTCTGGTCACACCTCCCAGATGGACCACCCTTTCTTTCTGTGCTCTGAATTGTCCTGAAAATTAAAAGACTTAAGTGATAGTTGTAATTTTTGGTCTTTGTAAAACTATGGACTATTTTCCTGTCTCTGAAAGTGGCACGCACCGCTGACAGTTTCCTACCCTGAGCGTCCCAGCGACCGGGACTGTCTGGGCAGAGCACCAGGGGGCAGGGAAGGCGCGGTGCTTGCTGTGTGTGGTGTGACCCGCTAGGCCACTGTCAGTCAGCAGGCTGACGCCCAGGTAGGTGCGTTGCAAAGGTTTCTGGCCCAAGCCACCGCCTGGTCACATCGTGGGAACAGCCTGCAGCCAGGCGTGTGGTGCAGACTTGTGATCACAGCACTCCAGGAGGCTGAAGCAGGAGGATCTAAAGTTTAAGCCCAGCCCGGGCAATTTGGTGACTTACTGGCCAAAAAAGATGGGCTGGGAATATAGCTCGTCATAAAGGCCCTGGCAGGGTGTGTGGCTCTGTGGGGCGTGGCCCTGCTGGGAGGCCGTGGGCTCCAACCCCAGCATCACAAAACAAAACCCAGGCTCTAAACTGCATGACCTTTCTCAGACATTCACTGGGTGTGCCCAGCACCAAATGAGAAACAGTCTTTTCAGTCCCTTTCTGTCCCCAGATGGAAGATGGCTCAGAAGGTGATACCCAGGGACAGGTCACCCTGAGGTGTTGCTAATGTGCACGTGCACACACACACACACACACACACACATGGAGGGAGGGTGGTGTGAGCCGGCATCTCGGGGAGCCCTCGTCACCCCCAGACCTGAACAAACTAGAACCCAGACAGGAGGGGAGGGATGCAGAATCCAGGTCACCTTATTGCTAGCCCCGGGCCCACGAAAGGACAGACAGGCAGCCCAGGAGGCTGCAGCTGGGCCCCATGGGCACTGCCGTGGCACTGCCATGCTCCTGACGCCCCAGGGGACTCCGATGGGCCATCAAGCGGGTCGCTGTTCTCTCCCCTGGTCTCAGGAGCCCCTAGGTTGGGCACAACCTGCGCCGTTGGACTTGGGGGTCCAGGCGAGAGGAGGTGATCAAAGGGGACAGAGGAGCGCCGCGCGGGAACACGTCCTCCCTGCCCCGCACCTGGGCAGGAGGGCAGCCTGAGCCGGGGCAGCTTTGTAGGGTCTGATTAAACTGCTAGGTTGTCCGGGTGGGCTCCAACTTGTGATCCTCCTGGCTTAGCCTCCAGCAGTGCCGGGCCTGCGCCACCGGGCTCAGCCTGCCCTGGGGGAAACCCGTGGCTGATACAGCAGTGGAGGACCTCCTGCCCTGAAAGTGTCACGTGCCAAGCATCGGTAGCACCCCGGGACAGGGAGGCGGTGGCTGTGTGGGCGTCTCCGCGTGAGGTGCGGGGGGTGGGTGGGGAGGACGACAGAAGAAACACAGAGGGACCAGGCCTTGGCTGCTCCTGTAAATGCTGTCTCCTGGCAGGGGGGCCAGGCAGGCTCTCCGCCTCCCTCTAGCGCCAACCTCCCCGGCCACTGTCTGCACGCTGGGTCCACCCCAATTCCCCCAGCTGGGATGCCCTTCCCTGGGGAGGGCCTGAGGCCCCCAGCACATCTCTGGGCCATTTGGAAATTTCAGATATATGTGACAGGGTAGTGTGTCCCCCATTTCCACCCCTGTATTCCCGAATGGCTGGGCAAGGAGACCAGGAGTGAGAGCAGGCCCCAAGGCCCTTGGCTTTCTCCAGGGCCACCCAATGTCCTTGGCAGTTTGGGAGCCAGGCAAGCTGTGGTGTCTCGAAAACAGCTCCACTGATGGGACGGTTAATGACTTGGTAAAGGACACGCCTGTCTCAGGGAACCAGCCAGCCCCCTTCGGACCCTGGCAAGACAGGCTGAGAGGGTGGGTTATAATCCTGGTACCCTAAAACTGCGGGGCTCCTGTGCGGTGGGTGTAAGCCACACTTGGGGCTCGTGTCTGTGCAGGTGGCTTGGCAGTGGGCAGCCTCAGGTGACACACCAGTCAGCAGCGCTGTCAGCCCTACGCTTTCCCTGGCTTGAACAGACAGGAAACCAAACGCCTGTGTGACCGGTTCAATGTCAGATGCTGTCACAGCAGGTCATGACATCCTGCACCTTGCCTGACCCACGGAACTTTCTAGAACTTTCCATGGATCCGGGAGCCGTGAGGGATCCCAGTGTGGCAGGAGCAGGTTGGCAGTGAGGGAGTCCCGACCGCGAGCCGAGGACACCTGCGAGCCGAGGACACCTGCCTGCTTCCACCTGGAGCCCTGCGTAGTCATGTCCTAGAGCTCTGGGTTCAACTAAGCTCCGGTCGAAAATGGTGGAAAGGACTCTGTCCGCGCTCAGCGTGTACAGACTCTTTTTCTTGTCGTTACTCACTACACAATATGGCACAGCCCCTATGTTCATAGCGTTGACACCGTGTTAGGCGTACGTATGTACAAAGGATTTAAACCGCAGATGTGCCCACCCAGCTGCCACCCTTTCTGCCTCCCCTTTATTTCCGGTGAAGAAAGACCTGTCGTAGGACACATACAAACTATATAATAGAGTAAATATACATATGCAGGTGCTAATGCTTCCTTTTAAAATTTTTCTTTATATAATTTTTAAAAAGTCAAGGGCAAAAAGTTGGACATACCTGATTTACAGGGTAAGGGAGAATGCCTGTAGATTCTACTCGAACACTGCTCTGCTGTACGCCAGGGCTGTAGTGGTTTGGATCGGAATGTCCCTCAATAGTCTCACGTATTTAGATGCTATGAATTGTCATGGAACCACATGCTCTTGGGAGACCGGGGCCTGGACTGCAGGGTGGATTCTGGGCATATGGGTTGGATTCCAGGCATTTGGTAAAAATAGAACCCCACCTGGAAGGGGCAGAACACTGAGGCGGGGCCAGAAACGGTCCTTCACTGGGACAAGACCTGGAAATACTTCTATATATCTGTGCTGTTAGCTTTCTCTGGGACTTGACTTGATGAGACTTGACGATATTTGGCTTCCTGTTTGCAATGTCGTGAGGAGTGACCCCATTTCTGCCTCTGCCATATACTTTCATTGCCCCTGAATGGACTGTGACCTTCTGAAACTGTGAGCTAAAATAAACCTTTCCTCTCCTAAATTTGGGGATGTCGGGTATTGAGTCACAGCAATGGAAAAGTAACTGAGACATTAGGTATTGAGTCACAGTGACAAAAAAAGTTACTAAAACAAGGGCCTCTTGTGGACCAGGGACTCAGGTATGTGTGTCAGGGCCCCCCAAGGATACGCAGGAGCCACCGCGACACCTGTTTCTTCCTCTGCATCCTGAGCTGGCACATGGTGTGCTCTGGCTGCCCTAATGGAAGGCCAGAAATTGGGAGCTCCAAGCATAGACATCCACTGCCACAGACTCTGGAGGTTGGAAATCTGACATCCACGTGTGTGTATCCAGGGGTTTGTGTCCCCTGAGGCCTGGCAAATGGCCACCCCCTTGCTACCTCTTTCTGTTGTCATCTGTGTGTGTTCAGGATCCGTGAGTGTCTCCCCCTCATGAGGACGCCAGTCACACTGGGTGCGGCACATCCTGGCCATCCCTTCTTACCTTGGTCACACCTTCCCTTCCACCACATACAGTGGCATTCTGAGGCACTGGGGCTGGTGACTCAGGAGGGGGAGTGGGGGGTCTGTCAACAATGGGAAGGGCAGGGGTGGCTACGTCACAGCATGTCAGACAGCTGACAGGGAGAGTGTGTCTTGCTCCTCAAAGACCCCAAGCCTGGGTGCCCTAAAGGACGCAACCTTGGCCAAGTCCAACCTAAACGTACGCATTGTGGTTTTGTTCCTCACCTCAAGGTTTGGACACCACGATGCGTCCTCCAAAGACCCTGTCATCTCAGAAACCCATGCCTGTTTCCAGCGGGCCAGAGCCCTTCTCCCTGGGCCATCCCTGCCCTGTGGAGTGGACTGTCCTTTCATCGGTATCTGCTTTTGTGTCCTGCTCAATTCTTTGTCCAAGATAACAAGAACCTGGGTACAGACCTGAGACCCAGAGACCTCCGTCCTGTTCAGTAACTGTAGGACATAACACATGAATCTGGGGGACACAGCCTTAGGCGTCTGTGACCATAGCCTGGGAGCCCCAGCCCAGGAGGCTCGAATCACCAACATCAGGACCATCCGCTGTTATCTGAGATGAGACAATTCTGTTAAAGATGGTAAGAAAAGCAACGGCTCTTGCAACATTGAAGTTGAGTCAAGGACGGATTGTGGACACAGTCAAGAGCTGGAAGGGATTAGCTGCTTGTGGACACTGAGATGCTGACCTGTCGGATGTGTCATTTGACGAAAAGTATGGAACCGATGAGAATGTTGTCACAGACCAGGAGGGGTGGACAGCATGGAGCAACCCTGTACCTTGGGTCCACAGCTGGGTCGCCCCTAAATCAGCAACACACAATAGTGACCTCCACCTGACCCAGTACTTGGCTTCAGCTCACAGGGGTTTAGTGGGTTATACTGGGCTCAGCAGGACACAAGTGTTTCGGCCCCTGAGTCTCAGGTCGGCCAAGAGCACGTCCTGGCATTGTCCATCTCAAGGCCTCTGGCTAGACCCTGGTCCTTGCTGCCACAAGGTGGGGTGGGGGAGGAAAGAGACAGGTAGGAGCCAGGACTGTCCCACGGCCCAGGACTGAGGAGCGTTGTCCCCTCCACCTGTTCCCCGATGAATTATTACCTTGTGGTATCTGTCTCCCCTTCCTTTCCATCCTGTGGGTGTGTGCCGGACCTGAAGGCTCAGGCCTGTCATCCCTGTGTTCAGGGAGGCTGAGGCAGGAGGATCACGAGTTTGAGCTGGTAACCGAAGCTCTCAGGAAACAGCCGCCTTCATAATGAGCAGCTGACTGGACTCCCAAGGACTCGTGGAGAGGAGGGGATGGATGCACTGTCACGGTAGCAGGGGCTGCCTTGGCCCTGTTCATGGCCACATCTACTGTCCTGTGCTAAGTCCTGTAGTGTGTGACACTCCTGTGGTAACTAAGTACCTCTTTTTAAAATGTAAAGCAAAGCCTGTAGCTTTACACCAATCCCAGAACTAAGAATGTCCTTAGATAACATCGGGGGCCTACCGCAGAGGTCTCCCTGCTGCAGGGCGACCCACCGACCCGACGCTTCCACCGAGGTCTTCAAAACGTGCTTTGATTTGTGACTTCTTCCTGTTCTGTAGCTATGAATGGTGATGTCACTGCTGCCCATGGGAATGTGCTTGTTGGGAAGTCCCAAATTCATGTTCCCAGGCCTTGGTCACTAATACTCGGCTTCAGAATAAACCATCTCTTAAGTTCTTTAAGACAAAAGTAACATTTTTGCATTGACAGAACCCAACCTAGATAACTCAGTGATTTGTAAGACCTTGTCTTAAAATCATAATTAATAAAGAAAAACAGCCTAGAGCTGTAGCTCAGCGTGAAGGCCCTGGGCTTGATTCCCAGCACCAGACACACGCACACAAAATCCTCAGTGTGGTTGAGCCCCTGGGCTTGCTACGGGAGCCTTTCTGCCTGGCAGCCGGGCGTGCACTGAAGGCTCCTACGTAATTCCCAAACTAAGACAGGGAACTTTGAGCCAAAGACCAGACAGACCAGGAACTGACCGGTGAAGGACTCCAAGCTCTATTTGTGGGGTCATTAACACTATCAAGGAAAGATACCATCTGCTTAGGAAAACTTCCCCTTCCATTGTCCTTTGTGAGCGCAGGGAGGGGCGGCTGTTGAATGTCTGGGGAGCTGGAAGCCTGTGGGGAGCAGCAGCTAAAGAGGCGACAGGGGTCTGGCACCCTCCTGGGCAAGGGAGCCCCAGTGGCATCCAGGGCCCACCACAGAGGCCCTGCGCTGAAGGTCCAAGGGGCACAGGGACAAACAGCACGGTCTAAGGGTCAGTTTCCTTTTTCTTATTTGTTCTTCCCGGTTCGCAGCCTCGCACCAGGCTGGCCTGTTGCGGGGTGGCGTGGAGAGCCAGGCAGGGAAGACGCCCGCACTGTCTTAGCTGCTGTCTGTTCTCGTGGCACTGGGGATTGAGCCCGGGATCTTTGTCCCGAGCTACGTCCCCGGCCTGTTTTTATTTTTGATTTTGAGACAGGTCCTTGGTAAGTCAGGTTACTCGGGTGAGGCTCAAACTTAGTGATCCTTCTGCCTCGCCTCGGGGCAGCGTGTGGGTGACAGTGGGCTCAGCTTTTGTCACTGGGACATGCTGTCCAACGTCCACAACCTAAAGGAGGAGAAGTCTGTTTCAACTGCAAGTTTTAGAGGTTCAGTCCATGCACCATTGGCTGGCAGTGGCGGAAGGGCCTGTGCGGAGCAGAGCTGCCCGAGGCGTGGTGCCCAGGGACAGGAGGAGCCAGGGACACAACCCACCCTTCAGGTTCATACCCGCCAGTGGCCCACCCCTCCAAGCCAGCCCCACCTGCTAACAGCACAGGAAATGACCCACGGGTGAATCCATTGCTGAGCACAGCACCCCACGATCCTGTCGCCTTCCACGTACACGAGGGACACTTTGAATCTAAACCTTAGCACCTACCATGCCTGTGCTGCGGCAGGTTCATGGGCCTATGCCAGAGAGGCAGCAGTTCTAGAGAATTCAGGGGAGGGAGTTTCCACATTTGGTCTCCTGGCTGGTCACTAGCGAGAACCGGACTCACGTGCCCAGCAATCGGACTCATTGGCCGGCCACAGGTCTGTGGATGCTGGCGAAGGACAGAAGAGTCTTTGGTCAGAGATGTAAAACTTCGTCACCCATGGCCTAGCAATGATACAGGCGCCTGTGCCAGTCCCTTCATTCTTAATACCCCCAGGATGGCTCAGATGGACACCCACACACGCATTACAGGACAGGAACCCTTACCTTGGGGACCCAGAGTCAACACCCCTTTGCTCCAGAGGGAGCCACCTTATCTGTTTTCCATAATTGTTTGCTCCCCAAACATCCTTGAAAAGATAGGCCTGAAGAAAGGCCAGCCTGGCATCCCTGCCACCCACCCGCTGGTGGGGAGGGACCAGTCCCTCGGCTTATGGGACTGGCTGGGCACCCTACACCCAATGATGGATGAGTGACTACAGCAGTTAATGAGTCATGAGTGCTCACAGTGGGAGAGGAGGTCACGTGCCACATGGGTGGCACCCAGGAGTGGCGGGAGCAAGCCAAGCTTTGTGTTATCAGGGGGTGTGACAGCCAGGGTTCCGGCAGCATGCTGGGATTAGCTTGTTTCGACATGTGTGTGGGTTTCCAGGCAACTGAGGTCCGCTACCCTAGCTGCGCGGGCACTGGGCCTGCCCCCAAGAATGAGGGCTGTTGGGTGGGGGATGTTGTCCATGGGTCAGGAGGGAGGAGGCCTTGTGGCTAGGCCATCAGAGTTCCTGCACTTCACTGGCTGCCACACAGCACTGAACCCGTAATCTTCATTTCAGGTATTGCGCCAGGACGGTTACTTCTTCGTTGTATGATGTATCCAGGCGTGGGAGGAACCCGTGGAAAGACTCGACAACCCCTGTGCTAACTTAGCACGTGCGAGGCCGGGTCAGGAGGGAGCAAGCAGCCTGAAGACTCATTGCTACAAAATGCTATTTATAAATTAAATGAAAGTACTTCTGCTCATCTTTATTTTTAGGTTAACTTTAGAACATTTAAAGATGATATGTAACATAGGCGTCAGCAGGTTTTTAAGAAGGAACTAGATCGTCAACATTTAAAGTCTTACGGATCACGTGGGTCTCTGTTACAGCCATTCAGCTCTCCTGGTAGGACCAGTGAGCAGCCATTGGCGATTGTCCGAGTCACTTTCTCGTTGCTGTGACAATATATTCAATGTACACAAAGTAGAGGAGGAAAAGGTTGTTTTAGCTCACAGCTTCAGAGGGTCTCAGTTCATTCAGGGGTGGTCGACAACGGCAGAAACACGAGGCAGAGGCAGAGACAGGGGCAGGGGCAGGGGCAGGGCAGCTCCTCACAGCATTGCAAACAGGAAGCCAGGTCTCCAGAAGGCAGGGAGGAAGTAGTAAATACGCTTCCAGCTCCTGTCCCGGTGATCCACCCCTGCCCAGTTTAGGCCCCTTATTTATCACACACCTGTAATTTGTAATCTCCCACACATCTATAACCTACCACATGCCCTCTACCCCTCCAGATGAGCTCCCCATCTCCTAACAGAAGGTGTTCCATTGATAATTCATGACATCCAAATACATGAGACTTTTAGAGGACATTCTAGATCAAAACTACAGTATGAGTATGTAGAGAAAGGGTGCCACTGCATGTCAATAAAGCTTTATTTAAAAACCGGCAGTTGGCCCACGGGCCATAGTTTGCTATCTCCTTTCTACCATAATGCATCATTTTACCTTGACATGCAATTTAAATATTTTTGAGTTTAAAAACTGGCCAGACTGTGGCTTACTCTTTAACCAACAACACAGAGTTAAAAAACAAATTCTACTCAGATGCCAAAGAGACCTTTAAAAGCGATTTAAATCTATACTAGAGACTCTCAAAGAAGTGCAACCTAGAGTCACATTGTACGACTCAACAAAGATACACGTTCATGTACGTCCATCCAGTTCTGCCTGCCTCCCGTCTGTTCACGATGGCATCCTTAGATCTCTCCCCAAGCTCTGTATCAAAATCCTCGCCTGCATTAGTTATCTGCTTGCTCCCTCTCCTAGCTTAGGTCAAGTTCTTGATTATGCATTTAGTCCTAGGCTTCCTAAAGTCAACTATTCACCCACCACATTGATCAGCACAGCGCAGCTGCAGAAGCTTGGGATGCTGGGGAAGGAAATCGGACGTGTCATCATCACGCGGCCTGCCCTTCTACAGGGAAGCGAGGGGTGTTACATTCTCGCTTTCGGGTCACGAAAGTGATTTTCCCATGATAATGGCATGAAAATGAGACCCTCTCGGTCTTGGGTTTTAGGAGATGCGGGAATCCCTCCCTGGAACAGCACTTGCAGTGTCCTCGGTCCCCAGCTCTCTCCTCAGAGACAGGGAGACCAGTTGAGGGAAGGGGCAGGGCTGGCTTTGTTTATTTGCACAGGCCCACCTCGTTCACGTCTAGACGTTGTTCTGTGATTTCTAAAGGGAATTTAGAAAACGGGAACATTCCCCAGGTGAGGCGAGCATGGGCGAGGTGGCAGAGTCCTTTTCACAAGTTCTTGCAATACCAGTGTTTCTTTCATCACCTCACTGGCCCCCATGGCTAACCCACCAAGGGCTAGACACGAGACTGGGTTCCGGGGAGCCACAGTGCCTGAGGCTTGGGGTTGGTGTGGCTCCACTCCACACTCACTTGTGCGCTATTGAGGCATCTGTTTCCCCTATCTGGACTGTAAATGGGGTCCAGCCAGTTTTCCTGCCACAGGACACACCATCTGACACCCACTACTTAAAGGAGCAGAGGTTTACTTTGGCCTGTGCTTTCAGAAGCTTCGTGGTTGGCAGGCTCCAGGGTAGAGGGCCTGGTGGGGAGAAGCTCTTAGGGTTGGATCTGGTGTATCCCCCACAAGCCTCTTCGGTTGGTGATTGGATCATGGGAGTCGATTGCATTCTAGGGATTAATCTATGGATTTCACGTGTGATTACGGGGTGGAGCCTGTTCAGGAGGGATGGATGGGTCAGGGTGTGGCCCGGAAGGGTGCACTCTTGCCCCAGCTTCTTCCCAATGCCTGATCCTTCCTGTTCCTACAACACGGGCAGCTGTTCACTGCCAGCCCCTTCTACAATGGTGCCTCTGCCAGCCACGCATGAGTGAGCTGAAACCACAGGACACTGTGGGCTAAAGTAAACCTTCCCGGAGTTTTGGCTGTCCGGTACTGTGTCCCAGTGACAGAAAGTGACTAAGAAACCATTCAGCCAGGAAGCAAAAGAGAAAGGGAAAGCGAGGGACGAGTGTACTCCCTCCCGGGTCACACCCCAGGGACCCACCTCTTCCCACCAGGCCCCGCCTCCAAATGTGAGATTCTGGGGGCCAGTTCAGATCTAAGCCACAATGATGGTGATGGCATGGTACCCCTGCCCCTTTGGACTATGGCAAGGGTTAAATGAGATGGAGCAATCAGGTCCCCAGGACGTGGCCTTGTGTCCAGAAGCCTGTAGTGATGCTAACTGCTACCTTGGCACGATTAATACTGGAGTTAGACAGAGAAAAACCCTGAGCCTCACCATCAGGTGGCTGTGGAGAAGGAGAAGCTTCTTTGCGTCACCTGAGAGACCAACGGAGAGAAGGGAAGTGGTAGGGCACACATGGCAGGAGGCCTGGGGAGGGACCCAGGGGAGGATTAGGGTAAGGGCGTAGGAGGGCATGATGCCGAGAGGCTGGGAGCCTAGCAAGGAGGGTGTCAAGGCTTTTGGGTCCAGGGCTTAGCGGGTATTGCTGTGTATACAGGAGCTGGGAAGTGGTGGGAGCTGGGGTGTGTGGCTGTCTTGGTGACGTCCGGTTACTGGGATACGACATCTGACAACCACAACACAAGGGGAGAAGGGTGGTTTTGGCTCACAGTTTCAGGAGGTCTCAGCCTCACAGGCAGCTAACAATGGTGGGAGGGTCTAGCCGGGAGCCACTGTTCATGGCTTCTCCAGAGGAAGGATCAGGGATTGAGGAGTGCCAAGGTAGGACTACATCCTTCCAGGCTGCACCCTCAGCGATCCATAGTTCCCTCAGCGATTGGCTTCTCCCCACCAGTCTCCATCCTCTGAACAGCATGTGAAATCCATAGATAACCCACAACATCCAAACGCAAGAGATTTTGAGGAACAACCTGGACCCAAGTCATAACAGCCCCGCAGACGTTCAGTTCACTAAGATAATTAAAGATGGGCTTTGCTGGCATGGGGGCTATGATGGGTTTGAGAGATTAATTAGGAGGCAGTCATGGTAAACCACATGGGATGTCACACAGACTGACCAGGCTGGACATGCAAGGGCCGACGGGGCAAATCCAGGACTAGTTGGAGAAGTCATAGGCTGTGTTACGGAGCAGCCATCCCCGCAGCCTGGAGAATTCCCTCTAGAGTCCCCTGGAGCAGTAGGCCCAGCCTTTCAGTCACCAGAAAACCATTTCATGGAAGACAATTTGTCCATGGACAGGTTGGGGATCGTCTGGAGTGGTCCATGTACACCATGTTTATTGTCCTCTTTGTCTCTATTATTGTAATAACTGAGGGAGACACTGTCACACAGGAGAAGCACCACTTGTTGAGAAAATCAGGAGTCCTTTATTAGCCAGTGACTGCGAAGCGGCTCACATCCCAAATAATTCTCAGTACTGAAGAGGGGACTTGGTGGGGTTTTAAAAGGCAAAACCACAGAACAGGGGAGGATTACATCAACCAAAGGGAAGGGGCGTAGGCTGGGGGAGTTGAAAACCAGAACAAGTAGCAGTAGATTGCAGGATTAAATGACAGCGAGCTAACAATGACAGTAAACTAGCCGTGATGCAAAATTTAGTTTATGCCTTGTGCATGATTTTGGGTGACCTTTCCAACAGCAGCCTAGGGGCAGGGTGTCAGCAGAGACCGAGTCACCGGGTGGCTTGGCAGCTGCACAGGAAATGGTGAAGAGGACATCAGGGGAAACCTAAAATGGCAGAGCTCTTGCCACCTCATTCCCTCCTTTTACGGGCAGTCAGAGCACTGACTCATGACTGTCCAGGAGACGGTCACAGCAATGGGGATCTGTCTATGTCTATATCTATATCTATATCTATATCTATATCTAATATGTTTAACTGAGGCAATTTTATCTCAGACAAATATAAACAGCTTAGGACATATGTAATTCTCCAAAGGAGAACTACAAGGGCCAGTCAGAGCATGCAGGAGAGCTGTGAACCTTTATGATTTCTGGCCCTTTTCCCACTAATAAGATTTTGTTTTTAATATAACAGGGTTGGGCGGTACTTTTTATTCAAAAGGTCCTCGGTGTTATTTGGGCTTCTTTTCTTTCCTGGATTTTTATTATCTCGTAACAGGGAATAAATCTGTCCGAAGGAAGGAAAACAGCCACATTTACTTGCAGTGACAGGGGAATTCCCTCGGTCCAATGAATGGAGTCGTAAACCTGCCCAGTAATAAGATGAGAGAGAGAAAGCATATTTTCAGGGGACCCTAGAATAAGTTAAATCTGGAACGGCACAGAACAGCAGAGAGAAAAGCATCAGTAGTGTTAGATACGGGTCAGTCTTAGCTTTAGAGGATCTGGTCCAGGCTTGAGTCTCCAGGCGGGTCCGCAAGGCCCTTATCCTCAGTGGCGTTTATTTGGAAGTGATGAATCCAATTATGAATTTCAGTGACTTGGACAGCCACGGGAGTGGTGAGGATGACAGTGTGTGGTCCCATCTGGGCAGGAGTGAGTCCTTCCCTGTGGAACTTCCTAACGTAGAGCAGGTCGCCAGGTTGAAAGACGTGGCGAAGTGTTGAGGAGGAGCTGGTTTTCTTCTGGGTTTCCCAGAACCGAGGTCAGGGTGGCTTTTTTAGTCTCTGATAGGATGTGTTCTCTTTCCTCAGAAACAAAAAAGGTGGTAAGCTGTTGTAAGTGATCATCCGGACTGGGAAGGCGGGATAGACTCTACAAGGGGCATTGGAGCTTGTGGCTTATCACAGAATGGACTGTAAAGTAAGAAGGGTCCTGCACGAGGGGCTCTCTGCCTCAGGGGCAGGAGAGGAGCGGGGTCACCGGGCAGAAGGCATCTTAGAACAGACTAGGATGGCCAGGTCTCTGAGAAACAGAGCTGCGGGGTGGGAAGGGCTCAGGGAGGCGGGGTGGAGGAGGCCCGGGAAGGATCAGAGCAGAGGGATAAGGAGAAGGGGGAAAATCTTCTTTATGAGTTTTAACATCAAAGAGAAAGATTGGGTTTTAATAAAAAATATGATCACAGTAGAAAACACCCTTCTTTCCTTTGATCTAACACTTCCGCTTCCTTTGATGAACTCTAGATAGTACAGCACTCTCACGATTAAGTAGCAATCAAAAGGCAAAAAGCTCCAACAAACCTTTTCCTACAACCCTGAGGGGAAAATGGCTTATCAACAGCAAAGAACGAAATAAATAAAATCTAAAAATATAAAAAACTTTGTTAAAAATGCCAAAAGCCAGAAAAAGACTTTTGAAAATTTTCTCCAGTCTTTCTCTTTGCTTTGTAAACATCAGAATAAAACCCCAAAAAGTAACAAGAAAAAAAAAAACTACTCAAAAACCCAAAACCTCAATGCTTAACTTTTACCTCTGTAAACTTTACAAACTGTAGGGAACACATAAGATCTTTATCTGTGCTGTTTCTTAAGGAGCGTGCCTGGCTGAAGAGGGTGTCACTAACTATGATTGTCTGTGTCATTTCAATGTGGTGGCCAGACATGTGGTCCTGGGCAAAGATGGAGATTAGACACATGGTTCCAACACTAGTCTTTTTCTTTAGACAAAGAAAAAAATACCAAAGAGAACACTGTTCCAGGTACCTGTGGGCAGGCCGAGACGTGTCCAGAAAGGCTGCCGGGAATTTTTCCTGTCCTTTCCTAATTTTACTAGACATATTGAAGCAAGACCTTAAAAAAAAAAAAACCCTAAAACTACAGAAAATAAATGCAACATAACAGAGAGTTCTCAAACAATTTCCTTTCAATAAGTGTGACATACTGTGATATTTTCCATGCAACAATTATTTCTAACCAAATGTAACATTTTTCAAACAATTACCCGTTTCTAATTCATGTAAGAAAACTGGCCTGGCTGTCCTGCGGCCCAGTGACCTTCTGGCAACTCAGGGCTCAAAAGAACATGTAGAGAACACCAACCAACCTCCACACTGTGCCAATCTACTTCACACAGCTTGGCGTCTATATCCAGCGCGGCGTGTTCTGTAGTCTCCATCGAACCCAAGAGGGAAGTTAGGAAGTGTGCACGGAAGTGGAGAAGACAGGTGCTGAGAGAGGCACCCACTTCTCAGATTTAAGAAAGAGAGCGAAGTAATAAAAGTGGAAGAAAGGAACCGTAAGGGAAGGAGCTCGCACTAGGAGAAGGGAAACCCAGACCGAAAGGTTGAAATTGAGGAAGTCTTACAGATCAAAAGAGACCGGATGACGGGTAAACAGATTGGTGAACAGGACCTTAAAGGGAACAGGCCCCCTTCCCTGGCACCATCGTGCTCAAATGTGCAGGGGACCAGAAAATTAAAAGCATACTTACCAGTGGACTGCTGGCCAATTTGAATTCCTCAGGAGAAGTCGGTCCGGAGTTTTCTGGGCTGAGCAAAGTCCCACGGGTCCCTGGAACGTCTCAGGTGACGCCTCCCCTATGGGTCTTAGCTGCCCCTGGGAGGACCGAAGCGAGGTCTTCCTGGGGTGGGCTTCTCAAATCTCAGTGGGACCTCCAAAGATTATAACCGAGGGAGACAACATCACACAGGAGATGCACCATTTGTTGAGGAAAAAATCAGGAGTCCTTTATTAGCCAGTGACTGCGAAGCGGCTCATGTCCCAGAGACTTCTCGGTACTGAAGATTCGGTTGGGTTTTTAAAGGGAAAAACCACAAGAACAGGGAGGATTACAAGAACCAAAGGGAGGGATGTAGGCTGGGGGAGTTGAAAAGCAGAACAAGTAGCAGTAGATTGCAGGATTAAATGACAGCAAGCTAACAATGACAGTAAACTAGCCGCGATGCAAAATTTAGTTTATGCCTTGTGCATGATTTTGGGTGACCTTTCCAACAGCAGCCTAGGGGCAGGGTGTCAGCAGAGACCGAGTCACCGGGTGGCTAGGCAGCTGCACAGGAAACGGCGAAGAGGACATCAGGGGAAACCTAAAACGGCAGAGTCTTGCCACCTCATTACGGCGACGTTGCCGTATATAATGGAATAGCTACGCTGCTCCCTGTGATATTTACCTGTGTTTGCAGCTACTTCTGCAGCTGGCGTCGCTGCTCAGCTCCCTCTCGGGTCACTGGGCACTGGATTCTCACAAGGAGCACGCAACTCAGACCTCTGGCTTGCACCGTCTACAGTAGGGGTCCTGCTGCAGTGAGAACCAAGTCACCCTCCTGATGCGACCGGACGCGGAGCTCAGTTGGCCATGACCGTGATGGGGAGCATCTGTTAGTACGGACGAACCTTCGCACCTTGCCCTGCTGCTCACCTGTTGCTATGCAGCTGGTTCCCAACAGGCCGTGCCCTGGCACCGGTCCCTAGCCAGGAGGTTGGGACCTCTGCCCTGGATAATGGGCTTACCCGAGACCGTGGCTGAGCTTTGGTTCATCTAAACACAGCGTTCTATTTCTACAGAGCATCTCCACTGGGTGTTGAGCTGTGGCGTTCCCCAGGCCCTGGACATGTCATTCCATTGCCCTCTGGTTTGCACCACCAGGCAGAAACTAATGGCCGCTGTCATACTCCCCTGCACGTGGCTTATTTTTGCATTTGAAGAGGGTTGCGTCCCTTCACCGACCTCTCTCATGGCATCTTTATATCTTATTGAGCATCTAGTGACTTTCACTGTGTTGTACATCACGGCTGCCGGGCTGTGGCTCTGTCTTCCGTGGTCTTCTTTAATAAAGAGCTGAGCTTCATCTGGTCAGGCAGTGCTACTAGCCCAGTGTTGCTCCCCGGGTTCCGATGTTGATGCCCTAACCTTCAGTGCTGAGAATGTACCGTGTTTGGAGAGGGGATCTTAAAAGGGGTAAGAAGTTAAACTGAGGCTGCAGGGGGCGCTTGATTCAACCTGACTTGTGTCCTCAGAAGATGAGGCACACAGAGGAATGGCTGTGTGAGAACCGTGGAGCGGGGCCCTAGGTAAGCTGAGGAGAGAGGCTCAGGGGCACCAGCCCTGCCCACGTCTTGCCCTTGGACTCTCAGCCTCTGCAATTGTGAGAAACGTATCTGGGGTTGATGCTCCCACTCTGATATTTCATCATGCCCTCCTGTTATGGTTGAAACCTAAGATGTTCCCCAAAATCCCCTGTGTGTGGGAGGTGGCTGGATCACAGGGGCGCTGTGCTCACCACTGGATCCATCTGTGCAGGATTTCACGTGCTGGTAGGAGCTTGCTGAATGGAGGTCACTGGGGGTGTGGCCAGGGACGAGGGATCTGTCCCCAGCTCCTCCCTGCTCTCTGCTTCCGGCTGGCATGCCGTGAGCAGTTGTCCCATGCCCCCCCCCCTCCGCCATTGCTATTTCTGCTTTGGAGCCAGCCAGCTTTGGACTGAACCCATGGAAACCGTGAGCCTCCTTTGAGTTGTCAGCGCCAGACACCTTTTTCCAGCCATGCGAAAGTAACTAAGACACACCCTTGCTAATTAATTTGTATAAATGATTTACTTGGGGATTAAGTTTTGATTCTTTCAAGACTCACTTTAGATTTTGCTACCTGTGTCTAGTGGACCCTCACCCCCGAAGTTCCTCCCACTCTGACAGGTCTGACACCTGCTTGGGTCCCTGCAGAGAGCTGAGAGGTTGGCTGGCCCTTGATGTGGGGCATCTGGTGACCGATGGTCCCCGTACCTTGGGAGTGGCCCTCCCTGCCTGGCCCTGGACAGGGGCAACGTAGCATTTGACTGGAGCCCAGGGAGTCCCCTTCACAGCCTGGGGCACCCTTCTTCCCTGGAGGTCCAGCTTCCTGCGCATACTCCAGCTCCTGTGTGCTGACAGCTCGAGAGACGGCTGCATCCTGCTCGGTCTGCAGCGGGGGATGTTTTCCAAGCACTGAGGCCCCTGGCAGCCCCATTGGAGGACACAGGCCTGTGCTCCAGACTCCAGGCTGGGCTCGTGGGACCAAGGGCCGGCTCCTAGGTGTTGGGTCACACTGCTCACCCCTCCTCTGCAGATTGGCGGCCTCCTGACGTTTCTTTGTGTGGGGGCCTACAGTCCCTCTCTCTGTCTCTACCATGCCCTCTTCTCTCTGTATGTCGGGATCTCCCCCCACTGGCTTCTGACCCCTCTGCCCACTCCACAGAGCCCCTTCCCTGGACTATCTTCTCCCCGGGCACTGGCCAGTCTCAGTAGCATCTTTAAGGAAACGTGAAGAATTCCTATGGGAGGAAAGATGGTCAGTTTCAGCAGGAAGTGTATTTGGCAGGATTTGTTGCCCACAGCGCTGAAGATCAGTCCAGCGATGCGCAGAGTGACAGACAGGACCTGCCCCGCTCTGGGGGAGACACTGGCCCTGGGACCCGGAGGGGCCCGCTGCCCTGCAAGCCCCCTGCTCCTCAGCAGGCGTCCTTCCACACTGTCTTGTCCTCTGCTGTTCATTTCCCCAGAAGCCCTTATTCTAGTATTTAAAAATTCCTGCGGTGGCCACATACTTTATCGGGAGCAACACACAGCTAATCCTTTCCTGGGTGTGACCCTGTGGGTACCCAGCTCCAACGGTTAACGTGGCTGGTTTCCTACGTCAACAGCCTGGCCCAGCCTAGCTTCCTGCCCAGCGTGGGGGGCGGTGGTGTGCAAGGAACCTGGGGGCCCGGAAGTGCCTCAGCATGGGCACAGCTTCCTCCCAGTGGGCTAGCCACAGACCCGGAGGGCTGGGGTCAGGCTAAGAAATAGACAGGGTTATCAGCACTTGTTGAACAAACACACGAAGGGTGATAAAGCTTCCCCGCAGTGGGGACCGTGCACTTTGCAGCCAGCCACCCTGGGGTGCAGTGGGGCAGACATGGGACCTCGAGGTGCCCGGCTTCTGGCAGTGGTCCTTGTCCTGGGGCTGTGGGCCCTGGTAGGGGCTCAGAAACCTTGTGAGTATGTGACCCAACCTGGGCTCAGCCCTTGCTGGGGAATCCGCACCAGCTCCGGGGTGTGGTGGGCCTCCCTCCCACTCTTCTGGTGGGGAGACAGTGGACCCCAGAGTTGGCATGGAGGAGTGTGGGCTGGAAAGGCACCCGGGACCCAGAAGCCAGCTCACGGGACGCCCTGGGTGCCTTTGTTCAGGCCTCCTGGGAAGGCCGGTGCCTTTGCTGCCAGGCCAGCTGGGGAGGCCAGGAGGGCTTCCTCCCTCCCGGTCCACCTTGGTCTCCCCAGACCTTTCTGTCTCCTCTTTGCAGAAAGTGGCTGCTGCTGTTTGTGCCTCTTTTTAACTAATATGATAATTGTGGCAAAGGCCAGCCGGTGGTTTGAGGAGAGTCCATGATTCCAGTACACGCCAGATTAGGTCCGAGCTCCTGAGGGTCCCTTGGGCAGTGCGCAGGGCTGAAAGCCATCTCTCCCCAGCCCCCTGCCAGTGTTCCAGGCTCAGTCCCCACAACAGGAAGAACTGTGGCTTCCCGGCGATCACCAGCGACCAGTGCTTCAACCTTGGCTGCTGCTTTGACTCCAGCATCCGTGGGGTCCCCTGGTGCTTCTACCCCCTGCCGAAGCAAGGTAACCGCCTTCGGGGCTGATGCTGGTGGCTAGGGCCCAGGAACGTGGGTGGAGGCCAGGCAGGGGCTTGGCTGTGGGGGTGGGGCTCGCTGAGGCCTGGTTATTCCAGGGCTGGCTCGGGCCTGGGTAGTCGAGGGGTAGCTCAGGCTGGGTAGTCTGGGTCTAGTCCAGGTTGGTTAGTCGAGGGCCAGCTCAGGCCTGGGTAGTCGAGGGGTAGCTCAGGCTGGTTAGTCCAGGGTTAGCCCAGGCCTGGGCAGTCTGGATCCAGTCTTATTTTGGTTAGTCCAGAGCTGTCTTGGGCTGGTTGGTCTGCCGCTAGTCCAGACCTGTTACTTTGGAGCTAGTCTGGGCTGGTTAGTCTGAAGTTAACCCAGGCTAGTTAGTCTAACGCTAGCGTAGCCTACCTGAAGCAGAGCTGGCAATGCGCCCTCCACCACCCCGGCTGCACTGTTTGCCCTTTTAGCAGACACACATGTGAGCGCATCAATTTCGCTTTATTTGAGAGCAAAAATGATTAGATTCTTTCCAGCTTTAAACTCTGACTCCCAAAGTCTCTTTCAAGGGCACTCAGAGGTGTTCATTCACTGGGATGTTAGTGACATCCCTGCTGGTGGACTTCAATGTGGCACAGGTGAGCTGAGGAGGCATCTAGGAGTTCAGGGACTGAATTTCAAGTCTGTGCAAGTCTGCATGACCAGTTGTGCAAAGAGAGAGCTGGTGTGGGAGCCCTGCCCGG
Organism: Ctenodactylus gundi; assembly: GCA_004027205.1. Classification (NCBI taxonomy): domain Eukaryota; kingdom Metazoa; phylum Chordata; class Mammalia; order Rodentia; family Ctenodactylidae; genus Ctenodactylus; species Ctenodactylus gundi. Next base: position 157,741 of record PVKB01000685.1, read on the forward strand.
CGCTGTGAGCTCCCCATGAGCACGGGTCTTAGCCACGCCTGTCCACACGCTTGTGACCGTCCCTCAGAGGGAAGCCCGGCCAGTGGGTGGAACAAAGACTCTCCCAGAGGGCCAGTAGCACAGGGGACAGAAGCTTCCACCCACATCCCATGTCCTTAGCACAAACCGACAAAGCCTTTCCTGTCGCGGTTTGGTGAGCCAGCCCATTCCTTGGACCAGAGAGGGTGAGGCGACCCTCCTAGGGTCCTGTGTTCCGCCCCTGCTGTGAAGGCAGGCCAGCCTCTGGGCGCCGAGTGCCGGGACACACACGGTGGCTCCCGGCGCAGCACCCTGCTGGGTGGCAACACGGAGCTTGACCGCGTCGTCCCCCGTAACCAGTGTCGGAGGAATGCGTCATGGAGGTCTCAGCCCGCAAGAACTGCGGCTATCCAGGCATCAGCTCCCAGGCGTGCGCTGCTCGCCGCTGCTGCTTCTCCGACGACACGCCGCAGGTCCCCTGGTGCTTCTTCCCGCAGCCCGTGCAAGGTAACGCGGCTGGGGTCCCCCGCAGCCGTGCTGGTGCAGACCCTCGCAGGTGGCGGGGCGCCCCCAGGCCTCGGGGCTGTCTGAGGCAGACCCCACCTCTGCCGGGAGGCCGTTCCAGAAGGTTCTCCACAGAGGCAGCCCCAGCTCCCCCTCAGCCCCTCCCCTGTCTACCTGTCCCGTTGTGGTGTTTCTGTCTTACTCCAATTCTGGCCCTGTTTGGATACGGCCGAGTGCACAGAGCTGCCCTGGGTACCAGGGGCGAGCCAGGGGGAAGGCCGGCCTCCTCCTCTCTGGGCCTTGCTTCTGCAGCAGGTGCACAGGTGTGGCACTCTGCCCACGGGTCTTCCCCACCCCAGGCCGTGGACTGGTGCCGGCAGGCCCGGGGTCTGTTAGGAAGTGAGCCGCCCTGAAGGAGTGCACGTTAGCAGTGGCAGGGAGCCCCCCTCTACTGTGATCTGCGCGGGGGCCGGGTCTGGGTAGCTTGCTCCTTGGGAGAACCTAATGCCTGATGATCTGGGGTGGAGCTGAGACCCCCTCCCCCCAGCCCCCGTCCCTGGGTGACACTGCCTTCCGCGGAGCCGCTCCCTTGGGTCAAGATGTCAGCACAGCTGGCTCAGAGGGTCCCAGCCTCCGGCTTGGGTTTGCCGTTCTCCCGCCCCGAGGCGCCATGCGCTCTCCCTGAACTGAGTACGGCCGGATGAAGAGCAGGCCTTCCTGCCCCCCTGGACGCGGGGACACGGGTCGCTGGAGGTTCTTACCCTCCTTCTCCCTCGTGGGACATCAGGGCCCTCTCAGAGCACAGCCTCTAAGGCTCGGAATGTTCCAAGCGGTTTCTGATGGGACCCAAAGGTCCTCCTGGAAATTTTCCAGTAGTGCAGGGCGGGGCGGGGGTGGGGAGCAGGACCCTGGCTCAAGGGGTCGCCCGGTCTCACCCTGCCTTCCCCTCGGAGGAGACCCCTGCGGTCACAGGAGCCCACCTGCTCACCTGCGTCTGGGCCCCTCACTCCCGCGGTGCTCACCGCCTGTCCTGCGGTCCCACCTGCAGATTGTCATTACTGAGGGGCATGGAGGAGCTGGCCTCCAGGGACCCGCCCAACCCGCCTGCCGCTGTGAAATGAGAACAGAAAGTCTGTCCCGTCAGCCTCGGATCCGGTGAATCCCCGGTTTCCGGTCTCCTCGACGGTTTCTTCAAATAAAGAAAAAACCCTGATGATCTGCCCACTTCCTCTTGCCTCTGCGGGCGTGGGGTGGCGCGGGCAGGAGCGTGTGCATACATGTACGCGTGTGTGAGCAAGTGTGGGTGTGGAACATACTCTCATCTACTTGAGAGCCACAAGTCATCAAACACCTTAGCTGTTCCAGCAGCCCTAAAGCAGCCGCGCGAGCAAACGCCCAGTCACCCCTTTTCTTGGTTGGTCATTCGCTTGTTTCTTTAGAGACAGGGTCTTGTTCTGCAGCCCAGGCTGGCCCCAAACCCACCGCAATCCTCCTGCCTCAGTCTCCTGAGGGGCAGAATTCCAGGCATGTGTCATTATGCCCGGATTATGTGGTGCTGGGGAATCGAAACGGGCCTTATGCTTTGCCAAGCACGCTAACCACTGAGCCACGCCCCTAACTCCCAGAATCCACCAATTCTGAACTCCTGGTAACCCCACCATTTTTTGAAATTCATAACCATTCATGTTTGCGGTGCGTAGTGGTCACTCATCCTGGAGAGCTGGTGCGGACACGTGTCACGTAGTCACTTCTGTTCCCTTCCCACGCTCCCCTCTGCCCCAACCCTAAACCACTACTGATCCATTTTTTAAAAATTCCAAAGACCTTGACTCAAAAACCATTCTGAAGTAAGAAGCATCTCCAGACCGAGGTTCCAAATCCCTTCGCCCGCGCCACTTGCCTCTCAGTCCACGGCCTTTGAAGTGGACACCACTGCATGTCGCCTCCTTCTCACAATAAATCATCCCCAAACCACCTCCTCCTCCCCATCTAGGGGAAACGCTCTTCTACTAAACTAGGCCCTGGTGCCCAAAAGGTTGGAGACTAGCCCTCGAGAAGGCTGAGGCAGGAGGATAGCAAGTTTGAGGCCAACCTGGGCAAATTAATGACTTAGTGACTGGTTTAAAATGTGAAAAGTTGGAAGAGCCGATCTGTGTGAATGCCTGCCCTGAACGCGGTTCTGCCATCTCACAGACAAAAGATAAAATGACCCCCCAAAACAAACATTATAGCCACTGTTGCGCAGGCATGGCCAGCGCCACGGCCGGCTAGCGGAGCGGTCAGCACAGCCGTGTGGGATGTGTTAGGCTAAGCCTCCTTGCTTCAGGCTTAATGTGCCTTTGTTGACACTGAAGTCACAGCCAGCAGTCTCATTGCTCACAGTCATGGTCGGTGGTGGGAGTGCGCGCCTAGCAAGCACAAGGCCCTGCATTCAGTTCCACAGCGCCACATAAAAACTAGCTGGCTGTGATAGCACACTTGGTTTGAGGGCAGCCTGGGCTGTGTAGCGAGTCCAGGATCAGCCTGGACTCCACAGCGAGACCTTGTCTCAAAAAACAAAACAAAAACAAAAAAAACTCCAGCTCTGCGTTCACAAGTCGTCTTTCTGTTGGGTGGCTCTTGGCGGCAACATTCACTGAATTTTTGATCACACCTGGTAGAGACACTCAGGAAAGAGGACTTCCGGAGCTGCTCCAGAAGGTGACTAGCATGATGTGACGAGTGTGCCCACAGCGGCGGTGGGGGGGTGGCGGTGGGGGGTGGGGTTAAGGAGGACTCATGGCAATGTCTCGTTGATTGTAATAAAAAAAAATTTCAACACACATCAAACGTTTGGATCACCCCTTGTACATGAATACGCCAGCTGCTGTCCCAGGGACAGCCCTTGTGTGTGGACTTCCACTGTCTGGGAACATACTGGGAGGGAGGAGGCCAGGCCACAGCCCCCCCGGCACCCGGTGGACCGGCGTCAGAACCCTGCAATGCAGGCACGCGGGTACTGGGTCTGGGAACGTGGACTCCTAGGTGTGTCTTGCTCGGAACATCCAGTTAAACTCAGCAGACCTCCATTCCCCCATGCTGAGAACATTTGAACAACACTCCCCCCCACAGAGGTATCCCCTCTGTCACAGCCTACCCAGCCAAGACCCCTGTGAGCTTGGCCCATGGCCACGGCCTGGCTCTCTCCTACTCTGTGACCGCCGGTGCCCCTAGGAGCTCGTGTGCTGCGGAGCACACACGCTCTTTGGAGGGAACCGAGTCATGTTCTGGGGCCGTGGCCTTCCTTGTGCTGTGCCGTGGGGGCACTGAGAGCTGGGATTCTTTTTTTTTTAAAGACAAGGTCTTGCTCTGAAGTCCAGGCTGGTCCTGAAGTCACTACATAGCCCAGGCTGCCCTCAAACCGTGTGTGTTATCACACCCAACTAATTTTTATGTGGCGCTGTGCAATTGAACCCAGGGCCCGTGCTTGCTACGCCTTCAGCTTGAAAGCTGGGACTGCTGCAGGCCTGCGGGGCCCTGAGGCATTCCACACCTCTGGCCTGGAGGATGGCAGCCCCTACCGGGGCCAGTGGCGAGTCAGCGCCGTCTATAGAAGGCAGCCTGTGACACTGTGTCTCCCTGACACCGGCAGGTACCCACAGGCCTCCAGGAGTGGTTCTGGGCTCGTTCCCGGCCAGTGGACCTGAAGCCCCTCTCACCCACGGCTAGCGCCCCGTGTCGCCCTTCTGTACCTCTCAGTGGAGCTTTAAACCCCCCCTCCCGCCCCCCCAGGCTGGCCCACTGAGGAAACACCGGGGGGGATCGGCCAGCCCTGTTCTGGGGGTGTCCTCACTTTCCCAGTTCAAGTGGAAGGGAAGGTGGGGGGCTTGCTGGGAGGGGCTGATCCCGACCCCCTCTTGCCTCCTGGTGGCTCGGGTGGGACAGGCTGCCACCAGCACCCTCGAAGCCTGGATTCCCCCAAGGTCTGATGGCTGGCAACCTCTGTATGTTTCCTGCCCAGTGTTTTATGTGACACGATCAGATGAGAGAGGAATCCCCTGGTCCCCAGAACACAGGTGGGTCCATCAGAAACAATCTCGCACCACCTGTGCACCTGGGTCAGTCTTCTGGCACCCTCTGCTGGCCAATCCAGGGCAACCCGAGATGAGGCCTCCCCTTCCGCAGCAGCGAGCGTCCACAACTCTCAGGGTTGGCCACTGCCCGCTCACTGTCTTCGCGCCAGTAGTTCTGGTAATGGGTACAGTCATGCCTTGAGACTTTTAAAAATGAGCTTTATTGAGGTGTAACTCATGTACCCATTTTCAGTGAATAGGTACAGTGAATTCTGGGAATCTTTCCTAAAGAGGTAAAAGCGTCATATGAGGGAGATACAGGTACACCCGTGTTCACAGCAGCCCAACTAACAACAGCTAAAATGTGCAAGTCACCAAAATACCCATCAACAGATCAATGGATACACAAATTGTGGTATTTATACACAATGGAGTACTACTCGTCTATAAAGACAGATAGGCTTGAGGCGTTTGTAGGTAAATGGAGGCAACTTGAGCTCATCATGCTCAGCAAAGTGAGTCAGATGCAGGAGATAAAATATCGAATGGGTTTCTCTAATATGAGGCACCCAGAATACGATCATTTCATAGACCTGAGTGGGGGAGGGTAGTGGGAACTGTTGGGGAGGCTGCGAGTGTGTGGGGGGGTCAAAAAGGGAGAGGGGGGCTTGTAATTTTGATGTGATGCACATGTGCACAAAATACTGAAGTTCAGTGTAAGCGTTACGTGTTGCATGTATACGTTATCAAGAAAATGGGGGAGAAAGATTCTGAAAGGTCGTTCCCCAAAGCTGTCACCCTATTTCCTATTGTGAGCGCCACCTAGCGGCAGCAGTGGCACATTTTCAGATGAAGATGGCGGGTCTTTGAATTTCTTGGGCTTTTACCTGAGCAGGTGACTGTAGGAAGAGGCAAGAGGCGGAAGGGAAGGGGAGGGATTAAGGGTGGACCCGAACAACCAGGACAAGTCCCCCTCCTCCCGTCCCTGGGAGAGTGGGCGTCGCCTAAGCTGGTCCCTGATGTCAGAGGCTGGGGCATCTGAAAGGTCCCACCCGCAGAAGAATGAATCTAGACCCACACCTGTCACTGTGCACCAAAACCAAATCGAAGTGGGTCAAAGCCCTAGATATTAACACTGAAACACTGAACCTTCTGGAAGGCAAGTTAGGCAAAAATCTAAAAGATGTAAGTGCAGGCAAGGGCTTTCTTGATAATAAGAGACCCATTGTAAAATTAATAGCCACCAGAGTCGACAGCTGCCGTGGGCCGTCAGTCCCGGGACCCCTCGGCCGGCCTGCGTCTCCTCCTCCACCTGTGCACCGGTCCCCGTGCCGGCGGCCTGGGTGATGCACCTCTGGTGGCCCTTCCGCTCCTTCCGCTCAGCAGAGTCCAGCTCAAGGTCCACTTCCCTTGAAGACTCCCCAGCCAGCCACCTGCGCGCGCCTCCTCCTGCCCGGCCGGCAGCTGCACGTGGCTCTGTGGCTTCCAGCTGGTGACTGCCTCCCTCCCATGCCCGATTCTCCAATTCTCCTGGAAGTGCCCCACGCAGAGAGCGCACTCCATGGAAGCTGCACGCAGCTGGCCTTTACAGTCCCTCCAGGATTGCAGCCTTATCAGCCGTGACCACGCAGTGCCCTCCCATGTCCCCTCCTGAGCACACAAATGTTTCATGGATGTTGGCCGACCTCTGCCCCGCCGGGGCTCAGCAAACATGAACTCTGGCCCGTCTCCTTCAGACGCTGGCAGCCAGCTGGCCCAGGGGGCTGTGTCGCTGCTAAATGAGCTGGCATCTCTCCTGGCCCGCGTGCTGTGCACCACAGGGCTGTGGTGGCCTTGGGGACAGGCAGGGGGCTCTCTGATGAGGCGTCCTGGGAGCCACCTGCTGGGGGCCGCTCAGGGTGACCCCGGTTCCAGGGGGGTTAGCATGGAAGGGATGGACTTGACAGAGGAGGGCGTGCTCTGTGCGGACGGGGTACCCCTGAGAGGCTGGCTCCCAGCGTGGCAAAGACCCACGTGGCGTCTGAAGCACAAACCAGCTGGGACTCCACGGAGCAGCCGTGGACGGTGACAGCCTCGAAGGGCTACTCCTCCCAGCAGCGGGGTCCTGTCCCTTTGTCGTCGGCTGTCCTCTCACAAGCCACCCCTGAGCCCCCTGGGGGTCACAGGGGTGTTTTTGATTGGGCACCTTCTATGGGCTTCTTGTGGCTCCCCCTCCCCCATTTTTATTAATATATATGAGATACAAAATGCTTACAATGAAATTATTTGGTGCACATACATATCACATCCACCTTACAGTCCCTTCCCATTTTTGGCCCTCCCACCCCCGCCCCACCTCCCTAACTCCCACTGTCACACTCATGCAGCTCTATAGAACACCTGTGTTCTGGGATATTTAACATATTTGATCTTCTGCATCTGACTCACGACTCACTTCACCACTCAAATCCCCGCTCTTTAGCCCCGCTTCCCGCCCCTAGACCGGGCGGCAGTGGCCACATCCTGGAGCCTCTTCTCCGGGTCCAGCAGAGCCCTTTACTGGGACAATTTGCCGAAAGTTCTTTTTCCGTGTATTACTATTTCTTTGTTGAGATTCTTTAACATGGTCTTGTCCACCAGTCTGCTCGAGGAGAGAACAATAACAATAACATTCATGAGGCTAGAAAACGTGAGAAAGAAAAAGAAGTTAAATTTCACATTCCTTAGCTGAGTTCTGGAAGGTACATATTTGTACATTCAAAAATCACGCTACATTAGATGAGCTTGAGTCTATATTGAATTGCTACACTAAACGAAATTAAGCCTATATCACATAAGTATTCTACACTTAAAGCAGTAGAGTGGCATGCTTAGGTATTTCAGATTTTTTTTAGCTTTCATAAATTATTTTCCTCACATCTCACTAATGACTAACATTGTGCCAGATTTGTTTTATCATTTTCCCTATTTATCCATCGCTAACTTCATGCATACATACTTCAAAGATTTTATACCCATTCCCCATGTTGAATAGAATTATGTTTCGCAAACTTATGTACTATTAAAATAATAATTATGGGGGCAAATTCACGGATTTTATGAGAAAGCTGGTACTGTTTTAGGACACCAATCAAATGATTCAAATATCCATCTTTTTTTGTTACACTCTCTTTAGGTGTTTCCTTTCCTCCATATTTTTGGTGCTGCTTATCTCTGCTTCTCTCAAAGATGCCTTCAAGTATTTTCTGCAGTGCTGGGCTAGTGATCACAAAGTTCTTTAGGGATTCTTGGTCATGACAATTTTTACTTATCCTTTAACTTTTAGGGATCATTTTGCTGGATACAACAACCTGGGTTGACACTTGATGTCTTTTAAAGCTTGAAAGATCTTGCTCCAGGCTCTCCTGGCCTTCAAATTTGCACTGAGAAATCTGCAGTAATTCTAATGGGTTTGCCTTGGTAGAATAATGTTTGCGTTTCTGTTGCTGCTTTTAATATCCTCTCTTTATGTTGTATTCCTGAGGTTTTGATTGTGATATGTTGTGGAGAGTCTCATTGCTGGTTGAGGTTATTTAGTGTTCTCTAAGCTTCTTGTACCTGGAAATTAATTTCTTTTTCTAGATTAGGGAATATTTCTTGCATTCTTTCAGTGAATAATTTTTTTATACCTTTGGCGCTGTCTTCTGCTCTTTCTCCTGCACTCATAATCCTGAGATTGGTTCTCTTTGAATCCTCCACGTTGGTGCATCCAGCTACTTTGCTCATTTCTAATTTTTTAGCTGTGCCTGATTATAGCATTTGCTTTCTCAGCCTTGTCTTCAAGGTCTGAAATTCTCTCCTTACAATATGTGAACTATCACATACATTTCTTATATCCTGAATTCGTCTAAATTTCTTTTCAGATTTTTTGCTTTCCTATCAAAACGTTCCTACATATTTTTGCATTTCCTTAATTACCTCAGCCAACTTTTTATTTGTGGATTCAGTATGCTCAGGGAGCTCTGTCTCCATTTAGACCACTATTTGATTAGTAAGTTCCTCTTTAAGCCTGATTTCTTTGGGAATACCTTGCTTGAACTGGTAGCTTGACTCATTTATTTGCTTTTTGGCTTCCTTCCCTACGAGTCCCACTATTTCAGGGCCCGTGACATTAGTTCCTGGGGCCTCAGGCGTCTCTGTGGGTGTCCTGTGCCCTGACTTCTTCCCGTGTTTCTGTTGTTGAGGGACTTCACTTTAAAGTAGCTGAGAGGTTTCTTTGAATGAGTATTAGGGTGCATCAGGGGAGCTGGAATTCCTCTGGGTTCTGTGCTGGAAGTAGGCCGTGAGAGGGGACCTAACAGTCCAGTGGCCTCTGAGGTGCCTTGTTCACCCCCAGCTCCCTCAGCAAAGCTCTCCCATCGGTCCTGGCTTCCCTCCCCCAGGGCCGGGCTCTCCACCCACGGGGTGCTCCCACTACTCTGAGCCGTTCAGGTCGGCAGCCTTTCTGTCTGCTCTGCGACTGTCTCTTGTGCCAGCCTCTTCCTTGGCACTGTTTAAGAGTGACCCCTAAAAGTCCTAATGTGCTCTTCTGAGCTTTCTGTTACTCTGATCAGTTCAGTCTCAGGCCCTTTTTTTTTTTTTTTTTAATGGCTCCTGCTTGTACCATTGCCTCTTACGGCTGCGGCTGGGCACTGCTTCTGATCTGGGCTCCAGGAGGCCTCTTCTAGGGGGGCTTCCATTGCCTTGGTAGCATGTACTACCGGCAGGTTGGTTTTTCAGAGGCTGGGGCTACCAGCTGCTGGCAATTCCCACTTCGCCCTGATTTGCAATTACCTCAAGCTGAGGTTCTGGACTCCGGGGTTTCATTTGTCTATGATCTGTGGGTGCTGGCAGCCCAGGGCCGCTGTTTTCCTTTACCTTTGACATGTCTTCAGGATTTCTGACCTTCCCGTGGCCTCCTGTCAGTTGTTGGGGCGCTCCTTCCTCTCCTAGCTCGATCAGGTATTCCAGGAGAGCTTTCCTCCATCTGCAGATGCCTGTGGCTCCCAGCCCTTTGCAGCTGGCCTGGCGCGGCTTCCTAGGCTGCTGTTTCTTCCTCCACTTCTGCTGTTCCTGCAGAATTTCTGGTCTTTCCGGCCTCCTTTCAATTGTTGGGTTGTTCCTCCCAGTCTTAGATACATTGAACAGGTGTTTTTTTGACTCAATTCTCAACTTTTTAAAAGTGGGTTCACAAGGAGACATTGTGCAGCTCTGTTACTTGGCCTCCATCTTGACCTGAAAGTTTCCTTCTTGTGGCTTTTTCAGCCCAGTGGTTTTTGATATCAACAAATTTCTTCTCCTCTCCTTCTCCGTCTCCTCCTCCTTCTCCTTCTCCTCCTCCTCCTCCTCCTCCTCCTCCTCCTCCTCCTTCTTCTTCTTTCTTTTTTGTACTGAAGATGGAACCCAGGGCCTTCACACTGAGCTGCTACATCCTGAGCCCATTTTTACTTTTCTGATCATGAGAGAGGCTCTTGCCAGCTCACTTGGTTGCCCTGGCTGGATTCAAACTCACTATCCTTCTGCTTTGGCCTCCCAGAATGCTGGACTGCCAGGCCTGCACCACTGGGCCCAGCCAAAACAATATATTTCTTCCAGTCAAGTCTGTGCTCAGATCCCTGTGAGTTCCCTGAAAACGGGTCCTTGCGGCTGGGCTAAGGAGTGCCTGGGACGTGTGGGAAGAGGCAGGCACTGGCTGTGATTGTCCTCAGTGATGTGAAGACCTTTCAACCTTACTCTTCTAATACTACATTTTCATCAAAAACCTAGTAAGCATGTTTCCCCTCTCAACCAGCAAGCACTAACCACTCACCATCCCTGTTCCTTGTGCAGCCAGCGGCCACGCCCAGGAGTCCAGGATGATGACCTTCGTTTCCTCTGACTTGCTCTGAGGTGGGGCTGGCTCAAGCAACACACAGGTGGTGTGCGTGGTCCAGAGATTCCCAAAATAAACACGGGCCCTCCCCACGCTGCCCTGCCCAGCTGGACGGCAGGTTGCACACTGCTGTCCTGCCACAGCCCACTAGAAGCTAGGTGGTCAGGTCTTCATCCTTGGGAGGATTTGGTGACTCAACTAGCACAGGAACAGGCTCTGAGAAAGGCACCTTCAGGTGACTGTCATGGCGGGAAGCCCCCAACCCAGCCGGTGGTGAGGGTCAGTCACAGGGCGTCACCTCTCCAGGCTGCTGTGGGGTGACATGATATGCTGTTTACTTTTTGGTAAGCAAGAGGACATTCAGATAATAGTTAAAAGCAGAGCATCATAAATCCATAAACTGGTAACATAATCATCGATTATCATTATCAAGGACTATGAACCGTATGTAACCATATTGCTGTGTTTTTAAATGGCTGATAGCACAGGAGGTATCTTGACGCCAGCTCTACCACAAACACGTGGGTCCCCTGTGGCCCTACTGCCTTAGCACAGCTCCCATATTTCCCGGACCCATTGCAATCGTGTGGGACCACCACATTATGTGGGCTTGTCATCAATCACAACATTCACATGTTGTTAGTGTGGCGTGTGATTATGCCAGGAGGAAGCACCTTGGGGGCTCAGGGGCCCAGGGTGTAACACCCCGTGACTTGGGACACCTCTACCATTAAACCAGATGCTGGAAGGGGTGAGAAAGTGATCTCCTAGTCCACCTCTGATGGGCTAAAACTCTCAGATGATGACTAGGACCGCAGGATGCACCCTGAAAATGGTCGCCCCAGCCAGGACCCCATTCCCCAGTGCCAAGCCTCACCCACCCCCACTCCCTGCCTCCCACACCATCTTACAGTTTCTGGATTTTTACATAAAAATTTGAACAGTCACATAGCAAATACTTTTTCCCAGGCCGTGTCAGGTGAGACGGCTATTGGGCTTTCATCTATCTTCCCTGCTGCCTTGTATTTAATAAAGAGGTAAACATCATAAAATTCCCTCCTTTGCCCACCTGTTTCTTCCCTCTGCAGAATCACCGACTGTTCTGCAGCCCGTGTGTAGCCTCAGTGGTGCAGAGAATCAGTTGGCTGTGTTTAAAAATGATTTATAATTTTATGTAGCATTTTCAACTTGTATTTTGCCTTCAAATTTGGGGATTTGTTCATGGCGATACAAATAAATCTGATTCATTTATTTGAGCACATGGATAACACTCCACAAAATCCATTCCCCTATTGATAGGTGCGTTATTCCCGACTTCACCCTCTGGAAATACTATGGGGTTAATCAACCAGATATTGTCTAAATGCTTGTCATAGTAGGTGTGTGAGCCAGAAGCTCCCCAGGTTTGTGTGAGAGCTCCTGTCTCTCCATGCGCTTATCGATAATTGACGATATCAGCGTGGTCTGATGCAATCGAATTTGTATTTTAGTGTTAGTCTACTTTTAACTCCTCATTTTAGTGAGGTTGGGCCTCTTTCCATCACCTTATTGGCTACTTAGGTTTTCTTACAGTGAAAATGCTGCGATTTATATGTTTTTTTTTTTTAATCGTGGTTTTTACTTTTTTCTCTCTCGTTGGTGGTTCTTTATGAATCCCGGATAGCAATCCTTGGTCAATCACACGGGTTTCCTGTATTCTCCCCTGATTTGTGGCTTGATGGTTTTACGCACCTGTTACGTCTTGATGCATAACATTGATTTCAATGGAGTCAGATTCATCAACTGTCACTCTGACCTTTAGGCTAATTAAGAAAAATTCAAAATCCTCAAAATGGCAAGGTTCCTGGAAACAAGGTAAATATATACAACAAGTGGTTTGGGTCCACTCCCCTGCGTCTCCCTCAGCTCCTTCAGTGCGATGCACGATTAGTGCCCGTTTCTAGTTTTCCCTTATACCGTAAAAGTCTCTCATGAGGAGAAAGTGTCCTTCGTTTGCCTTTTCTCTTTCTCATGGAGCCTGTCACACAATCTGCCCGGCAGAGGCCCTCAGGAAGCAAATCCGGATGCTCTGTCTCGGGTTCGATTGGTGAATGCAACTCCAATAAGTAGATACAGCTGTCACTCTCCCTCCTCCTCTCAGTGTAACAGGTGCCACTGTGGAGGTTTATCTGGGGCACAAGTCAGTTAAGGTGAGACGGCAGACCAGGAAATGTTAAAAACACTTTGGCTAAGAATGATTAAACAATTCTTAAATACTTTATTTATGCTGGAGCTACAAAAGGCTGAAGGAAAAAGAATGTAGGGAAATGGCATAAGAAGGTTTTTGTTTTGGGGGGGTTAAACACAGGGTCTTTGCACTGAGCCATATCCCCAACCATTTTTATTCTGAGACAGGGTCTTGCTAAGTCATGAAATTGTCCAGGCTGGGCTTGAACTTGTGATCCTCCTGCTTCAGTCTTTCCTGTTGCTAGGACTTGAGGAGAATTTTAAGGGAGATCTATTGCTGTGCTTGAGTCCCACCACGGCTATCTCGGCTCAGCAGGGCATGGGTGGGGTGTGCCTGCCTCTGCCTCAAGTCTAGTGGGCAAAGTCTTAGTGGAACCACCAAGAGAACTTGGCACATGTCACTATGGTTGGAGGTCACAGGAACAGGAAGAGTCAGTAAGGAGCCGCCTGCATCCTTGAGCATGTAGTGAAGGACTAACCTGCACTTCCAGTGAGCTGGAAACAGGCCACGGAGCTCAAGAACTGTGCCAGGCACCTGACCTTGTAGGGGAGGGGTTCTTGAGGTATGAGCCAGCAGCGTCTCAGAGACTGAAGACTCCACCACGTTTTTGGGGAATGGGAGGTGTGACTGATAAGCTGGTGGCTGCACATCCCAGAATGGAAGGACATGCTCCTCAGGGAGCCCCCAAGAGCCACAGGAGACAAGGAAGCTTCGTAGACTGGTGGCACGGAGCAAGCCTGGGGACCCCCAGTCTGTGAAGCATTCCAGCTGCCCAAGCCCTGGCCTCACTCTGCCTTGCCCTGTCCAGCTTCTGGTGGGCAACTGCTGGTGGCACTCAGCTTGTACACACGTCACTCAAGTCCCTGTCCCTGCTGTCACCTGCTGTCCCCTCTCCATGGGTCAGCCTTCACGAGGTCCCTCTGTGTCTGTGGCTGTGTCTCTTCTCCTCTTCCTACAAGGACACTTGTCAGATTGGATTGAGGCTGTACCCCAGTTTGACATTGCTGTAGCTGGATGGATGAATCACCTCTGCAGTGACCTTATTTCTACACAAGCTCCCCTCAGAGAGTCCCCACAGGTCATGGATTTGGGAAGGACGCCACCCAGGCCAGCACACGTAGATATCCCTTAGTGACCCCGGCTTGGCTCATAGGGACGATGTCTGACACTGACACCTAGAGCGGCCCTGGCTTGTCCTTCCACCTTGCTGGCAAGGGGCAGCCTCAGTCTCTGCACTGTGCGGGAGGTGGGGGGGAGACAGGCACCTGCCAACCAGGGTGGGGCTAGGATGGGCCTTCTGCTGTGCAGCTGTCCTCAGTGCTACTTTCGGCTTATCTCTGTCCCATGGGCGTTTCTGGAACCTTGTCTGATACAACTGTTCCTACCCTCTGGAGCACAAGGACATCTTGGTGACCTCCAGCGTGGCCGAAGTGTCCCACTGAATCCCCAGAGCTGGGCATTGTTTCCCTGGCACCCAGGGAACCCCACGTCCTGTCCTGGGAGGTGGATGGACATAAGCCCATCTTGGGGCAGGAGGTTCGGGCTTGTGAGGGCCCCTTCCTGTGCCTTGGCCACATTCTGTCCCCAGCAAATTGCAGGCTGGCAGAGTCCCTGAGTACACCCCTGTGCCCGCCTCTAGAAGCAGACACGCTATGTCCCGACTTCTCAGGTAGGTCCTGGTGCCCTCTCGAGACGAGGGAAGGGCACACAGCCATGCCTGCAGTCGCAGAGCAGGACAGGTGGGCCGAGGCCCGGGAGGCGTGTCCGGGACTCAGCACTGTCACTTTTTTTTTTTTTTTTTTGAGACAAGGTCTCGCTCTGTAGCCCAGGCTGGTCCTGAACTCACTATGGAGCCCAGGCTGGCCTTGGACTCACAGCAATCCTCCTGCCTCGGCCTCCTGAGAGCTGGGATTACAGGTGTGTGCCACTATGCCCAGTTTATGTGGTGCTGGAGAATCGAACTCAGAGCCTTGCGCTTGCTACATAACTGCTCTCACGGCTGCGCCCTTCCTCCAGCCCTGGCACCCTCACTCTCCTCTTGACTTCACACTCAGGTGCCGTCAGTGGCTGCACCCGAAGGCCCCGGGGCAGCGGTACCTGTGACCCCAGCCACTGGGGAGGCTTGTGCATGTACAGCCATCACATAGGCCTCCGCAGCCAGGTGATTGGTGACAGGAGGGGAAATCGAGGTACAGGCAGGCTCTTACCTAGGGTCACAGAGTCCGGGACCGGGGCCATCTTAATGATAGTAAGAATCCTTTCTGGCCAGGCCCGGTGGCACAGGCCTATCATCCAAGCACTCAGGGAGGCTGAGGCAGGAGGATCACAAGTTCGAGCCCAGCCTGATGACTTGATGAGACCTTGTCTTGAAATTGAGAGAGAGAGAGAGAGAGAGAGAGAGAGAGAGAGAGAGAGAGAAGTCTGGGTATGTAGCTGAGTGTGAAAAGCCTGAGGCTGATTCCCAGTAGCACCAAAACAAAGTAAAACCTCTCCCTTGAAGAGGGAACCCCGGGGGACAAGGCTGTGACCCCGGAATACCAAATCCCCAAGCCCTGGTGGAGGCCGAGGGGCTCAGTACTCAGGGACTCAATGAAAGCAACCTCCAGCACAGCATGACCGCAGGGCTGTGGGACCAACGGCCCCAGCGCGGGGCCTACACGTTCCCTCCCCAGGTGTCCTGGTGTCCTGCAGCGTGGCCTAGCCAGCGGTAGAGCAGGAACCCCAGCCCTCGAGGATTCGGCAGGTGGCTAGGCAGCCCTGACGTGCCCGCCCTCTGGCTCCGCCACGTGCAGGCACTTTCCTGGACCCCAGCCCTGCTCAGGCCCTGAGTCTGGTCTGTGGGTGTGCCAGGAAGGGGTTGGCAGGGAGTCACCCACTCCTCAGAGCTCCCCAGCCATGTCCTTTGCTGCACCAGGAGAAGCCTGACCCTCCCCTCCCTGAGCCTGTACTCACGGTCCCCTGGGGTCCTGGGGCCTCACGGCTGGGGCCCTCCTCCTTCTCTGGTGACGGAAAAGCTTCACCTGCACCTTGAATCACCAGGCAGAACATGTCTGGGGGCCACCGAGTGTGCCTCCCGGCTCACATGGTCACTTGGTGGGGGACCGCTGTGTGGACAGCTCCGAGAGTGATTCAGGGTCCCCTCGTCCCCTCCTAATGCCCCACCCGGGGGACAGAGCCTGAGCACCCAGTGCCGGGGCCACACCACCCCGCTCGAGGGCCGTGAAGCTCCCTGGGCCTGGTCAGTCCCCGTCTCCCGCAGCTGCACAGCTGGAGCCTGCGATGCAGAGCCTCAGTTTCCCTCTCTGAAAATCAAGTGTCACTGATCTGGTCTCATCTGCACATGCTGTGAAAAGTCAGTCGCCAAGGCATAGCGTTCTCTAAAGAAGAAAAGGAAGAAAAAGTGAGCGGGGCAAAAATGTAGCTCACGTCCCATTGCCGCCAAGATGGCTTCGCTGGCGAGACCCACCAGGGGGTGGGAAGGGACGCATGGGTGCAGACGGGGGCTTGGTGTCACGTGATTCCAAAGATTAATGTGTGCGCCTTTAATTTTTATTAAGAAGCAATGAATAAATGTAATTCTTATATTTATTAAAATGTAGTTGATAATAAATATGGTTTTGCCAGAAAAGAGGAAAACAGAAAAACATTTATTTTTTAATCTTTCAAGAGTTAGAAGATGATCGTAGTGGGGCAGGCTTATCATCCCAGCACGCGGGGAGGCCGACGCAGGAGGACGACCAGGTCGGGCCCTGAAGTAAGTGACTCAGAAATACCCTGTCTCGGGCTGGCAAGCGTTTAGCCAAGCGCTAAGTACAGAGTTCGATTCCCCAGCATCACATAAGCCGGGCGTGGTGGCGCACACCCGTAATGCCACCACTCAGGAGGCTGAGGCAGGAGGATAGCTGTGAGTCCAAGGCCAGCCTGGGCTCCACAGTGAGTTCAGGACCAGCCTGGGCTACAGAGCAAGATCCTATCTCAAAAAAGAAAAAGAAAAAGAAAGAAAGAAAGAAAGAAAGAAGCAGTGGGCTCAGCAAATAACAGTTAAAAAATAAAAAGGTTGAGGATGTAGATCCGTGTGAGGGTCCTGGGTTCAATGTCTGTACCACAGATAGAAAGCAGAAAGCCAGGAGGGGCCCCCACACTTGACTCGTGGCCATTGCTGCTTTCAGGTGCCAGAGACCCGTGGATCTGGAATCAGGGGCCCGAGGACCACTCGTTTATGAGTTAGGGACTTGTGCTTTGCTCCGGGCCAGGTGTGAGACCGGCTGGGGCTTGGTTAGGTTTGTTCAGTCGGGCTCCCGGGGAGATGCCAGGGCCGGGTCCCCTGCAGAGCCGGGAGGTCATGGGACCCGCCCTTCAGACAGGTGAGCAGAGGACTCTGCCCGAGCTCCACTACAGACAGGCGGGGCCGCAGACCGCAGGGAGAGCCTCCCAGAACAAACAGGATCCGGAGAGCCGGGCAAACACCGGGGTATAAAGGGGCTGCCTGGGTCGGCAGGGCATCGTCTGCAGAGCATCCCCAGGGAGTCTGGTGCCATGGAGGCCAGAGTGCTGTGCCTGCTGCTGCTGGTCCTGGCCCTGGGGTCCTCGGGCCGGGCTGGGGAGTACACTGGCCTGTGTGAGTACCAGTGGGACGGCCCTGGTGGCAGGTGGGGGCACCTGACGGGGAGGGAACAACACCCTGGCGCTCTGGAGCCGGGGAAGCCCACGTGCGTCTGCACCGGCTTTAACTCTACCTTCCCTCAGATGTGGGCATTTCCTTGCAAACGGTCCTACCGAGTGGGCCTCACTGCGCCTACTTCCCAGACGGGGAGACTGGGGCCCCTCCGGGCCAGCCGGAGCTGGAACCCATGTGTCACTCTGGTCCTGGCGCTGTCCTTGCCAGGGCAGGTCACCCTACGCCACTCTGGCACATTTAGGAAACAAAGGAGAGACAGATGAGAAGTGGGCTGTTGCAGAACACTTTCTCTCTCTCTCTCTCTCTCTCTCTCTCTCTCTCTCTCTCTCTCTCTCTCGATTTCACATCCTCAGCCTATTTTTAAATTTTTTGTCTTACGTATTTATATTTATTTATCGTGGCCCTGGGGATCGAGCCTGGGCCCTTCCCGCCGAGATACATCCCCAGTCCATTTTATCTTTAATTTTGAGAGAGTCTAAGTCCCTAAGTCGGACTGGAACTCGTCATCCTCCTGCCTCAGCCTCCCAGAGTGCTGGGATTACAGGCCCAGGCCACGGGGTCCAGCCAGATGGAGCCTGTCTAAACCTCCCGCCGGAAAGCCCAAGCCCGCCCTCCAGTGTGGGGATATGGCCACCTCTGTACTCAAGAGGGGGATGAGGAGGGGTTGGGAATGGGGGTATGAGTGGGGAGGAGTTGGAGGTAGGGGGTGGAAAGGGGTGGGGTCGGGGCTGGGGAGAGATTGGGGTGCATGGTGGGGGGGCGTCGGGGCGCAGAGGGGGAAGGGTCTGGAGTGGGGTGGGGGTGCAAGGTGCAGACTCACAGGGGAGGGGAACAGCCCCACGCTCACTGCCCCCGCGGTGTCTACCCAGCGGCCAGCCAGTGCCAAGTCCCAGCCAAGGACAGGGTGGACTGCGGCTACCCCGAGGTCACCCTGGAGCAGTGCAACAACCGGGGCTGCTGCTTTGACTCCAGCATCCCGCAGGTGCCCTGGTGCTTCAAGCCTCTCCAGGAGACAGGTGAGGCCGGTGACGCCTGACGGCGCTGCCCGCTGCGCGGCCCCCATCTGTGCCCGGGGTCCCTGGGGGCCTCGCTGGAGGGGCTGGGGTGCAGCTCAGGGTGAAGGCCCTGAGTGGGAGCCCCAGTGCTGAGAGAGAGAGAGAGAGAGAAAGAGAGAGAGAGAGAGGGATGGGGAAGAGAAAAGAAAGCCTACTCTAGAGAGAAAGGAGACCCTGCGGGTTGGGAGGGCTCAGCTGGCTTCGCAGGCTGACCAGCCAACCTCCCTCCCGTGGCGGGCAGCGAGGTGGCCCTCCTGGGTGTGGCCCTGCAGTGCCTCCCTGAGCCCCCCCTCCCTTTCCCTTCCTTTCCCTCCCCCGGTACTTCCCGCCTCTGAGCTGGGGCAAGGTGGTGTGCAGGCAGCCACAGGGGACTCTCCCTAGCGGGGGCCGAGTGCCCTGGTAGCAGATGTCCATGCACACAGGTGATTTGCTGCCCGGGTTCATATAGGCCCACCTCACCCACTGAAGGTGGGGCTGTCTGCCATCTGCCACCTGGTATGGCCAGGCGCCGGGACATCATCTGGGAAGGACTCAGCTGGCAGGGCACCTTCCCGGGCCTGGCATCTGGGGCAGCCGTGGCCTCTGTCCTGGGGAGCAGGGGGAGGAAGCTGAGTTCTGGCTACTTCTCTCTAGGCCAAGGACTACGGTGCTGTCCCTGTCAGGGCTTATTCCATCAGGGGACAGCAGATCAGACAAGGGGCCACAGAGGGAGCTGCCTAATGTCACCTCCCCAACTGTCCCCATACCTCTGGCTCCCTTAGAAGACTGCACTCGCTTCTTTGAGCACTGGCACCTACCCTGTCACTGGCCCTGGCCACATGGGTCCCCTTATCTCTCTGAGCCACCAAGGGTGGTGGGACAGGCTCTCCTCCCAGGTGGTGGAGGACCCCATATCTCCCCGTGACCTGGGCGAGAGCGCCCAGGTCCTGGCTTAGGCGCCCACCCTCACCTGGACAGGCTGGGATGCCATGGGGTGGTGGCAGTGCTCGGCAGTGAGGGGCGCCACTCACCTGACCCTCTGCCTCATCCCCAGAGTGCACATTTTGAAGCTCTCCTCGCTGCCTGCCTGGATGGCCCCGCGCCCTGGGGTCGAGCCTTTCTGCTCCTGGCAAACATGTCAGCTGAAAGATGATTTGGGGACCAATGTACCAAAGAATAAAGATCTATGCTCAGCGCAAGGACAGCTCTGCAGGCCGAGATCCTGCTGTTGTGTTGATTTCTGCCACATTGCTCTGACAGCTGGGGTGGGTGTGGAGAGTGCTAGGTGTCTCCCTGGGGAGGGGCGGCCCAGGCCCCACCATGTGTCCTGAGGACCCTGAGACCCGGGGCCACACCACAGGAAGGCGAGGGACCTTCCATATGGCCACTTCCACCGTGGGTGGGGCGCAAACACCTCACATCCAAGTATCCTAAAATTGCTGACAACCAGGCGTGGTGGCACATGCTGGTAATCTTAGCACTCTGGGAGGCTGAGGCAGGAAGATAGAAAATTCAAGCCCAATCCGGGCAAGGCCGTGACTTAGCAAGACCTTATATCGAAGTTTTAAAAGGAAGGGCAGAGCCAGGGTTACAGCTCAGTGAGAAGGCTCTGGGTTCAATTTGCAGTGCTGGGAAAAAAAAAAAATACATTGTGCTTCTAGATCAAGACAGAAAAAAAAGTTTAAAAAAAAAGAAAACTGTCATAGCTAGGCTTAGTGCCACTTCTGAGGACTCTGCTGCCCTACAGACCCGGGGCTGGCCATCCCGCCACTCTGATCTCTGAACCCTCTCCTTGTGACCATGCCCAGCTTTTGAGGCCTGGCCTGGCCTTCGCAAGGATCAAGCGTCCCTGCCCCCACCCCAGGGTCTCTGCCTCAGGCTTGCCTGCTGTGGCGGTGTCTGCTCGTCCCCAGGGCTGACCGCTGGGTGTGGCTCATGTCCCTCTGCGCCCCACAGGGCTCCCCTGCTCAGAGCAGCAGAACCTCAGCTCCCTGGTTGTAGAGGACTCATCCTCCGTGGTCCCTGAGCCTCGCCCTCTCCCATGGACTCTAGACACCTCTGCGCTGGGCTGCATCCTGCCCCCGACACCCTCACCTGCCACGGTCCCCTCCAAGGGGACACTGCTCCTCTCCATTCCCGCAGCTGGCCGGACTCACCTCCCTCCCCACCAGGCTTGTTCCATCCCTCCGGCCCAGGCCAGCCCCGATCTTAGGCCAGATGAAGCGCTGTGCATAGTTTATAGAGCCGGCGTGTCCAACCCACCACCAAAGGCTTGCGGCCCTGACCCGCTGGTGCTGCAGCCCGTGATACTGCACGCTCAACATTACTATATGAGTGTTAGCAATTTCAGAACTCCACTGTGAGGGGGACGTGCCCAGTGGCTCCTTCCCCTTCCCCTTCAGGGTCAGGAGGGGGGCATTCAGGGACCCCCAGGAAAGGCGATGGCTTGGGCAGCTGCCCTGGAAGTGAAAGAGTCCCCGTTCCCATGCTTGGCAGCCCTCGATGGGCAAGTCTGCCCAAGAGCTTCGCGAGCTGCTGAGCATGCTGGGAAGAGAGCCTGGGGCAGGCACCACGGCTGAACAGGTGGACTTGGAGCCCCAGCACTGGAGTTTTGCCACATGCCCTCAAGGGGACTCACTGGAGAACTCGGACCCTGCCCCAGGCTGGCCGGGCACTCAATGCTGGCGGCCAGGCCTCAGAATCTCCGGCCCTAACACACGCAGGAACCAGGGCGGGGCTGACGGAGAGGCGAGGTGCCTGGTGGGAACGGGCATGTCCACACCTGGGCGCCCAGCCTTCACGCCGCCGGCCTCTGCCCCTGCTCGTCATGAGAGGGCCTTGGGGGCCGTTGGCATGTAGCTTCTGGGGCCTTGCCGGCCAGCTCTTCGCTGTGTCCTGGAGGTTGGGAGCCCAGTTGGAAAGCTTGAGACAGGCCTGAGCGCACAGGCCGGCATCCCAGCACTCTGGGAGGCTGCGGCAGGAGGACTGGAAGCTTGAGTCCAGCCTGGGCAACTTAGTGACGCGGTCACACCCTGTCTCAAGACCGAAAAGTAATAGAAGGACCGGGGATGTCGTGCGGTGAGAAGGCCCAGGGTTCAACCCCTCACGCCACAAAGGGAGAAAGAGACGAATGAGGGAGGAGAGAGACCGGCCTCGAGCCACCACTGCCCTCTGAAGGTGGTAACTCAAGGTGCGTCCCCTGGTAGAGACTGGGCATCCAGGAACCACGCAGGCACCGCGTGAGGGCGGGCTACCTTCCCAGTGGCCGCAGCCTGTGTTCGGGCTGGGCTGAGAACCAGATTTCCTGTAGAGCGAGAGCAGGCGGGCAGAGTGACCCTGTGGGAGATGCCCCTGGAGCCCAGGGGACAGGGGCCACTGCAGTGGCAGAGGGGAAGATGTGGGGGTGGGTCCAGCTTGGCCGCTTCAAGTGTGACCTAGCCACCTTCCGTGAGAATCGCCCCAGCCTCGTGTCGCAGTGTTAGAGGTTAGGGTCACACAGCAGGGACGTGGGTAAGGAGTCTGGGCGGTTGGAGGGAAACTTCAGGACCTAGAGGTCAGTGTCCAGCCTGAGCGTCCTGGAGAAGGACAGGGACTGCGCGCTGCAGAGCAAGGTCATGGCACAAACCAGGACGCCTGCAACCGGGCAGGAGGTGGGCACGCCAAATGCCACCTGGACGCTGGGTGGACTGCACAGTTCAGACACGCCACTGAAACACAGGACACCAAATGCAAGAGAAAAGTTTGATACAAAATACTTTATTAGCAGTCTTTATTTCTTAAAAGTATCTATGTTCATACATTCTGCATCTCCCTCTGCCCCTGGGGCTCTGCAGGCTACTCTTTGTCCCACTGTCACGTAACTGGCACTGGACAAAGGGCCTGATGGGTTTGGGTGACACTGATACCATGGGCATCACAGGCACAAAATGACAGGAAGTGCCCTTCCTGCCTGACGGGAGGGCAGCGAGGACTTCCTGAGGGTCCTGACAGCACGCTGCAGCCGCGGCCGGGACGGGTCTGCACAACCATGCACGCTCACGCCTACACAGTGAACCTACGCACGTGCAGACAGACACATGCGCTCACACGCCAGCCCTCGGACCCGTGCCGCCCGGGGAGTGGGTGCTCTGCAGCTGAGACTGGCCAAGGACGGGATGGGCCTGGCACTCTGAGATGAGCCGCGAGGTGAGCCCCTGGCCTGCGGGCAACGTCCCTCGTGGCACATGGCTCTCGGGCCCTTGAGGGGCGAGGGGCATGGACCACGTTCCTATGCAGCCATCTGTTTGGTGGCACAATGTATAAGGGACAGCCAGCCACAAACAGGGACCGCACTCTGGTGGGTGCCAGACGGGGGCAGCGCAAGGCACAGGGTACTGCCTCCCTCTCTGCTCTAGGGCCTGGGCACATGGCACCTCTCCTAGTCTCAGCAGTCCACCAGAGTGGCTGTGGCCATGCACTGGGCAGGCCTGGAGTCCCCAAGCCTGTCCCTGAGCCTAGAACAGCCGTAGACTGTGCAGTGGGGTCAGCAGGATGGATGCGAAGACCAGACGGGCCAGCGAGTAGCCGGCCCGGCAGTGGGCCCCTCCGCAACCAGGCACAGATGCCCCAGGCTCGCCAGAAGTGGTTTTCTCTTCTGGGATCTAGTCTGTCCCTACCTCGGGCTGGGCCAACACCCTTTCTGTGGGTTGCTAAGACAGTTCTAGCCTAGTCCTGAAGTTGCCCATACTCGAAAGAATCAGGACCAGAACCGAATGGAAAGGACGCGCGGCGACTGCCCCCTCCCTGGGACGGGCCTTCCCTCCCCCCCACAGGAGAGAACCTAATTCTCTCTGGACTTGCACAGAGTGAAAGAAGGCCAGAGGGGGGAGGAAGGTGCCTCTCCGCCCCCTTTTCCTGGGAAGTGCACTGTGGACTTGCACCCCGCCTCCCTGTGCTGACACGTGGGGGCGCCACAGGCCTTCATCGGGGTTCGGGTATGTGGGTCCCTACTGTGCCCCGTTCCCCAGAGGGATCAGATGCAGGGACTGGTCTGGGTCCAAGTCCCAGCACAGGGAAGAAACAAGGACCTCTCCCCTCCTCAGCACGTGGTGGGTACAGCGTCTCGGGTCGCTGGAGTAGGGGAATCTACCAAGCTGCCCTAAAACAAGTAGCACAGACAGCGACCTAAAAAGTCCGACGACAGCACCTGAGTCCAGGCTGCTGAGGGGGACAAGGAGCGCTGTACCCTAGCCAAGAGGGGGCGGGACGCACACACCCTCCGGTGGCTGCCTGGCCTCCGCAAGACCCAGGAAAGGGTGGGATAGCCAGTGTCCTTTAAAAAGGGACTCTGGGCCACACCTGGTGGCTCAAGCCTCTAATCCCAGCACTTTGGGAGGCTGAGGCAGGAGGACTGCAAGTTCAAGCCCAGCCCGGGCAACTTTGATTCAACTGGAGCCTGCCTTAAAAACAAACAAAAAAATCTTTTTAAAAAAAAACTGAGAAAAAATGGGCTAGAGATGCAGTTCCGCGTGAAGGCCCTGGACGGGGCTTCCAGTACCAAAACAAAACCAGAATATCTGGCCCTGAGTCACCTTACCAGTGCCTCCTACCACCAAACCCCTCACATCCTGACAGCTGGCCTTCGGAGAACCCCAAGCAGACCTGTACTTATGATGGGCGGCAGTGACCTGGCTGCAGTGGACACAGGAAGGCCTCAAGTGGGCAGTCCTCGGGGCATGGAAATGCTCCCTTTGGAGGCACCCGTTCCCGTGGGAGCCAGGTTTCCAACATGGAGGGAACTCGCTGCTTCTGAAGTGGCTCATTCAGACCCAGCACCAGGTCTCTTGGTTCAGGGAAACAGCCGCTGGGATTGAGGCGGTCAACCCCCTGCGGCACGGCTGGCAGCACCTGGCAGGCACATCTGCCACCCTGATGTCACAGGCAAAGGCCCCACAACCCAAACCCACACAGGAGAGGCCTGGGGTTGGGGGTGGACAAAGAGGGTCCTCTGGTGCTGACCTGCCCTCGTGTCCTTCTCTTTCCAACTCCGAGCGTCATGGCCACTGCAAGGCGGTGGTGCCTTCTAGCTGGGATTAAAAGAAGACTTTTTTTTTTTTTTCAATAAAGGCTAAGTTTGACGCTGGCTAAAATCCGACCGCGGAAGGCCAGGCTCCACGTGCATAGAACACGCCGCCATGGCCTCTTAGCCTGTCCTTCACTTGAAAAAGATCTAGGGGTCAAAAAAACTAAATCTCTTACGCATTGTCCACCCACATCCACAGGGAGTAAGGCCTGGTCTCTTCACAATCCACAAGTTAGAAATGGGAACTTCTGGGATATAATCCAGGGATTTCAGAACGTTTTGGACCAGATAACGACCTCCAGTGTGATCTACTTCAGACGAGGAAAATGAGGCTCAGAGAAGGTGAGTAATCAGCCCCAAGAAACACAGCCTTTCCCAGGAGCCATCAGTGCTCGGCCAGTGCCACTCTGGGACACCAAAGCAACTAGGTTTTCCTACAGACGACCTCCTGTGGCTCCCGCTTCCTGTCAGGTGGCCCAGTCCCCACCTGCTGCTCCCCTGACTGACGCTCCAGGCCCGTGCTTCCTGGGTTGGGCGGAGGTAGCTGATGTGACCGATGAGGAACAAAAACCTTTTAAGAATCAACAGGGCTAAAAAGAAAAAAAAAATCACCAGGGCTGACTTATGGGTTTTTTTCTTCAGGCAAAACGAAAGTGGTCAGGAAGTTAGGAGGAAAAAAATCTGTTTCACTAAAATAAGCAGGTGTAAAAGAAAAGGTCACAAGAGCACTGGCCCATTTCACACGGCAACGTGTGCCTCCCTTGCCCCCGTGTCCGGCTGGCTCAGCGTGGACCGCACCGCGTCTCCCACCCCTGGGGCCCGTGCTGGACTCTCCCCCAGGTTCCGTCCAGACACAAGATGAGCCCTTGTCTCCCTGCACAACACAGGCCTACGGGCCCTCAATACATCCTCCTGCAAGTGCTAAAAAGATGTAATTTCTCAAAATGAATGAAATTTATAGACTTTTGGCTCCAAAAGTGACTTCATCAGAAAAGAGATTAAACCTTAGAAAGGCGAAACCATGACAACTGCGTCACAAGCGGGGTGGGGGTTGTCCCTATCACTGGGACCTTCTGCCCCAGGGCACTGGCGCTCTGCTGCTGAAGAAATTCTCACGATGCCCTGACCTGGACTAACGACACCTGCACGGAGGGCAACAGGATGCAGCTCGGAGGAGCCGCTCGTCCCCACTGTGTGGCGGCGTTACATTCTGCCCCAGCAACTGCAGCGGTCTTTTTCCATTCTGTGAAACCGAACGTCATTCTACATCTTCCTAGTTTAAAGCTAGAGAAGGTAGTGGAGAGAATCCGGCCTGTGCGGGCGGGCGAAGTCTGGCACTGGGCCGCATCCGTGGCGCGGTCCTCAAGGTGCGGTCAGAGAAGTCCCCGTCACGGGGCACGGGCAGACTGCCACCTTCCGGCAGTGCCCTTGGCCGCCACGTCCAACCTTCCTCTGTGCGGGGGTGCGGGCGTTTTACCTCTCGGCCCGGATTTTGTAGCGCAGGACGAGGTAGGCGATGAGGCGCAGGGAGACAAAGAAGATGCCCAGGACGACGAAGTCCAGATACAGCTTGGCGTTCTCCACGTCCAGCTCCCGCAGGATGGCCTCCGACTTCTGGAAGTGGCACGTCTCGTCGATGTCACAGTGCAGGTCCTCCCGGTCCAGGCCGTAGATGGACAAGATGACGCCCTCGAAACCATACCTGGGGACGGAGTGCCAGGCGTGAGGGACCTTACGTCCAGGTGACCCGTGGTATCACCCTGTGCTGCAGCTCCACCAGCCTCCCCCCAGGAGGAGGGGACGCGGGGCCCAGGCCTGGGGTAATCGGCAAAGCATGCATCCTGGGGTGTTCCTCCAAATTAACTTACACATCTTGTGGGGTTTGGGGTTTTGTTTCTGTTTTGCTTTTTTGAGACAGGGTCTCACTTTGTAGTCACGGCTGGCTCTGAACTCACTATGTAGCCAGGCTGGCTTTGGACCTCTGGTAATCCTCCTGTCTCAGCTTTCCACAAGCTGGGATTATAGGTATACGACACTGTGCCCAGCTGATTTTTATGTGGTACTGGGAAATCCAGCCCAGTTCCTTGTGCATACTAGGCAAGTGTTCTAGCCACCGAGCTACAGCCCCAGGAAAGCCCACCTTTCCAAGCCTCCACTCCAAAGCCCCCCAGCAAGCTGCAGTCATGTCTAACCCCCCTCCCACCCACCCAGCAGGAAGGAACAATAAAGCTGCCACTGGCTAAACTGCCCCTCAGGCCCACTTACTGCCCCAGCTGAAGCCCCGAGCCATCAAAAGCTCCCACAACAAGCACTCTGGGCCTGAGCCGCCCCCACAGCCGCTCCCACCCTGTGAGCACCTGCCCACTTCAGGGCCTCTCTGCCTGCTACTCATCTGTGAGTCCTGCTCAAGCCTTTTTTTCCTGGTTTATGGTGCTGCAGGCCTATCCAATCCAGCGCTTTCTCACTGAGCTCCATCCCGGCCCATCTGCTACTTCTGATCTGAGACAGGCAAGTCACTAGGCTGCCAGGGCTGGGCTTGGACTTGTGCTCTTCCTGCTTCAGCCTCCTGCACTGCTGGGGTTCCAGGTCTGCAGCACCAAGCTTGGCTCAATTCTTTACTCAGAAAGCTAAGAACCGGGCAGGACCCAGCTTTGGCACGCTCCTGCCCGGACCTTCCTTCCTTCTCAGCATCTTCCTACACTAAGACACGTGACGCTCCACCTGCGAATTCTGCGCCCCCGGAGCCCCCAGATGGGTATCCACTCGGTGCAGGAATGCGGCGCCATGTACCTGGCTCCCTTCTTCAGCTGCGTACTTTTTAACGGTTTGATGGGACTAAGGGGCGGATGTCCTGGCAAGGACGCAAGTGTTTATAAAGAAAGCATTCCGCACCGTCTGTCCTGGTGCTGCAGCCCAGCCCCGGTGGAACAAAGCCCACCAATTCTCAGAAGAAAGAACCCAGGCTCCAGTTTCACGAGGCCTGTGTGCACACAGGCTGAAACCTGGCACCAGGGGTTTTGTGTTGACTCCGTCATCGTGAACAGGACACCTGGGTCCTGCTCATAGCTGGGTTCCCACGGGTCATGTGGGTCAGGGAAACTGAGGGTGGGGGCCTGCCCATGAGGGCCAGTGTGCAGAGTCTCCCAGCAGGCAGGGACTGTGGGGGGGGGGGGGGGCAGAGCCCCAGCTCCCGAGGCGCTTGGATATTCTCATTCAAGGACCTTTGATTGTTCAAGAGATGGCTGGCTACCACTGCGCTTCTTGTTGAGGTTTTAAAAACAATCACGACCTCTGTGTGTGTGTGTGTGTGGGGGGGGGAACTAGAGACCTAATTCAGGGAATCAGGACGTGTGTGTGTGTGTGTGTGTGTGCGCGCATGCGTGCATGCGCGCACACACTGAACTACATTCTCAGGTCTGATGTTGACACAGGATCTTGCTAAGCCACTAGGTTGCCCAGGCTAGGCTGAAATTGTGACCCTCCTTCCTGAGGCTGCTAGAATACTGGGATGACAGGCCTGCACCATCAGCCCCGGCTCGGGACCTGGTTAGAACATGCTTTACATGTAACACAGAAGCTTTCCCACCAGGGGCAGCGCGGGGACACGCCCAGGGTGCAGGGGCACACACGGCTCCTTCAAGGTGGGGCATTATTCTGTCCCAGTGCCGCATGTGGGTGACGAGGGGGCAAACGCAGCGAGGGACAGATGGAGCCATCGGCAGCCTTAGATTTGGGCTCCCCCGAGCCGGCAGTCAAGCAGCAGCCTGTGCGCCTACCACTCCTAAGCAGTGTCCCCTCCCTGCCACCGTGAGGCCCTCCGGGCTACCTGACGTAGGAGATGTAGGACATCCACTGCAGGTACGTCGGGATGGTGTCGAAGCTGACGAAGAATCCAGAGAACAGGAGGACTGGGATGGCCGTCACAGGTCCCACGAACGTTGCCACCTGGGGCACACATGCCAAAAAACTTGTTGGAGGGGGCGGGGGAGTCCCACCCAACCTCTGGCTCAGGTGGCCCTGGGGACCGTCCGTAGAGAAGACAAGTCCCGACAGGGTCAAAGTTCTCAAGTCTGAGCAGGACAGCAGCTGCAGCCGTCCCTGCAGGCTGGGGGCCTGGTCTCCTGCTGAAGGGCTCTCCTAGGCCCCGTGGAGGAGGAGGGCGATGCACTGAGAGTGCTGGCTGGTGCCTCCTGGGGAGGCCACAATGGGGTGGGGGGGCCAGGTGTGCCATCCCGAGAAAGTGACAACTGGGTAGCCTCTCCACATCTATGGGTCCCGTCTAGAGGCGGAGAAGGGACAGTCCTGGCTCTACCAGCTTGACGGGAACCGGCACCACGGCCTCAGGAGGAGTTCCTTATGTCCAGTGCCTGGTCTCTCCTGGCTCCCCAGGGTGACAGGCCCTGCTCGGGGGTCCCACCCACACTGCAGTGCCAGGCACCCATGGACAGTGGGGTAGGAAGGAGGGGATGCAGGCGCAGGCACTGTGGCCTGTCCCACCCACTGATGAGAACACCTGGGCCTATAGACTAAGCGGTTGGCTCATAAAGGGGCCCTCGAGAGAAACTGGACCTCAGGGGCGCTCTGGTGGCCTAACCTACCCACAAGTGCTAGTTTAGATCTGTGTGTGGGTGTGCATGTGTGTGTGTGGCTATGTGTGTGTGATTCTGAGGATGAAACTCAGGGCGTTCACACACAGCTACATTCATAGTCCTTTTGCTTTTGAGTAAGGGTCCTGCTGCCCCACACTGAATGATGAATTTGAACTTGTGATCCTCCTGCCTCAGCCTCCCAGAGTGCTGGTGTTGGCTATCACTCCTGGCTATGGCTTTAGTTTTAAAGGAGGAAGCCAGAGGGTTGGATTAACGGCGAAGACTCGTGGGTTTGGCAGGTGTGCGTGGGTGTGGGCAGGATTCTCCAGGCCATGGGGAGAGAGCCAGGGGCTCAGGGAGCAGCTGCACACACTGGAGGGTGTCTGAGGGGGGCTGAGCAGACCCTACGGAGGAATTTAGGAACTTGGCCTTGCGTCAGCTGTGTGACCCCAAGTCTTGCCTCTCCGGGCCTCAGAATCCTCAACTATAGAGTGGACAACACAGCGCAGAACCCATGGGTGGCGGAGGACTCAATGGGCTTAGAGAGCAGAGACACAGCCCAGTGTGCTGGCAGGACCCAGGCGAGGTCACTACCTGCCGCGGGTCTGCCTCGCGGCTGGGGGCTGGAACGCTGCCCCGTGGTAAGCACTTGCCTAGTACACATTAAGCCCCAGTTTCCACCCCAGCATCGAAGGATCCAGATGACTGCTGCCCTGACCCAGGACAGTGAGCCTCTTTCCCTCAGACGCACCCCACGAAGCTAGGGGGATGCCAGGGCAGCAGGAGGGAGGAGGGTCCCAGGAAAAAGGGCTGCCGGGCCCCACCGGGAGCCGACAGGGCCACACAGGCCCACCGGAGCCTCACGGGCAGTGTGTACCTGCAGCGACGTGGAGGCGGCGCCGATCAGCAGCCCCAAGGACTGGGCCACGAGCGAGGTCATGGTGCCAAGCGCGGCGAACAGGACGAACCGCACGGCATCAGACGGCTGTGACGTCATCCAGTACACGATGCTGCAGTAGGCCACGGGGAACATGATCTGCAGACAGAGCGGCCAGCACTGTCACACCCTCTCCTAGGAAGCTACGGTCCCCTCTCCACACAGGGCCATGGGACACGTCCCCGGGGTCTCGCGCACCTGGAAGGGGACGTCAGCCATGGTCTTGGCCAGGTAGTAAGCCTTCAAGCTGTACCAGTAGTTCAGGTGCTCTCGGAGAAAGACGCCCATCTCCAGGGGAACTAGGGAAGGACAGCAGGGAAGGGGGTCAAGGGCATGCCAGGGAGCACATGGCCGGGCAGGTGGCCTGCGCGCACGGTGGGTCTCTCAGTGCCCAAAGTACTCAGAGTTTGAAAGGAAAGAAAGTGTGTTTCACGTTCTGATCAGTGTATGGAAAGGCAGGCCTGGCAATACACATCTATACTCTCATTTCTATGGGAAGCTGAGGCAGGAGGATTCCAAGTTTGAGCCCAGCCTGTGGCCCCTTCAGGCTGAATCTGAAAGCTGTTCTTAGAAATTCAGGTCACAGGGAGCAGGTGCTCGAGTTCTACGGGGCAGCAGCTTCGCACTGGTTGACCCAAGGTACGCTGGGCAGCCTACTTGTGAGCTGGCTGGCACTGCATGGAAACCTAAGCAGAGCTGTGTCCCCCAACTGTCTATGCCAGGCCTCCTGAATAGCCAGATCAGGCAGAATTTAGGTAGCAGAATTCGTGGTGCTGCGGATCGGCTGGCCTGTGGGAACTAGCCTTCCCTCCGCTTCGGTCT
Organism: Ctenodactylus gundi; assembly: GCA_004027205.1. Taxonomy (NCBI): domain Eukaryota; kingdom Metazoa; phylum Chordata; class Mammalia; order Rodentia; family Ctenodactylidae; genus Ctenodactylus; species Ctenodactylus gundi. Next base: position 188,532 of record PVKB01000685.1, read on the forward strand.
TCCACTAGAGACTCGTTCCCTCAGCTTAAACAGTGTGTTTTCGTATCCCACAAGCGCCAAACACAGCGAAACCTGCCTTGCCAGCAGCTGAGACGGAACTAAGCAAGGAGACGGGCGCTCTGCGGCGAGGCCGCCCCCAGCCCCGGGCGCGCGCACTCACAGGTCAGCACGGTGGGCATGAGGGCGGCGAACATGAGGAACAGCATGGAGAAGAAGAGGAAGCCGGAGTTGCTCAGGACCTTCTTGGCCTCGTTGCCGATGCCCAGGTACAGCAGGCCGATGAGGAGGCCGATGCCGATGTGCGACGTGACGCGCAGGTGCGTCAGGACCTGGGGGCGGGGCGGCGTCAGACGGGCAGGGGCGCCCCGGCACCCAGCCTGCACAAGTGCACCCCTGTGCCCAACGCGCACAGATAATACACACGCTCCGAAACCGGTGGGCAACCTTCCCGACTGGGAACGAGGAGCCCCCGGGAGGAGACAGTGGGCATGGGGGCGCCGGGGTCTCGCCCTGAGCTCCTCCTGCTTAGCACTGCGGGTCTGTCCGCGGAAGTCCCACAGTTCGCCGAACGCCGGACTGGCCAATGGCTTGGCCCGTCCACCGCCTCCTTCCCTAGTGGGAATTCCTGGCTCTCCCGCCCGCCGGCCCCCCACCCCCCCACCCCCCCACCCCCCACGTCCTTGCAAAGAGCTGCACATCCGGGCCTCTGGCAGGCCCGGCCCCCTAACTTGCTCGGGCTACACAATGTGATTACAAGGGCCACCTGGTGCCTCAGACCGGAAGGCTCAGGGCCAAGTGGCTCCGGCCGTTCCCTCGGGCAGCAGCTAGCTGTCCCTCCATCCACGTGTCCCGGTAAGAGGCGGGGGCTCCATCTCCTGCCTCTATGACAAAAGGCCAACATGACACCACACCGCCCGCTGGGGGCACTCGGGGCGCTTGCTACACTGCGAACGGGCCGACTGGCCCACAGCCACCCCGGGGGGCCCCAGGGCCGGCGGCAGCGCGGCGCCCTCACCGAGTCCCTCATCATGCTGACGAAGGTCCTTCTGAAGAGGATGCAGAACTGCGTGAGGCAGCTGGCGGAGACGCTGTGGCAGCCCTCCGCGGGGGCCGAGTCCTGGGGGCAGAGCGGCGCGGTGAGGGCCCGCCACGCGCCGTCCTCCCCCGGGCCGCGCCGGCGTTACCTTTCCCAGCCCCTTCCATCAGCTTGCCTGCTTTACCTCTTCGGAGGGCCGGTGCCAAAGGAAGGGGTTCGCCTCGGCGTCGCCCCCCAGCTCTCTCCTGTAGCCGGCGTCGCACAGGCCCTCCCGCACCGCTCTCACCAGGCGGCCGTTCTGGTCGCCGTACTCGCCCGACGCCACCTCCATGACTGCGGGGGCACAGAGGGCGCGTCGGCTCCAGGCTGCCCCGGCGATGGGGAGCCCCAGCGGGGTGCGGCCAAACGGCTGTGCAAGTCAGGGGTCCCTAGAGACCGGGAAGGACCCCGCTGCCGGGACAGGTCAGCCGCCAGCTGAGTGGGAGGTGGCCTTTCAGCAAAGCTCCGCCCCCTGCCAGCACACTCCTATCAGGTTCTAATGCCACTGCTGATTGGCAGGAGGCGGAGCTTGGCTCCCCACTCTCCTTGGAGGGGGAGGGGGCCTTTTTCCAAGCTGTCCTCCAAAAACTTACTGCAGGACAAGTATGCCCGCCCCACACCCTCCTTGGGAGATCGCTCTTCAACCAAACGGGCCCTGGGGTCAAACAGCTGGGGACCGCTGCTACAGATGTCACGTGACGGCCGCAACGGTGGGCGTCAGGTCACTTCTCCAGCAGGGTTCAGCTCTCCAGCCCCAGCCACACCCCTGTCATGCCGGCGGACTCGAAAGGCTCGTGCACTGTGACGTCAGTAAGCCCGGGAAGGCACAGCCATGTGTCCAGCCGACGGCCTGCTCCCGCCAGCACTGGGGGGCGCTGGGAAGGAACGCACGGGTGCGCCAGGACTCCTCTTTAAAGAGCTCAGGGTGGGCAGGGTGGGATCACGTGGTGGGCTGGGTGCCCTGATGCCTTGGAGGTCCTGGACAGCCCACCTGTGCCCCTCAAGTCCAGGGACCACCTCCTCCCTGCTCTCCCGCTCCCCCGCTGCCCCCGTCTCTCCTGGCCTGCCCCTGTGCCAGCCCCCCCACCTCCAGGCCTGCTCAGTCTGGGCCCCAGCTTCTGATCGCCGGCTTCTTATGAGAAGCAGTCCCAGCTGGGTGTGGCGGTGCATGTGTACAATCAATCCCAGCACTCTGGGAGGCTGAGGCAGGAGGACCCAAGATCAAGTTCTGCCTGGGGGGCTTAGTGATTTAGTGAGATCCCGTCTCAAACCCAAAACTAAAGAAGAGCTGGGGGTACAGCTCGTTGCGAAGGCCCTGATCCCCAATGCCACAAAAATGAATAAACACATAAAAAGAAGCAAAGCCGCCCAGGACACCCCTCGTGAACGTAGCTTGGGAAATGGCACAAGAGAGAACACGGGTCCTAGGGCCGCATGGCCAGGTGTCTAGAAGGACAACAAGGGAGCGAGAAAGCTGGAAGCCCAGGAGGGGACGTCCACCTGCAGCCACCGAGCGACCTCGGCCTCGAGGAAGGGCCTTTGCAGGGCACGCGTCTTGAGATGAATTTGTTCTAGCTACAGGGTGGCCCGAAGCCAGTGACTGATGTCCCCCACAGAAGAGAGGACACGGTGATAGGGACCAGGCCACACGAGCACGGGGCCGAGGCTGGCCGTCAGCGGGAAGGAACTTGGGCTCCTGGCTCTCCCTCTGCTCCGCGTGGCACCGAAAGGGCTCCCCATTCAGGGTGTCACAGTGAGGCAGACCCCCTTCCCTTCCAGCTGCTCAGGGCCACTCACCAAAATCTGCTGGGTTGTGGTAGGTGGGGCAGTTCAGACCCAAGTCCCTCAAGTATGGCACCAGGTTGGAGACTTTCCCCCGGTACACGCACTGTCCCTGGCTGAGGACGTACAGCTGGGGAGAGAGCCGGGGAGAGCGAGCGGTCAGCTCTGGCCTTCCCTGGTGGGCAGACGGAACTCTCAGCCCCTCATGGGGCCAGCTGCTCAGCCGGCCAGTCAGCCAGTCCCCTCAGTGAGTCCGTTAGGCCATCAGGCAACCAGAAACCCGGGAACTAACAGCAGGTACATCCCCACAGTCAGGTTTTCCCAGGTCACTCTAGCCAGTCATCTGGGGTCATGACGAGGGTCTGCGGTAGCATCTGGAGTCAGGGCGGTGTCCAGGCAGAGACTCTGCAGGCCTGAGGGCCTGGGGGTCGGGGCGTCTGGGCCTCTGTACCTGGTCGAAGAGCTCGAAGAGCTTGGCGCTGGGCTGGTGGATGGTGCAGACGATGGAGCGGCCGCCCTGCGCCAGCCCCTTCATCAGCGACACCACTTGGAAGCAGGAAGCGCTGTCCAGGCCGCTGCAAGTCCAGGGCATGGGGGGTCAGGTCCCAGCACGGTGGGGGCCCACCTGCTCAATACTGGGGTGTGCCAGACCCTGGACAGTGCAGGGCCCCTGACCACAGTGAAGAGCCCAGCTTACCCTGGGCAGGGACATCACATCCCACTGGCCTTGGTGGGTGGACTTCAGAATTGGCCGGTGGGGTACTGTCCCTCCCAAGGGAGGGCATGTGACTCTGAGCATGTGAGGACAGGGACATGGGCCAGCCCCTCTGACCCTGTGACCTCAGAGAGCTCAGAGCAGAGCCCAGGCCACCCCTTCTGCTTCCCCAACAGGACAGAAAGGCCACTCTAAAACTGGGGAGCAGCCGGGGACTCTTCCTCCCCACCCAAGCTGCAGCCTCAGTTTACCTGGTGGGCTCGTCGAAGAACATGACGGGAGGGTTGTTGACCAGCTCCAAGGCAATGGCAAGGCGCTTCCGCTGACCTCCCGACAAGCTCCCCGTCCGCGTGTTGGCACAGGACAGCAAGCCCAGGGCTGTGAGTATTTCCTTCACCTGGGGGCAGAGGAACCAGGGTGCCCTGAGGAGCTGTCCCCCAACTTCTCCGTGAGCCAGGCCATGGGCAAAGCACTGCCGGCACCTCACCCTGCTGCCCGCTCCCCACAGTTCTGCAGCTGGCCCAGGCTGGCCCACTTCAAGAGACTAGTGCTGTCCCCAAGTCCACAGTCCTGACAGGCCAGGAAGACAGAAGCACTACCCAGAAGCTGAGACTCAGCTGGTGGCCTGGCCTCTGGCCTCGTTCCTTCATTCCCGAGTCTGGCCCAGCACCCAACAGAGAGAACATGTCCAGTACATACTTGCTCATGGGTGGATTAATGGACACCCAAGCAGATGGACACTAAGGTCGGCATCAGAGATCGGACCCAGCCAGGGCCTTGGTGCTGAGCCAGCCCATCCCTGGCCCTTTGTTCTTTAATACAGGTTTGTGCTGAGTTGCTAAGTGCACCGCTCAGGGCAAGAATACGCCACCCTCCTGCTTCGGCCTCCCGGAGTCTGCCACCACTCCTGGCTACCGCCTAACACGGAGGGTCACTGATCATTAAATGTAACAATGACTACAGAGCACGCAGCCACAGTGAACATGTAATCAGGGCAGCTGTCACCAAAGCTGTCACTGTCACTCATGGAAACCCGGAGATGCTACCCTTCAAGGCTTACGACCAGGCAAGCCAGGCCTCCCGGAAGACCCCCCTGGTCCTCGTACACGGGAAATCGCCTCTGAACCAGCAACCAGCACAAACAGACAGTGGGCGTGGCAGGCGGCAGTGGCCTGGTCCTGAGACAACGGCCAGGCACTGAGACGGAGTCCCCGACACAGGGAGCCTCGGGTCAGCGCCCTCAGGCCGGCGCAGGGCCACTGGCTGCCGCAGGGACCAGCGTCCACCCTGGCGTCTTCTCCGAAGCAGGCCTGAGGTCAGCGGTCACCTCCCTGCCAGGCTCCCTTCCCTGGGGGCAGCGTCTCAAAGCTCCTTCCAGAATTTGCCCTGTCTTGTCTCCACCCCTGGCAGGGCTTCCATGGTGCCCAGGCCAGCAGACCCCAGGTCAGCGGCCCCTCTGGGGAGATGAGCTCACCCGAAATGAGGAGGCGCTCACGAGGAAGAAAATTTCCACTGTGAACCTGTCAATTATTTAGATGCAGCCAGTACCAAGAGCAGCTCTGGGAGCCGGGGCCCTGCTGGGGGACAGGCCAGGAGCAGTTGCAGAGTGGCCCGGAGACCTGGGTTCAAGTCTTGCTCTGCCCCCTGCAGTGTGGCACCTTCAGACCCTTCAGCACAGCTGAGGGCAGGGCCCACGCAGGGTGGCGGCCGGCAGGCTCTCTCTGGGACTGTCTTTCTTTGCCCCATGTCTGCTGGTTTTCCCAGCATGAGGCTCACGGGACTTCCAGAAACCTGGCCCAGCGCAGAACGAGGTAGTGCCAGGCTCCTGTTCGTGCCTCCACAAACACAGCAAGTCCCCTCGTCCCAGGGGCCCTCACAAAGGGGCCCTGGTGACGGGGACGCTGTGGTGCCAATCTTGCCCTCTGCCTACTGCCCTCCTGTGCCACTTCCAAGCCCAGTCGTGGCCTGGCACTGCTACAGAAGTGATGCTATGCAGGTCGACTTTCTTTTAAAAACTGGTCAGAACAGTGAGATCATTTATTTACAAAGCTTGACTGAAAATACAGTGCATGTTTACACTGGAGAATGGTGACGGAGACACTGCTGGGCACCCTCCCCTACACCCGCTCCTTCACTGCCAGGACACTCGGCCCAGTGCCCTGGCCACTGCCTGCGGCAGCTGGGGAAGGCCTCTCCCTGCCTCAGTCTTCAGCTGAGCAGTGGGGCTGCCTCGGTGTCCTGACTCCACCCAAAACATGACCTGCCCTGGTCACTTGGGCTCTGGGGAAGATCCAAAGTCACATGGTGCCAGATCGGGTGACGAGGGTGGCCGAGGACACGCGGCCACGTCTCTACGAGCCTGGCTCTCTGCTGGACGGTGCTCGGCAGAAGCAGTCACTGTGGTTCCTACACAGCCGAGCCTGAGGTTCTCATTGTGTGAGCACACAGCTGGGGATCCGTGACCTTGCTATTCTTCAGTCACCTTTGAAATGACCCTGTGTCCATGGACAGTCATCCCTGAGGTCCTGGGGGTTAGGGTGCTGCAAGCCTTTGCAGCCATCGGCCTGTACCGCCACCTTCACTCCCAGGCCTGGTGGGAGAGGCAGGGGTAGTACGTGGTGTCCCCACGGTCACTCACTGGTGCCTCCACTGTGGGCGAGGAACACGCGTGTGGGGCCTGCGCTTCCCACATCTCCTCTGCTCTAGGATCGAGGGATCCATCTCCCTCCCTTGATCACGGTGAACGGTTCCAGTGAAGCATTTTCTAGAGCAACACCGGGTTGTTTCCCTTCTCAGAGGTGAGTTTTTTCCACAGGCTCAAGGCTCTTTACTGCCATCACCACAGCCAGTGACACAGGCTGAGTCCCAGGAGTTTGCAGGTGCAGGGGGGGAAGGAGGAGGAAGGAGCCCTAAGGTCCCCCTATGTCTTCTTTCCCCATACCAACATGGTTTAAATTTATTTAATTTTTTTTTTTTTTTGAGACAGGGTCTTGCTCTGTGGTCCAGGCTGGTCCTGAACTCACTATGGAGCCCAGGCTGGCCTTGGACTCACAGCAATCCTCCTGCCTCAGCATCCCGAGTGCTGGGATTACAGATGTGTGTCACCACGCCCGGCTTATAATACTTAGTATTAGCTGTTCTTTGCAACAGGGGAAGGAACAATGGGCGTTAAGTACTGGGTGTCCCCAAGGTCACCATACACACGCAAATATTTAAAACGTAATATGAAGTGCGTGAGCTCAGGATTAATTTGTCACGCTAGCTGAAGTGTAATGAATGCTATGAGAAAAATTAGGCAAGCATTAAATGCAACGTACAAGGTGTCCCAAAAGTCACTGTACGTAGGAAAAATTAACTTTTGCCAGGTGTGGTAATACAATGCACACCGTAATCCCAGCACTCAGAAGGCTGAGGCAGGAGGATTTCCATGAGTTCGAGGGCAGCCTGGGCTACGCAGTGAGTTCGAGATTAGCCTGGATTACAGAGTGACACCTGCTTGAAAAACAAAACCATACCAAAAAATGAGCAAATTTTGGGACACGCCATGGAACGGCGATGCCCATGTACTGATGACTGCTAGCATGTGAAACTGACATCAGAAACCACGGGCGTCTGTCTCGCAGGCGCACGGAAGCAGGAAGTCCCGCTTAGCAGCCCAGCAGACCGGCCAACCCTGCCCGCGCTGCGGGTCAGGGCCCCGGGAGGGCGCTGCTCATCTGCCTCCCGGCCGGGCTGGCACACAAGGGAAGAGGAGCCAGGCGGGGCGGACGTGCGGACAGGTCACCCTCACGCAGGCCTGCCGGGATTCGGCTGGGCCTGGGTTCCGGCACCCACCGCTCCCCGGAGGCGTAGGGAACCCGAAGATGGGATGATACTTGGGATGGGAACATCTCGGTCACACTGAAACGTGTTTATTTTCTTTTTTAAAAGGCTGGTTAATAACATGCAAGAGCTAAATTTCTTCTCGCTACTGTGTGGGGGTGGAGGGCGGTTATTTTTAAGCCAGTGAGTGATTCACCATCTTCATTATTGGTGTTTTATGTAAAAAATAGTTTCATCTGAAGCGTATTCTACAGTGAACGCAGCAGCGCACTGGTTCCAGTCTGATGCCAGCATCTTCCAGCTGCCCAAGCGCTGGGCCACTGACTCTTGGGGCGCAGGGTCAAGCCACACAGCCTGTCCCCAAAGCCATCTCTCTAGGACGCTGATCCTGCAGCCATGGCATACACCAAGACTCCCGTTCCTCCCCAACACACACAAAAACAGAGCTGAGAACAAGTCACCAAACAGAAGCCAGCACTAAACGCCCACCACGGCGCGACCCAGAGGCGCAGGCCTACGATCCCATCAGTCCGGGAAGCCGAGGCAGGAAGACTGCAAGTTCAAGCCCAGTGTGGGCAACTTAGCGACCCAGAAAGACCCTGTTTTTGAATAAATAATAAAATAAAAATAGGTGGAGACGCAGCTTGGACTAACAGCCCTGAGTTCACTCCTGGTACTGACACCCCCGACCCCCTAAAAAAAATCTCCAGATGGACACCGTCCACCGCTGGACCATGGGCGGCCTGCAGTGACACACTTACCATCTCCCTTCTGCCTTCATCCTTCTCCTGAAGCTTCAGATGTGCGGACACCTGTGGGGAACAAGGGCAGCGGTGAGGTGGCTATCGGCAGGTGCGGGGCAGGTCAGATAGGTGACACAGGCCTGACCGCTACAGGAACCCTGAGGTCTCAGCTCCCCCCTGCCGGAGCTGAAGGCAAGTGCCCAGGAGCACCGTGCGGGCTGGGACCCCCGGATGCACCACCACTTGAGGAGCCCAAGGTCAGCACCACAGAGATATGGGACCTTGAGGGCCCGCCTGGCTGGAACCTGGCAATTCTGCACGTCACTGGGTGGCAAATCACTAGCCAACTGGGATCACCTGCAGCGGCACTCCTCACACCACAGGAACTGGCAAATGCCACACACCAAGAAGCTGTTTCTTGACATTCTGCTTTGCGTGCTGAGTTCCTGGCTACCAGCTCTGCCCTGGGCTCCTGACCCTGCTCACGGAAATCGCCACACCTAGCATTCATCTTTCTGCTCCATGAGCACCTGTGGGTGGGTCACTGGGAGCCTCAGTTTCCCCGTGGCAAAGCATTGAGGTTAAAGCATGCCTGCCTGACGAGCCAGGGACGCTGCTGAGAGGGAAGTGAGAGACTGAGAAGCAGAGGAGGAAGAAAAGGGGCCTCATGGCTCGGCATGACATGGAACCAGGCCTACGCCCCCGCTGCAGGCCAGCTGCCTACTGAGCAGCCCCGAGTGTCACCTCTCAGCCTGCCTGGGGCGTGGGAAGGTCCACGGGGCCACACAAAGGTGCACAGCCACGTCTAACGTGCGTCGAGCACCACCCCTACGTATGAGATCGGGCCTGGCATGGGAAAAGGTGCCAGCGGCTTCAGAAGAGCAGCCGTTCCCAAGGGCATCGTGAACGTCCCCAAATCAAGAGCCTATCTGAGCGAGAGTCTGAAAGCGGAAGAGCTTCACAGCACCGTCTGGTGACAACATGGGGAGGAGACACAGAGGCACCGACAGTGTGTCACAGCGAGCAGAGACTGAAGGAGAAAGCCAAAGTGACGGCTCTCTTCCAGGCTCGCTGAAAACCAAACCCAGCCACCCAAGAAAAGGTGCACTCCCAGGGACCCCAGCGGGTGTGCGAAGATCGTAATTATCAAATACGTGGACCACCGCACATTGGGGTAACAAAAACCACAACAGGCTACTGTCCTGGTCTAGCCGCACATGCTTCCTGCACTCTCGGTGGCCACCAGAGTCCCTTCTGGAGCCGGGAGAACACATGGGGTTCCATGACACACGTGGTTCGGGGACAGTAGGCTGGGCAGAACGGTGTCCCCTTACCAACTGGACATTCGGTACCAGGACAATGACGGAGACCAGCCCTGCCAAGCCTTCCCTTTCTTTCCCTACAGAGCAGGTGTGGGGGGCAGATCGTGTATCTGAAATCTTGATCTGCTTCTCTCTGCCAAGGACGAGTCCCCAGGGAGCCACGCGACACGCTGCTTGGTTTCCCCTTTCAGACACTGCGGGAGGGGGCTTGGGCTGGTCTACACCAGGAACCCCACAGGGCAAGACCTCTCTGCATGGGACACCAAAGCAAACGCCCTATGTGCCAATCTGAGAGTGGCCCAGGTACCATGTCCCCTGCTCCCTCGAGAGGCACGTTCTTGCAGTGGGTGGAGAGAAATCAGAGAAGCAGACGGTCCAACACCCAAAGCAGGATGCGACGAGTAACCGGAGCTGTGGGCTGATTTTTAACGAGAGGGACTCTGGTGGCCTCTACTACCCACAAGTGGACCGGCATGGGCTCAGTTACCGTGAGTTGGGCCTTTTAAACAATGTCCCTGGGGCCGAGGGCATGGCTCAGTGATTACAGGGTGTGCAAGGCTGTTGGTTCGATCCCCCAGCCCTGCACAAAAATTAGCTGTGTGTGGTGACACACGTCTGCAATCCCAGCACTTGCAAGGCTGAGACAAGAGGACTGCTGTAAGTTCAAGGCCAGCTTTGGTTACATATTGAGTTCAGGATCAGCTTGGACTGCACAGCCAAGAGCCTGTCTCAAAAATGAATCAATTAATTAATTTAGCAATGTCTCTGGAAGCTCGGCATCCTGCACGGTGGGGTCACAGTATGTTCTAGAGTATGATCGGCTGCTCTAGAAGTGTGCTGCACTGGTGCCACCTGGACACTGCGGAGGACCCCAGGGAGTGGATATTTTTAATTTCCCTCAATGCTGGACTTATGCACGGACTTATTAGGACTCAAGTGGCTTACTAAGTGTGGAAAGAGGAGCGACCGAGTTGTGCCAAGGACGTGGGCTGGTGAGGACAGCACCTTCCCCAGGGGCTCCAGGCTCTGGTCTTGCAGCGGAGTAGAGTAAAGCCAGGGAGTGAGGGGGCAAGGAAGCTGGGCTCAGCACCGACAGGAGGCCTGGGGCAGAAGGGCTCGCCTCCTGCCCCCACAGAGCCACCAGCACAGGGCGCTGAGCGCACGGCGGGACTCCTGGAGCCTGTGCTTCACACCTGCTTTCTAAGATCACACAGCTGGTGACTGTGTGGCTCTGTGCACACGGCACTGCACCCAGAGGTGCTCAGCCATCAGGATACACTCCCCCCACCCAGCAGGCAGGTGACTGGGAGGATGAGGCCCTGAGCCAGGGCACCAGGTGGGCGGGGATGTGGACCAAAGGTCTGGAAGGAGTTGAGCACAGCGAGTCCCTCAGCCACGGGAGGACAACTGTGGCTGCTGTGGAAATGACCACGCATGTCGGCGGTCAATCGTCTCAGGAACGTAGCCATCACTCTGCCAAACAAGGTGTGTTTTGTGTGTATGTGTGGCCCCGGGGACAAGCCCAGCGCCCTCACACCGTGATTACAGCGCTTGCCTCGCATGTGCAAGGCCTTGGGTTCAACTCCCCGGCCGTTTTTTTTTTTTTTATTTTTGACTTTGAGACAGGGTCCTGCTAAGTCGCCACTGGCTGCATTGGAACTGAAATCTTCCTGCCTCCGCCTCCCAGGTCTGTGGCACCAAGGTCAGCACAAGGGGCATTAAAACTCACTAGGGTGGGAGTAAGGGGCATTCTTTTCTATGAAGCTGTCTACACAGGGAGCCGGGGTTGGAACTGTGTAGGAAGGAGAAATCGGACTGCGGGAGGGGTCCTGGAGGGGTCACAAGGTGGGGTGGGGTGGGGCGCCGGCCCGCAGGACGCACCATCATGGCCTCCTGCACGGTGAGGTGCGGCAGGAGCATGTCATCCTGCATGATGTAGCAGGACACCTTGCGGAAGCAGCGCAGGTCCCGGGGCAGGCCGTTGATGAGGACTGCGCCCTTCATGCCGGTCTCCCTGCGAAGCCAAGGAGAGGGAAGGCCGTCAGCCCGAGTTCCCCTGCGCCTCCAGCTCCCAGGCTCTGAGGAGATGCTGCCCGGCCTCTTCCACAGAAACGCGTGGGGCAGGGGGGACCAGAGACCCAGGACCCGGGAAAGCACTACAGGACCCGCGAGCAGGCAGCCACAGAGAGGAGGCGGCGCCCAGCAGGGAACAGGCCTCGGGGGCCTCATGGAGACGGCGCCCCTGCACCAGCGGACACGGCGTGTTTGTTCTGTGCACTCAGCAAAGACCCTCGGGGCTGCTCCTGACCACAGACACCCGGCGGGCGCACTTCCTGACTGTGGGGCTTACCACATTGAATTCTTTTTTGTTTTCTTTTATTTTGTGATACTAGGGATCGAACTCAGGGCCTTCACACTACGCTACATTTCCAGCCTTTGGTTTATTTTTAAATTTGGAGGCAGGTTCTCATTAAGCTGCTAAGTTGCCCAGGCTGGGTTTGAACTTGTGATGCTCCTGCCTCAGCTGCCCAGAGCGCCAGGATTCTATGCATGCGCCACTATGCCTGGTGAATATATAGTGATTTTTAAGTAAGCGAGGCAAGAGAGTAATAATAACTAACCTTTATTAATAACTAATAACAGAACAACAGCAGCAATGCAGAGTTGTAAGATTGCCTGGGGCATTCACTCTTGCACTCTGAGGCCGGTGCTAAAAAAACGAGTCACACAGGACGTTGACATGATGACCCAGATGGCTACTAAGCGAGTCACCAGCCAGCAGTGTATACGGCACGGATACACTGGACAGTGCGATGCTCACCGGCCTGGGTGGCACACAGTAGGGCGGCACAGGATCTCATCTCAATGGAAGCATTCTACTGAACACTTTCAAATTATTTCTGGAATGTTTCATGTCGTATTTTTGGACTGTGGCTAACTGTGGGCATCTGAAACCCCAGACAGCAAAACAGGACGAAGCAGGATGTTCGCTGCTCTGGGCTCCAGTTACAACCGGAAGCCAGGAGAACCGAGAACCAGACACAGCTGAGGGGGGTAGAGCAGGCCTGTCATCCCAGCAGGCTGGGAGGCTGAGGCAGGAGGCTCTCAAGTTCAAGCCCAGCCTGGGCAACTTACTGAGACCCCCCATCTCAAAATAAAAGGGCTGGGGATGCAGCTCCATGTGAAGACCCTGGGTCCAACCCCAGCACCACAAAAGTGGGGAGAAAGCATCTAAGAAAGCATCTCTAAAGGGTCCATTTTCTAACCATTTACAAGCAGACAACACTGGGCCCTGTGATCTCCAAAGGTTATAACCGTCTTTGGGGGCCCACAGCGGGCCCACTGCCCCCACCCCCTACCTCCCGCTGGCGCCCAGCTCTTCCTGCCCTCTTTCTCCCGACCTTGAACCCCACTTCTCCCCATGCCAGCAGGGCCGGCTGAGGGCTGCGCTCACAAGGGACACACCTTGTCCACCGCCCCTGGGGCTCCGCCCTCCACCTGCTGGGCACTCGCACAGGTGCGCCATTCAGCTGCCATCCCTCCCGGGCCAGCCCAGCCTCCAGTGGCACCCTGGGCCACACCCCGCACCGCACACCCTTCCCTCCCCCCTGGTTTGCTCACCGGTATCCGGCCAGAATGTTCATGAGTGTGGACTTCCCGGCTCCCGAGGGCCCCATGATGGCCACCAATTCCCCGCTGTTGAACTTTCCCGAGATGCCTTTCAGAAGGGTCTTGTATCCTGCGGAAAGCAGAGGAGATTCACTGCGGGACTGCCACCCACTGCTTCGGTTCATCCCCAGCCGCACTACAGTAGAGTCCCAGCATCCACGCCAGAAAGTGGACCTGCTGTCTTTTTAGGGTCTTGTTCCTTCAAGGGGCATCCGGCTAACGAGGGACGCAGTGGGAACCTGTCCGGCCCTTGCTTGAACTGCATTTCACAGGTCAAAGCAATGGTGACAATTACCAGCAGCACAGATTGTCTCAGAGTTCACAAAGCACCTCCCGCCCAGGATCCGATCCCTGGGGATCCGCCATGGTGCCCACACTGGAAGGGACAGGCCCGAGCCCAGGCCCCACCCCGGTGGCTTTCCTGGGCCCCTGCTCCTTAAACAATTCCCCAGCATTTCATTGAGAGGCTATTTACTTAGACTTGAGATATTTATATAAATTATGGATCTACCATTTACTTACAAATAACAGCTTTATAATTAAGTAATCAATACATTATTAATTCCTTCATTAACAATTGAAAGAGTTCACAGTCACATTAAAGGGCTTTGGGGCTTCTGCCAAGTCTCTCATGTGACTCGAACTAAGCAGAGCCGCTTTTATTTCCAAGGCGACAGCCAGCGGTGATGTGGGAAGAAGCTCCACACGGAAGCGGCCGGGCTCGCGGATAAAGGCGCCGGGCACAGAGACGCTGCTCCGGGAGCGTCGGCCCACAACGCACCTTCCCGAGCCAGGAATCACGAACACACTTCCTGCGTGTGGGGCGGCAGGGGCAGCGCGGGGACCCAGCCGGACCCCCGACTGAGCTGCCTTCCAACCCATTTTCATTTCTGATCTTGAGACAGGGTCTCGCTAGCTGCTAAGCTGCCCAGGCTGGGCTCAAACTTGTGATCCTTCTGCCTCGGCCTCCCCAAAGTGCTGGGATTATAGGCCTGTGCCAGCAGCCCGGCTGGGAAGCACCTGCTATTTGAAGGGACCCCATGAGAGATAGGATGTGTGGGGTGCCTGGGTACTTGTCTGTCTGCCTCAGACACTCTCTGCAGGCTCCGGCTGGACGTCCACACGGGCTGACTTGTCAGGCCCTGGCCCAGGAGACTTCTCTCCACTGTCTCCCAATTATCCACAAACGGGGCACTGGACATGCCAGCCTGTCACTGCGTGCCACTTAATTGGGACCAGGCGTCCCCGAGGCCTTGTTTAAGTGAGGCTCAGAGAAGAGGAAGCAGGGGCGGGAAGCAAGTGGCCACAGCCTGACTCGCTGCAGAGAGGAGGACGGGGTCCCCCAGGATGGCCGCGCTGAGGAGCCACCCCGGGGACCACAGGGCTCAGGAAGAGATGGTGAGCGTGGACGGCGGCCCAGGCTGTGCACAGACCCAGCAGTGGCTGTGGTGACAGGTGAGTGGATGTGGGCCAAAGAGGATGAGTGGGGGTGGGACCGGAGCCTGGGCCAGCACCTTCACCCTCGGCCGCACCCACCCTGGGGGTACAGATGGGCACAAGGCTGGGGACAGCATGAGGGTACCTGGCCTCCCTGTGGCCGAGCTCCCTGCACTTGGGCACAGCAGCCAGAGCTCTGCACCTCGGGGCCAGAGACCTGGCAAAGTGGCCCCAGAGGACCCATGTGACATCACCCGGGGAGCACGAAATCCCAGGTGCCCGCTCATTACCAATCATGTCTTTCCAGGCTGGAGTCAGGGTTACTCCTGAGCAAACCTTCCAAGGCTGCATGTTCTCAATGCCCAGGGCCTGATGGCACCTGCCTGGAGCCTGGGAGCCAGACGGTGACCAATGAGGTGACCATCGTCCATGTCCACACATGGTGACGGTGCTCCTGAGGACAGCTTGGAGCCCCCTCAGGGTGCTCAGCTTTGGCAGTGCCCAGGGCCGGCTCTGGGGTACGAGTCCCGGCTGGGGCAGGACTGGTGGCAGGGAGTTCACACGGTTGTCCCATCTCGGGGACACTTCGACTTATAGGAGGTGACGTTTAGTTGGCTCAAGGTTTCAGTGGGTTCAGTCTATGGTCGGCTGACTCCAGCGCCAAGAGGGCACGGTGGAGGGTCTAGGGGAGGCCAGCTGCTCGTTCTGTGGCAGCCACTAGGCAGAGCGAGAAAGGAGTGGCTGGGGACACGAACACGCCCTTTCAAGCTGACACATCCCCGAGTGACCCACCTCCAACCAGGCCCCACCTCCTAATGGCACAGGAAGCCATCCAGCGGCTGACTAATAAATACAACACTCCCATGATCCAGTCTCCTTTCAAACACAGGAGACTTGGGGGGCACTTCAGATCTGAGCCACAGTGGGCAGTAAAGGCTTGGTCAGTGCCCAGAAACAGGATGAGTGGGAAAGCTGAGAGACCTCATGGGAAAGGCTAGACAACTAGACAACAGGCAGACACACCCCAGGCCCCACCCCAGGGCCCTCCCTAGACCCCATCCCAGGCCCCACCCCAGGCCATCAAGCTCAATCTGCAGCTGCCTCCCCCTTTAGGAGAGATGCTGGGTGTGCAGGTGATGGTGGGGCAGACGGTCCCCTCTTCGGGGCCTTCGAGGGGTTCAGCAGAAGGGAAGACTTGAAACCTTGCTTGGGGCTGAAGTGCTTTTCTTTACAAATACATAAATAAACCAGATATGCTTGGTAATGGGTAAACTTTGCGTGTGCATGCGTGCATGTATGCATGTCTACATGTGAGTCTGCCTACATGTGTGTGGTACTGGGGATCAAGCCCAGGACCTTCACACTAAGATTCAACCCTAGTTCTTTTTAATTCTCTGTTTTGAAGCAGGGTCTCACTCTGTAGTCCACAGCAATGCTCCTGTTGAGACAGGGTCTCCCGAGGTGCTAAACTGCCCAGGCTGGGATCAAACTTGTGATCTTCCTGGCTCGGCCTTCCAAAGTGCTGGGATTATATAGGCCTGTACCACCAGCCCGGCTTGGAGACACATCCTATTTAAAGGGACCACATGAAAGAAAGGACAAGTAATCCCAAGTGCTGGGACTGCAGGCGAGCACCACCCGTGCCTCGCTTACATGGTGCTGGGAAACTGAACCCAGGCCTTGCGACTGCTAGGCAAAGTCTTTAACCACTGAGCTATGCCTCCCACCCTTATTTTTTATTTAAAGTCTTGCTAAGTTTCCCAAGCTGGGCTTGAACCTGTGATCCTCCTGCAGCGGGCTCCCGGAGTGCTGGTGTATGAATCTTAAAAGTGGCCTTAGAGACCAAGTTGGGTTAACAACAGTCCATCTGAGCTGGGACAGCCAGAGCTACCGCGGAGAGGCCTGTGTGCCGCAGGGAGGCCGGAAGCCCAGCAAGTGGCTTCCTGCAGTGCATCCGGCCACCCACACCATCTCTGACACTCACCCATGGGGCCTCATCATGCTTTTGGTGAGGGGCCGCTGGTACCCTCTGTCTTGTGCTTTGTACCCTAACCCACCCCAAGCAGATGGCCCAGAAGCCTCCAGGTCACTCCCAGATGGCGGCAGCCACAGCAGCCTGCTGTGCAGTTTCAGAGCTGTGGCTTCTTCACACAGATCACACACAAGGGTGGCAAGGTAAGTGACAGGTCCTATACAGAGCTGGGCTCACTACAGCAGGCTGAACACCTGTGTCTTGCAGCCCCAGGTCAACTCCCTGGAAGGCAGCCCCTTGCACAGCCCGGCACTTGCAGAGCGGCTGATCTGGCTTCCAGAGCCCACCGCCAGGCGACGGGGACCTGTGCGAAGGAATATAACGTATTTCCCCAACAAAGAAAAAATATGAGTCAGTTTCCTCCCTTGGAAATCAAGACCACACTCCTTTGACCATCAAAAAAATCAAAGAGCTCTTCCTGAGTAGACAGGAAGCTAAGCCCCAGTAACCCCACCGGCCTGTCTGCTGTTGGGCGACCCCTGCCTGGGCCAGGAAAGAGCTCCCGCCCCCGACTGTGGCTCCCGGAGGCGTAAATGCCCCCACCATGTGCATTTCCTATGTTGACTTCCAGGTCGTCACCAAGACACACGGCATCTGTCACCACCTACGAAGATTCAGGGACATGCGGCATGGTGTTCAGGGTCCACGGGGACTTCCCACTTTGTAGCAACGTGGTGATGAGTGTCACAGAATGGCCACGTGGTGCTCTGAGGCTCACAGCAAGCCGGGGATCATGTCCCTCATGTTTTACAGAGAATACACTCACAGAGGGCCCAGAGAGGGTCAGCGACCGCCCCAGGCCACACAGCTGCTCAACAGAGGACCCACGATTCCTCCCACTTCGGCCCACTCAAATGTGGCTTTTACACTGGAGTCCCAGGTGCCTTTGCCAGCCCCAGACAGGTAGTGCTGGACACCGTGGCCACTTCCCGCCTGTGCCCTGTCCTGTACATGGATGGGACCATCCACTCAGTCCAGGGATGGGCACCTGGATACAACTGCAGGACACACGTTTAACAGAGGGTGGGAAGAAGAAATCATCACTCCTCTGGCCCATGAAGAGCCACCTCCCACTCCCCCAGCACCCATCTCCTCCCCTACCCCAGCCCCAGGGCCAAACTGCCTCCTGGGCATGCGCAGGGTGAAAGCCGGGGCAGGGAGAGCTGTCCACTCATGAGAGTGGACAGCTTTAGTCATTGTCCTTTTATCCCACAAAACATTCTCAAGTCAAAAAAGAGCTCTTAGCCAGGCCTGGTGGCACTTGCCGGGGAAGCCTTGGGCAGGAGGGTCACCAGTTCAAGCCCCGCCTGGGCAACTTAATGACTTAGTGAGACCCAGTCTCAAAATAAAAAAAGGGGGTTGGGGATATAGCTCAGCGGGAGGACCATGAGTTCCATCCCCAGCACCGCACACAACACCTCCTCTGCCAGGGTGTGGGCTGGCCTTCTGGGTCACTACTAGCCCTGTTTATGTTGAGCATGGACCCTCATGGTACTACTTGGAACACAGATCTCTCCTGCTACCTGCCATCATGGCCACCCAGCAACAAAGGTGCCCCAGCAGCTGCCGCCAGCACCTGTGCGAAATCAGGCCTGTTGTCTGGGCCCCTGGGGAGGCCCGGGCCTTTCCATTGTAGTCACCTGCCAATTAACAGGGGTGACTCACCTGCTCGGGGATCACATGACAAGCCATGGTCTGGGCAGGGCTGCTGCTCCTGGCGGGCTCTCAGTGGGCACCAGCCACTGTGCATGGTTTCTCACCTGTACAAGGGCATGCTGTCCGCACACTATGGAACCAGGGGCAGTGGGTGCCCTAGGGGAAGCAGGCCCTTGTTCTGGGTTTGTACAAATGATGCCAACTGCCTCATGGATGGCTCAGGGACCATCTACCTCCCCAGGAGCTAATATGTATATATACCATGAACCTGAGAGAGGATAGACAGAAACAAGCCATGCGTCTTGGCGCAGCTCCACAGGCACAAGTTCCACGACGTGGAGCCAACGCTCTCTCTGTGCCAGCAAGGGCAGTCCAGCACTGGTGATGACCCCACACACTCACAGAAGCTCGGGTCTGAGCAGTGAGCAGACATGGTGATGACCCCCCACCCCACCCCATCTGTGATGTACCTGGGCTCAACTTGCAATCCTCCTGCCTCAGCCTCCCCGAGTACTGAGATTAAGGGACTATACCACTGGGCGTGGCTTGAACTGGAATTTAAAATCCTGCACTCCTACCCCTTCTGTGAGAGCGCGGACTGCCCCAGGCGCACTCCCCATCTCCCGTCAACACCTCTGAGGCCATGAGGTGTCTTCCAAAGACAACAACTCGCCTGAGGACCCTAGATACTGAAGTCCACTCCCATGCCTTCCTGCCACGAAGCAGAGCCACGATGGGCCACCACAGGCCATGAGGGGCCACCACAGGCCACCAGGGCCACCTACGCACCAGCTGTCACGAACTCAGAGCGACCAGGTGGCGGGGAGAGCTGGCGGCCCCCCGCCCAGCTCCTCTGTCCTCCAGCTGAGGTTACCGGCTCCCTCCAGAGCTGGGGTGGGAGGGCTGCGCATGGACTAAGCAGGGTCTGAGGGGTCCTTCCAGCTCCCCCGAGTCCTCTCCACTGCCATCTGTTGGCACGTCGTATCCCAGTTACACCCTCCTGGCCACCCGGAAACCTTTAACAGTAGAAGAATGCCACGGCTGACAGCCCCGCCAGCCTCAGGCACTACTTTCCCGAGTCCCAGTAAAGCAACTTGTCAGGACCCTGGGAAAGAATGTTATTCTGCCATCCTTCCTGCTGTCCCAGCCTCATGTTTCCAAGTGACAAGGCCCTGGGGGAGCAGCACTGGACAGCTCTCGGCCTCTGAGGCCCCTGAGAGAGCCCATGTCCCACTCGGCCACAGCAAGCTAGGCGACATGGGCCAGGTCCCAGCAACGCTCAGTGTTTCCAGCCCCAGCTATGCGGGCTGAGGCGGCATGTGTTCCAAGTTTCCTCAGGGCTCTGTCACCTGCTTGACCTCAGAGCCAACACCAAGCACCTTCTTGGCCTCTGCCCCTGGTGCCCATCCTGCTATGACGCTGCCCAGGGGACAGTGACCCTGGTGGCCCTGGGCTGGCCATGTGTGGAAGGCAATAGGCCCCTGAAGAAGTCAAAAGAGAAGAACACAGAGCCAAGCACCCCCCAGCCAAATCCCAGAAGACACCCTGCCCTCGGAACGCGGTCCCCAGGGTGCGGTGTGACCCCAGGAAGGAAACCCACACAGCTCTGAAGAGGCGAGAGCTGGCGCCCTGCTGCAAGTCCCTCTTCAACCCGATTCCTCCTTGAGCCTTCTCAGGCCACTGCGTACAGAGGCGTCACCAGGCTGGGAGGAAACCTGTCCCCAGCAGCAAAGGCTAACTAATAATGCTCACCTGTTGTGACCACGAGAATTACAAGCTGTCTGTGGGCCCTGACGTCGTTACATTACTTGGACACTATCTCCCCCAACCTGAGCTTGTGGGTCACCTGGAACTGCAGCCACTGGCATCTAGCTCTCCCAGAGGGGTGGAGTGGTCACCACTTTCCTGGTGTGGACTCAGAGACCTCAGAGTCCTGGGACAGCCCAGCAGGAAGGTGGACACACACCTGTCCAGGTCCAGATGCCATTCTGTGATTCAGGTAGACCAGCCTACGCTTGGCCACCACCCCAGGGGCCCAGAAGACAGTAGCCACATGTGGGCAGCAGCTGGACCACCCGCCCCAGGCAGGAAGGGCAGGCAAGAGTCCTGCGGTGGGTTCTTTACGTCTTTGCTAGGTGGGACTCGCTGTGGGACCCTCAGGGGACAAGCCCCCTGCCTAGAATTTAATCTGCCTTAAGGACCACAGCAGCCTTTGAGGGAATGAGGAACACTGCCATGGCTGAGGACAGGAGGGGCTTGGCGAGGCCTTGGGGCTGGCAGGGCCTGCAGGAGGACACACACATACCTATGGCAGAGTCCAGGCCACAAGGCTCCCATGGCCCACCCTCATGCTTGGGCCAGGTGACTCAGCCTGAGGTAGGCAGAGATGGGCTAGGCGACCAAGTGGACTCCTGCCAGACGACACGTCCCCAAGGCTGACCCACAAGCCTGCCCTAAACGCTCAGCAGAGCTGGAGGGGATGATTGAAAAGGAAACACTCAGTGACATGTGGTGCACACAAGGCTGAGGCAGGAGGGCTGCAAGTTCAAGCCCGGCCTAGGAAGGTTAGGAATTCAGTGAGATTGGGCCTGATTTCAGATGAGCATAGGGCCACTCTCTCCTGGCCAGGGGAAGGCCTGGATTGAGGACAAGCATAAACAAACAGAAGTCATCGGCCCCGCCTCTGGGGGTGCCCTCTGCTTCTGTAAACACTCTCGTCTGGTCCTGTACCTCAGGGCCTCCACTCACCAGCCTGGCTCCACGGCGCCCTGGTGCGCAGCGCTTCCCGCCTCCATTTCTCCGTTCGCCTTCCCGCGCATGCACGGAAGCGAGGCCAGGGTCACTAGGGGATGCGTGGCCATGCGTCTTCTTTAAAATGTAGGCACACGTTGTATTTCTCTCATACTTCGCACCGCTTCCCACCACGTGCTGCTGGAAAGGCAGCGACTCGGGGCTGGCCAGGAGGACCGCAAGCCCTCCTCGTGCCCACCCTCGCTAAGGTAATGCGTTCCTCCACACGCATGGGGCCCTGGCCATCTATCTGGTGGGGCTGCTCACTGGCCGTGTCACCACCTGAAGAGCTGTAATAGCAGGCCCCAGAGGGAGACGGGCAGGTCCACACCCCGCCTCCCACTGGCAGGGGACGGCCTCCTGGTGCCACCGGAGGATAATAACAGGGGGCCGGATGAAGCAAGCCAGGGCCTGCGGGCACAGGGCCGTCTGCGCCAGGTGCCAGGACCGCTGCGTGTCGCAATCCTTCCTCTGTGGCCAGGTATGTGGCTTGGCTCTGTTGCCATTTCTCTTCAGGTGTGTGGCGGGGCCCGGCACCACCTCGGGCCAGGGGCCGGGGTCAAGTCTCACCTGCCCTGCGTGTGCGTTCCTGGTCAGACTCTTGGCCCCGCTCTAGGCAGCCACGCAGCAAGCCAGAGGGGTCAGGCACACATGAGCACCACCCAACAGAGAGGCGGCTCGTAGACACGTGGCCCTCGTCCTCACCCAGCTTAGCCACCAGATCTGGCACCAAGGACTTCTGGCTCTTCCCCAGAGCCGAAATGACCAGGGAAGGTCAATGTTTAGAAAGGATTCAGGGTCCTGAGTCCGACACAACAGCACAACTCAAGTTGCCGGGGAGGGAGGACTCCAGTGCGGCCTCAGGGGGCGGCAGGAGGGTGGGACGAGTGCCCGTGAAGCGGGGAGGGAGATTTTTGAAGGGGATTTGTGGCAATGTGTCTTCTACTGTAATAATTTTCTTTTAATTTAAACACCATATTCTCCAATCACACCTCCTAAACGCAAGGGAATCAGAAGAGCTGCTCTTGTCTTCCGCAGGACAGCTGAGACGCGGCCCGTGCTGGCCGTGGCACGTGAGCTGTGTGGAGCTGAGCACGCGGGCCCAGACACGCGTGCCATCCCTGGGCTCTGATGACACACGGTAGCAAGCAGACACCCGGGAGGCCGGGAGGAGGCCTGGCTCAAAGCTAGCTCACACAGGCCTCCCGGGAGGGTCCCGCGCCACTTCAGGGGAGCCCAGCGAGCAAGCGCTGCCCAGCCCGGGTCCTGGGCCCTCCGCTGTGGGCAGGATGCCAGACGCCACCACAAAACACATACCACCGAAGCACCGGGCAGCTTAAGGACAACAGATCAGATCCACATTGGGCCTGGTTATAATGTCTCCAAAACGTGACCAGGCCCCAAGGGCCCTAAAGTCCTGGTGCAGTGCCAGCCCAGGCTGCTCCCTCTCTGGAACCCGGGCGTCAGCAGGCCACGCCAATGGCTGGCGGAACCACAGCGTGGGGCCTGCCTCGTGGGGACATCCGCCAGCTACGTGGACTCGGGACGCTCGCATCGGTGACGTCTCTCCCCTCAGCTGCCGTCTCTGGTGGCTGGGGTGCCGCGGCGCCTGCCATCCCTCCTTTCCGGGGTCCACCCACACTCAGCAGGCCCTCGTCATCCGGCTCGCACTTCCTCAGAGTCCCATCTCTTCTTTCGTGTCTCTTGGTTTTTCTTTCTTTCCTTCCTTTACTGGGGTTGAACCCAAACCCTCCACACTGAACTAAATCTCTAGCCCATTTTTAATTTTGACTGTGAGACAGAGCCTCCCTAAGTCACCAAGGTGCCCAGGGAGGGCCTGGATCTGTGGTCCTTCTGCCTCAGCCCCCCAGGGTGCTGGGACACTGGGCCTGTGCCACCACGCCCAGTATTTGTTGTTAACCAAGATGCCAGTTGTGACAGCACCCATGGCCGATGCTGCACAGACCTGCGGAGCTGCCGGCGCTCTGCCAAGCGCCTCTGGGCCTCCCTCGTTAGTAATTCCCACCACAGCCCTCCAGTGCTCACTCCCATGAGCCCATTCTACAGATGAGAGAACCGAGGCACGGCTGTGCCAGCCGGTCGCGGGACGACAGCCAGACTTACACGGAACAGCTGGCTCCGGAGCACAGGGCGCTTCCCCAAACATCTGGGATGCGGGGACGGAGAGCAAGGGGGTCCCGGCCACAGCTGGCCACGATGGCACCGCCACTGCCACTTCTCCCCTCACCTGCTTTTCCTCTCCAGGGCAACACATCCGTGCTCACCTGTGGGGAACCCGCGTGGCCCACGTGCCCGGGAATACGCATGCGGTGGTGCGCTGTGCGCTGTGTGCCCCAGAAGGAGCCTTTTTTCACCAGGCTGCTTTTTGTTGCTGTTGTTTGTTTGCTACAGTCTGGACCTGGAGTGTCCCCCAAACCCTCGCATGTCTGGATACAGTGGGGTACTGTGGAACTGTTGGGCACTGGGGCCCGGCTGGAAGGGGCAGCAGGTGCTTGGGGCTTGGCCCAGAGGGAAGGTGTGAACTGGCTGGGATTAGGGGGTGCCCAGGGCAGAGCTTTCAGGGGTGTGTGACTGACTTGTAGGCCAGGAAGTTAGAGAGGGGCCCCACCCTGGGGCTGAAGGCCCAACTGGCAGCTGGAACTGAGGAAAGGAAGGAGAAGCATCATAGCAGCTTCTCCGCAGCTCGGGCCTCGGCCGACTGCACACAGTGACTGGCTTCTCCCCCGCTGGGCTCGCTGTCTTCCTCGCTGTGTTTCCACCATGGCCAGCCACACGTGAACGGACCGTTTGAGACCTGACACTGTGAGCTAAAATGCGTCTTTCCTCCCGTAAGCTGCGGATGTCAGGTGTGCCGTCCCAGCAGCCTGTAAGTAGCTACGGGCTGCTTCCGTTTGGTTTTGTACTGGGGATCCAGCCTACCTCCTTCACGCTGAGCTACATCCCTAGCCCTTGTTTATTCTGGATTTTGAGACAGGGTCTCTCTAATTCCAGAGCTGCTCAGGCCAAGTCTGAACCCGCACTCTTCCTGCCTCAGCCTCCCAGAGCACTGGGATGACAGGCTTGCAGCCCTGGGCCCTCAACCTCACTCTCCCTGACCCCGTGACCAGCCTCCGGGCCTCCGTCCTGTCCCCCCACCCGGTTTCTAGATGCGTGCACACGAAGACCGAGCTCCGTGTCTGTGCTCCTTCCTGCCACGAAGTGTCCAGGCTGCACCTGGGCTGAGCGTGTCGTGGGCGGTGGGCGTGCAGGGCAGGGCCATGGGGGGAAGCACGGGCTGGCGCCAGGTCCCACGGAGCCCGGGACAGATGGACGTGCAGTTAGCGCTCTACACCCACCGCCAGCAGGTATAATCTCGTCCAAGGCCTCGGCTCTGCGATGACCACTTGACTTTTTCCTGCTAAGTCTCGCTTCTCTTGCACTGGCGCCCAGGGCATCACAACAAGATGCCACTGACACACAGAAATGCCATCTGTCCCCATCCCCAGAGCTGGGGGTCCTGAATCACACCCCTTCTGACACCCATGGAGAAGGTCCTTCCTGCCTCTCAGCCCCAGTGCGCTGCTGGGGCCTGCACAGCCAGCCTCGCCCCAGTGTCCCTGTGCCCGGCTCCCTTCCCCTCTCCTGTGACACGTCACCCTTGGACTCCAAGTTCACCTGGCCCAGGATGATCCCGTCTCACGATCCTTAGTTCTTCTTCTTTTATTACTGACACGTCACACACCTTTCCCCTTCCTACCCTCTCACCCCGTGTCCCCCTCCCTCTCCCCAAGTTCTATCTTCTTATTTTCTTTCATCTTTCTTTTACTTTTCTTACAGTTTGGTTTTCTCACAGCAGAGAAACCATACAATATTTAGACTTCTGTATATGTTTCATGTCACTAAGTGTAACAGTCTTTTTTTTTTTTTTTTTTTTTTTGAGACAGGGTCTCACTCTACAGCCCAGGCTGGTCCTGAACTCACTATGGAGCCCAGGTTGGCCTTGGACTCACAGCGATCCTCCTGCCTCTGCCTCCTGAGTGCTGGGATTACAGGTGTGCACCACCACGCCCGAATTATGTGGTGCTGGGGAATCGAACTCGGGTACTTAGCACCCGACAAGCAAGCACCTTAACCACTGAGCCATTCCTCCAGCCCCAAGTGTAACCGTCTCAAGGTGCACCCATTCTCCTACAAACGGCCCGAATTTGTCTTTCCTTTTGGCAGAGTTGAACTCCACTGTGTGGATAGGGCACACCTTCTTTACCCAGCCCTCTGTGGCTGGACTTGGCTGCTGTAAGCGACGGGTGTGCGCGTGTCGCTCTTGCATGATGACTTTCTCTCTTTTGAAAGACCCCCAGAAGAGATACGGCTGAGCCAAATGGAATACCTGTGTTTAGTTTTCTGAGGAATCTCCACACTGCTTTCCAGAGAAGCCTTACGAGCACTTGTTTTTTGAGCCCTTGACATCTGCCATTCTTACTAGGGCTACATGGCACCTCGGTGTTGCTTTGATTTGCATTTCTCAGGTGGCCTAAGATGCTGAAAAAATTTTTATGTATTTTTTTTTTGGCCACTCAGATCTCTTCAGAGAACTGTTAATTCATTTCAGATGCCCATTTTTTAATTGGGTCCTTTATTGTGGAGGGCCTAATTTTCTTCAGTTCTTTGTATGTTCTTGGTAACAGTCCTCTGTCTGAGGAATAGCTGACAAAAATTCTTCCCATTCTGTGGGCGCCCCCTTCACTCTGTTGTTACCTGCTGCACAGCAGCTTTTTATTCGACATTTCCTCACTTGCTGACTCTTGGTGTTACCTTCTGTGCTTTGGGTGTTTTATTGAAAAAGTCCTTGCCAGCACCTATGTCTTCAAGGGTTTTGCCTATTTTTGCTTCCAACAAGCTCGGTGTTTCCATTTTCACGTCCAGGTCTTTGATTCATTTTTATCTAATCCTGGTGCACGGTGAAGATGTGCTCCAGTTTCACATGGTTAGCCAGCTTTCCCGGCACCACGTGTGAAGGAGGCTACGTTCAGCGCGTTTTTGAAACCTCTGTCAAAGCTCAGATTGTTGGGGGTCCTCGGGGATGTCGAGTCCTTGGCTAAGTCACACCTATCGGCACACCCTGTCTTTTTCTCAAAAACATCCCAGTAACAGGTTCCGGGACTCAGACATGAATGTACCTTTTTGGGGATCTCCTTTCTATCCCTATCATCCTATCTTGGTCCAACAACTTCACCCTACTTGTTGCAGGGCACTTTTGCATGGGTCTCTGGTCCATCCTCCCGATACCCCATGGACTCTGGCCAAGGACTTTCCTGGAGTCCATCCCATCTCTGGCTGTCACTGTGCCCTCCTCTACCTAAGCCCCCGTCACAGTACCCAGGGCCAGGCCACAACACATTCCCACCAGCCCTCTCACCGCCGGGTCCCACCCCTCCTGCCACCTGCTCACGGCTTTCTCCAAGGATTCTTCTCTACCCTCCACTCCTCATGGCCCTCTCCAGGCCTCACACCCTTTCTGGAGACCTCAACCTGACAGCCCGTACCCCCTTGGGCCTCAGTGAGGCTCAAGCCTTCTTCCTTTTCTCTGCCAACGGCTCAGCGAAGATTCTTGGCTTACAACAGGTAATGAAAACTTGCTTGGATAAAGATGCCACATCCTTATCTTGAAAATAGAAAAAAAAATGTTTCAGGTGTGAAAATTACACACAGGGAGAAAGAAGCAAACAAGGTGGGTAGAAGTCGGGTTCAGACCCTCGCGGTCCGCATCTGATGCGGAGATCCCCGTGGGACGCACATCAGAACGAGGTGCTGCCCAGCAGGGCTCCACAGAGGAAGTGGCAGGCGACGCAGCCACAGCCGCACGCAGGTTCTGAAGCTCGTCTCCTTGACCTGGCCCCGGGTGACACTGTGCAGCTCCCCGGGGCGCAGAATTGCAGCTCTGTGGGTCACACTGAGACAACAAGGAAACCTGTCCTCCCTTAAACAAGGGTAACATCCATCACCAGGCCAGGCATTTCTGACTCGGTAACAGCACCTGGAACTGGCTGTCCTGAGCTTGGGTTAACTCTCTGTGGCAGCACAGGGGACTGGTGGGCTCCCCAGGCTCACTGCAGACCTCCTGAGACAGTTCTGGCCCTGCCACACAAAGCAGCAGTGAGCATCTCTGTCCCCTCATGTGCGCCCACAGAGGAGGCTCATCTTTGACACCCTGGAAGCCAAGCTCCGCCACCCAGACTCCTGCTTCCTGGGGAAGGTGGGCAAGGCCACTTCTGGCACTGACTAAAACACATGGAGCCTGATAAAACCTCACATCCTCCTAGATGACCTGCACTGACCCCTCTTAGGAGGCTGACTCTGAGGTGCAACGTTGCTGATGGAGCTCTGCTTCCACCGTGGAAATTTCCACCTACGGCTCACAAGGGTCAATGCTTACCCATGGACAGATCGTCCTGAAGATGCAAAGGTCACTCTGCGGTGACCTTCCAGAACTGATGTGGCTGCTGCCTGGATTGCACATCAGTGTACAGATCTCAGATCTTAAAAAAGATGTTTAGCAACAGCTCCAAAACAACTGTTGGCTTAGTCCTGATATTAGACATGAGTGGGAAAACTGGTTAAGTCTTAGAAAAGAAAGAAAAATCTTGGACTCAGGACAATCTGGCAGTTCAGGACCAGCCTGGGATACCGAGACCCTGTCGAGAGAGAGAGAGAGAGAGAGAGAGAGAGAGAGAGAGAGAGAGAGAGAGAACAACCTCCAAAAGTTCATGACTGATTTATGGGAGGGAAAAAGAAAGCTCAGAGGAGGGAATTAGCAACCCAGGGTTCTGTGTAAGAGACACTGTGGGCGCCTGGGACATTCTCTCTTGGTTCCGTGGGCTATCACATCTCAAGAATGGCAAGAAATCATCCCTTCAGGGATGCTGGGGACACCCCATGTCACTGCTCAGAGCTAATCCACGCCAAGCTGATAATATCACAATCGGTAACAGTCGAGTGAAAATCCTTAATGGAGCCAAGAATACCAAAAGCAGCGCTTCAGCAAACTGGGTTAAGGCACTAGCCTGTGCATCCCTGGCCGAGTACTGACCAGAGCTCTCGCTCTGGACCCTCTGAGAATGGCCCTCTATCAGCCCCATCTGCCCTGGAGAAACTGGGGCCCCAGGGCCCATGGGTATGTCCTAAGGTTAACTAACTAAGAAGGGGCTGCGGCTCCAACGCTATGAGTTCCACTGACCCAGAAGCCAGGTTCCCACCCCACCAAAACTGTATCCACCATCCTTGATGTCATGAGTGAGGCCAGTGGTTGGGATGACCCAAGGAAATGGGCCCCAGAAGCCACCTCCATGATACCTACACACCGGCTCACAGGATCACAAGCTTCCACCTCCCGGAGGCGCCTCCTCTTCCCACTCCCCGAAGCTCTCTGTGGGACACAGCATATGACTCCCTCCTGCTGTGATCTCCTGAATTCATTCTTCTGTGTGCAGACTCTGAGCTGAGGGCAGGGCTGGGCTGTGGGCCGGACATACAGCAACACAGAGTTTCAGCAGAAGCTCAGAGGAGAACGCACAATACACACCCTGAATGCTATAATCCTGGCGCACGGGGATGCCAAGGTACCCGGGAAGGATGCCCCTGGCCTGGGGGTCAGCCTGGGGAGGCCAGGTGGCTTCCTGGCAGGAGCCATAGCACAGGCAAGGACAACTCAGATGCCTGAATCAGACCTGCTTCCCAACTGGCGGTCGGCCTAGCTAGGCCACAGGGATGGAAACAGGGAAACAAGGCTGGAAAAGGGGTAGGGAAGGGTTCCGGAGGGACCCAGAGGCCAGGCAGCACTTGGAAAGCTACAATTTGCAGGGATGTCTAACCTACACCTGGCCATTTTTTTGGCCTCGGTTTTTTTTTGTTATGAAAAAAATTAACTATATATTATATATTTGGCCTGAGACACTTCTTCTTCACTTTGAAAAAAAGACAAAAACAAAACAAAACAAACCCTGCAGGCCACAGGTCAGACACACAAGGTAGGGTCTTATCTTAACGGGAAACGCAGGCTCGGTGCTCAAGAACACAGACTGTCTGTCCCCTTGTCCAAGCTCACTAAGGAAGTTCATCTGCAGGAAGAGAAAAGGTGAGGGGTGGTAACAGGTGTCCTCAAGGGTCTCTAAACAAGCTGAGGGGAGCTGCAGGGCGCAGCCCAAAGGAAGTGGCTCCTTCACACCCACCTGAAGTCCATGGGTTTCAGGGCCACTTTCTGGACAAAGAGGGGCGGGCTTTAGACACAGGCACCTCCCATTGCAATTCTCGGTGGAAACTCAGGTAGAACACGTTAGTAACTGTCAGGGTTGCCCCTGGTCCATGACTTCTATACAGAGTGGAGCGTAGTCTCAGCTCAGCAGACAGCATGTGTCTTTATGACACATGCACAGGCCCTATCCTCTTCATGCCAAGTTGCCCACCCTCCTCCCAGCAACTCCTGGGAAAATGCAAGGGAGATTGGCTGTTCCATGGTTTATTTACCACCATCTCAGGCTACAGCTCTGCCAGTTCACACCCGAGAACTTCAGTACCTACCAGGCTAACAAACCAAACCAAACCTCCAAGATCAGATAAGCCAACAACTGTGAAAACCAAACCCCGAGAAAAATCCATCAGCCCCAGAGGTCTCCTGCATTGGGTCAGGAAGCCTAACGGTGAGGGAAGTACACGAATGACGGTGTTTAACATTTCACAAGGCACCTAAATTAAGCCCAAAGGGACTTCGGGTCCCCGAGAGGGCCCAGGGTAGCATCTCCCACTGTCCCAGCACTTCCAGCTACTCAATGGGTGGAAACTTATGTGTAATGACCTTTGCGGGTTCACAGATACACACAGTCACAGAGGCCACGGCACACCGCCTTGAGTTCAGCTGCTACTGTTCCTGCCACCTCAGCCGTGCCCAGGGTAGATGTGACTCAGCAGGGCTGGCAAGCTGGCACTTTGCACGTGATGCTCTGGATTCCAGCTGATTTATGGGATCCACCCTTGCGTGTCAAAGCCGGGAGGCCCGGCCGCTTCCCCTGCCGCCCTGCTTGGCCTTGGGCCCTGGGGCCCAGCTCATGTCACTTCCCCAGGCCGGACTTAACCCAAGCAAGACCTCAGGAAGCCGTCAGAAACCAGCAGCCTCTTAGGAAAAAACACAAAGCACCCAGACAGCCGTTCAGTCTGAAGTCAGGATGCTGTCTCTGCCTTGAAACAGAAGTCTGGAGAATTCAGGAAGTCCCCCACTCTGATCAGAGCGCCAGGACACGGTCACTTCCTTGCACTCCCTGCCCACCCTTTTCCATTCCAGGGAAGTCTCCCAACTACCGACACCAGAAAAGGAGCACACAGCCACCGCTCCACCAGCGACCCCCTCCTGCCCTGAGTCTCCCCCTGTCGGGCCCTTGCAGCTGGGAGCAGAGCACCAGCGCGCGCAGGGCATGGCGTCCCGCCCCGAGAACCCACTCAGGAAGGCCCAGACGGGCCAAGCATCAGCACCAGGACGGAAGTCACCGCACAGCACCCTCTTCTCCCTCAGCAACAGCACACGGCGGCGCGGCCGGCCAATCGCACAGCTCCCCGCAGCCACCGAGGTTACTAGCGAGCATTGACCGCAAGTAACCTCCGAGCCGGTTCCGGCGGCAGCCGGCAGGCATTGCGCATGCGCAGTGGTCGCACCTGACCCGCCCCAGCCTGCGCTTGTTGAGCTGCAGCTCGGAGATGTTTTCCACCTAATCATTCAAAATTCAGGTTCCCGGGAGCAAGAACAGCCTCCAGACAGCCTGCAGGTGCCATCATGCCTGCGGCCAGGCCTATGCAGGGGTAAAAAGCAGCACCAGCTGGTCTTGGCCGGCCACTGCCTTCCTTCCCCGGAGCCTCAGGAGACCGTGGAACTGTCCCTCTGGAAAGGCCATCTGCCGTCTCTTCGTGGGGGGCAGGCAGAGCTCACGCGCAGTTCTCCACCATGAGGAGTGGGGTGACCTCTGGTCTGTGGTCGGAGGCCAAAGCTGCCCACCCCTCCCAAGATACTTTTTGGGGAACTGCCCTCCCCAGGAGGTGGACAGGCCTCTGCGTTTCCTTCCTCGCCAGCAGGGCAGAGGGTGTTCATCCCGTGTGGGGGACACACAGCTGCTCACTTTATGTGGGTCTGCAAATAACAGGCACTGAGTTCCCTGGAGTTCTTTGAGCTACAGGAAGTTGAGACTAGATGTTGAAGGCTGAATTCTTAGCCTGGCGTAGTGGCACAGGCTTGTAACCCCAGCACTCGGGGAGATGGGGGACGGCGAGTTCAAGCCCCGCCTGGTCAACTGAGCAGAAAAATTTTAAAGGCTGACCCTGGGACTCCCTCTGTCTCCTCCTTGGTAAGACAGCCATAGGACAGGCCTCCTGCAGGGGTCCCTGGGACTCATGAGACAACGTGATAAAGCACACAGCAGCTTGTGCTCAGTAAACATCGGTTCTTTGATTTTTTATTTTTTTGAGACTGGGTCTAACTCTACAGGCCAAGCTGGTCCTGAACTCACTATGGAGCCCAGGCTGGCCTAGGGCTCATAGCAATTCTCCTGCCTCAGCCTCTTCCGTGCTGGGATTACAGGCGTGCGCCACCACACCTGGCTTATGGGGTGCTGGGGAATCGAACCTGGGTACTTAGCACGTGACTTGGTGCTTCCTAAGCAAGCGTGTTAACCGCTGAGCCGTTCCTCCAGCCCCAACATCAGTTCTTTTAAATTAAAAAAAAAAAAAACTTCCCAAAAATTTAGGGAAAGTTTAAACTCTTTCTGAAAGGGTCACTCTCAGCACAGCTGAGGTATCATGGTGAGGGACTTTCAGCCAGAAGGGACCGAGTTGTCTCAGGACAGAACAAGAAACAGAAAAATGTGACTCACATTCTGCTGTCCTGTGAATCTCCAGCCTCGCCAGCTCACAAGCCAGCTGGGAGCTTCGCCCAGGGAGCCCCCACTGCCTGCCCCACTACCGAGGCCACTGGGAAGTGCCTCTCAGAGCACGACTCTGACCTCACTTCCTCCAAGGCCACACGCTCCACATTTTTTTCTGCCAAGGTAGCCGTGGGTTTTGCCGCCTTTGGCTACCGTTGGGCGATTAGGTGCCCATTCCCCTTGACCAAGATGGCTTGCTCTGCAGAGTTCCAGACAGTAGTTGGGCCAATAAGTGAACATTATGTAAATCAACAAACAGAAGCATTTTCTAAGAATGGGAATTATGCAAACCAGCCCTGCTGCAGGGCGGTCTCCGTTCTGCTCAGACAGGCAGGCTGGCTGTGACCGGAGATGGTACCCGCACGGTACGCGCGGTCGCACTGAGGCAGCTCCGAGGCCCCCGCGGTCTCCAGGATTCTAAGTATAGGTCTCAGCTGGACATAATCACAGCCTTGAAGTCACAGTGGCATATCTTCCTTTGGACACTGAATGCCATTTACCCTACGGAGCACAAAGGTAGCTGGCAACACAGGTGACGACGTGGCGACTAACGTGAGAGGCCAGCCAGGCCAGACAGACTCCTGGGCTGTCACCCTTGCCTCTGCTGCCATCTCTGATACACAGCCAACTGTGGACGGCTCAGTGCTCCTGGGGCACAGGCTCAGCACCAGAGGGTCTGGTCTGACGGAGAGCTGCCCTCTGCATGGCGGGTTTCATCAGCAAGAACCGAGGGCAGACAGGCCTCCAGACACAGTCTTACTGTACACTGTGCAGTCTTTCTTAATACATCTCATCAGACCCACATAGTTTGGCCTTTGTTCCTTAAACAAGCAAATCTGTTGATTCTAGAACTGAACTCGAAATGAGCAGGTGTGTGGTTGCTAAACAATTTTTCCTGCCAATTTATAAACAAAAGAAATGGTTTCATGTTCAACAAACATGTCACCTGCAGTTATATCTGCCATTGGGGGATTAGGTTCTGGCTTAAAGTGAGGATTCCAGCTTGGAAATGTGAAGTTTTCAAGTTGTCCCCTGCTGCGCTCCCCCAAGGCCTGAGGTGCCAAAGGCAGGCAGCTACCCGCCATGCGGGGGGAAAGAAATATGGCAAGAATGTCCCCGGAGAGTGAGCCAGTGCCACCAGTGCCCACCGAGCACAGCAGAGCCCTGCAAAATCACCCTGGGCAGGCCAGGAGCCTCGAGAACAGGGCCACTCTCCAGGAGGGGACAAAGTGCTAGCGTGATGGGACAATGCACCTGCCAATCTGAGGGTGTGCCAGAGAAAAGGTGACGTCAAGGCCAGTGTCAGCAGGACCATCGAAGCTGCGCTTGGACGCTCACACACAATCAACACTCAGGACCACACACCTTCCGCTCCAGGCTGCAACACCCACCCTGCCTTCCCATGCAGCGAGCTCCAGGACGGGGTGTGCTGGGGCGGACGCACTGCACCCGGGGTACTAAGACGCTCATGTGACCTGGCCGGGTTATCTCCTACTCCCAGCACTGGTCCAAGGCCTATCTGAGACCTCGAAGGCAGGGACTCAGAACAGTTCTGAACCTTATTCCCTGAGTAAGCAACTTGCCCATCTACCCCACCAAATACTGAGACCCTAAAAACTGATCCCAGGGGGATAAAGGAGCATTCCAATCCTCTGAGCTCACCAAGACCATCCAGGGCCACCGGACCCTCCCTGGAGACAGCGGTCCTCCAGCAGAGGAACACTTACAAGCAAACTAGGCTACCATACTGCACTAAAGATTAGCCACCGCATGCCATGAAGACAAGGGCAAGGTAGTAAAAGCAATTTCTTTTGGACCCAGAAGAAAGCCACCTCAGCCAACACCAGTGGAGCAGGCCTGTAGTCTCAGGACTCTGGGAGGCGGAGGCAGGAGGATGTTAAGTTTGAACCTGGCCTGGGCAATTCGGTGACTTAACAAGCCCTTGTCTCAACATAAAAAAATAAAATAAAAAATAAAAAAAATGGCTGGGTATATAGTTCAGTTGGAAGTACCTGGGCTTGGTCCCCAGTAACACACAAGAAAAAAAAGAAGAGAGAGACAGACAAACGGACAGTCAGACCACGTTGGCCTGATAATTCTAAGAAGCACAAAAGCAATTCTTTCACATGAGGGGACTTATACTACCCCCTTCAGCCCCGTGCAGCCCTCCCCATGAACCCACTGCCGACCTGGGGGTGCCCACAGCTCCCCTTTCCCTGGACTTCCTTTCCCATCCCTGCTCCAGGAGGCCTGAGTGGAATCCAACCTTCCTAATGGAATTCCTGGAAGGGACTTATTAACGGCACATCCGTTCCCTATTTTAGCCAGCCTACAATGACAGGCTTTATAAAACAGCTATGGAAATTAAAAGAACAAACTTTAATTTGAGGAGGTGCTCAGCTAGGGAGCAGACCAACACAGATTAGCTGACTCGGAGGTGCCTGAGATATTCAACTCCCTCCTGGTTTCTGGCAAAGATGAGGCTGTGGATGGCTCTCCAAATAGCGGGTGGTATCCATCCCACGCCAGTGTGGCCTGTGGAGACAGTGGCCTGACCAAAGGGTACATGTGCTAATGCCACAGGGCTGGTTACCATGGCTGTCCACCTGGACTCCATCCCCAGGTAACCTCAGGACGTATTTCAGCATCTAAGTGTCAACCATCTTCCTGGCTGGAGAAAGGGCACGCAGTGCCCTCACCTCCCCTAGCTTCTGTGGACACAGGTGATGGAAGCCTCCTCAGAGTAACCCAGGATCCCCTTTGCATCCTGATTAATGGCTAAAGTTAACAGCATCCAAGCCAACCAATCAAAAGGAACATAAGTCCTAGTCTGTAGTCAAGGCATTCCCTGAGTGGGTGGCCCAGTGATGAGACACTCCCCAGGATCTCAGCACTTGCAAAAGTCCTGGGGTAATGGACTTCCACCTAAAGTGACACAGGTCTGGTTTCAAGTCCTGGCTTCCCCACTCACACAACCTTGAGTATCTCTGACTTCATGTCCAGTTTCCATGGTGAGATGAGCAAAGCCGGGCTTCCAGACAGGCTGCTTGAGCCAAACCGGCGGAGGGGCAGTCCCAGCTCAGTGTAGGTTAACTGATCAGCTGTCCTCAGGGGGTGAGGTGGGGCAGCCCCATCCTGATTCAAATGAGCCCCTGTGGGAAGGGGCCCAAGACCGCTTACTTGTACACAAAACCTCACCACTATCACCGCCATCAGGAACACGCGGACAGGGTCTGACATGTCACCGACTCAGCATCCACCCCGAGTAAGCACGGGCTGCCTTTGAAAGTCCCGCACGGGGTGAGCGAGAAGGAGGCACCCAAACTGTCCCCGTTGACAAAATACTTCACGTGACGGCACCGGAGCCGCAACTGCTCCTGAATTCTCAGTCCCATGGCCTCGTGCTACGTGAACAGATTCCCTGAGGGAGGGTAATTACTGTCTCAGAAGCCGGCGACACTGTCCTCGGGGAACAGTCCCCCCCAGAGCAGCCTCTCTCCCGACCGTGTTCTCTGGCAGGAATCTATTACATGCTCTGGTTTGTCCTCCAAAGACATCATTAATCACACACTGAAGATGTAACCACAATTGAAAACACAAGGTGTTTTTTGTTAACCCGATTCAAGGTTGGGTGATCATGAAGCTCTAAGATGTGACGGAATCAGGACCTGAGCCAGGTGTGGTGGTACAGGCCTGTCACCCCAGGATTCTGGGAGGCTGAGGCAGGAAGATCACCAGTGGTAGGCCAGCCTAAGCAACTCAGCCACTTCATGGGACCCTGTCTCAAAAAAATAGAAAAGGCCTTGGGTTCCACAAAAATCAATTCAGGGCCTCCTGATCCTCCCAATTCTCCCGCCTCAGCCTCCCGGAGTGCTGAGACTACTGGAGTGTCCCACCAGGCCTGTCCTGGGTCCTGACTGGATGCATACTTTACTGTTCAGGGTGGTTTTGAGTGGGGAAGTGTGGCTCCCACGTTCAGAGCCACCGGGACGCAGCTCTGATGAGGCTGCAGGTAAGGAAGACCACAGGGGCTGAGGGCAGCTGTCTGCAGCTCGCTCCCCACCGTGGGGAAAGCCCACAGCACGGGGCTGTGGCCTCCTGCCTGCGAGGGCAGCCAAGCCATCAGCTCACTCCTGGGGTCCCTGAGCACCCAGAAGGGCCCTGTTTCTCAGCCGCCACTTCTACCTGGCCCTAAGCCTGTCCCCACCCTAGCTCAGAAGCATGGCCAAGCCTTATTCAGCCCCGTATCAGTCTCCCTAGGAGCGTAGGCGCTGGGAACAAGGAAAGGACAGGGTACGGGGGGCGGAAGGGGAGAGACGAAGACGACACTCCCAGCTGCAGCCAGGGGGGAAGAGAGCTAGGCCAGAAGTCAGGCGACAAGTTACACCTCGCTGGTTGGGAAACCGGCACCGAGGCACACCAGGCCATGATGTCTGTCGTCCCCTCCGGCTCTGCTACCTGTGACTCATGGTTAGTCCCGCAGGGCCCGTTTCCGATGCCTCCCTGTGGAGCCCACACAGGTTACTACAGGGCAAATGCCTAGCTATAGGCCACGAGGCTGAGCTGCCACAAGGGCCACTAAGGAAGGTCAGCCGTGGCCTGTCCTCACAAAGGAGTCATCAGCTGCTGGCCGAGGGTTGGTGACTGAGAGCCTGGTGGCCAAGACACAGCAGGCAGAGGCGCGCCGGGCTCCTTGTACACCAGGCCTTGCCTGCTGGGCTTCAAGCCAGGATGGGGTCAGGGCCACTTCCATCTTGTAAGGTATCCAGCTGTGTCTCCAGCCCCGGGGTGACATCTCTAAGGCCACACGTGACGGGTGGATGGAGATTGCTCTGTGATTCTCGTGTATTTGCCACAGTTCACTTACACGGATAAGCGAGGCACACGCATGACCAGGTCCCTTGTTTCCTAGTGCAGGCATGGCTCGTTCTGCAAACCGTTCTCTCAGGTGAAATGGAAAAGGCTGAGCACACGTGGAAAGCCTGATAACCCTCCCCCCTCCCCCAGAAATCCCCGCAAAAGGGGCCCAGTCGTGAGGCTGGCACGCAACTTCTGCCTTCACAGACCAGGCCACATGCTCTGAACGGGCACAAGTCGGTTGTAGTTCCACACAAGCAGCCTGGGGAGGGGACAGGACTGGCTTCTGGAAGTGACAACTCAGGCCTAGTTATCTGACAGCCCACAGGTCTCCCAGGTCGCGGGGCTCAACCAACGGAGGCTCCAGAACTGAGCTGCCCACCAAGATACAACAGCTGTCTTGCAGGCGTGGCTCCACAGGCGCAGAAGGCGCAAGAATGGTCAGAGGGGAAAGCGGAGATGCAAACCCAGCACCGGAAGAAAGGCCGCCCGGAGACTCGGCCGCGTTCTACAGAGTCCACGCGCCGTGGTGCCTGCGCGGCTTTCTCTGGCCCGGTTTCCTCTCAGGTTTCCAAGTTGCTTCTGGTGATTCAGTAGAAAGCAGAGATCACTGCTTCTAGGTGAAGTCTGACTGGTCCCCTGCCCTAGGTCCCTGCCCCCACCAAGGACGGTCCATTTGCAGAGGGGGCGTGTGTGCAGAGCGGAGAGGGATGAGGAACGAGCCTCACCAGAAGCAACGGGGCCTGCTGGGAAAAGGGCTACAGCCCCCGGGAGAAGCCCCTGGCCTGGGCGAGGCCCGTCACACCAGCACTCCGAGTGGCCCAGGCAGAGGCTTGCAAGCTGGAGCCCGGTATAGGCAATTTAGCAAAACCCTGTCTCGAAATCAAAACTAAACATTGGGCTGGGGACGTAGCACCAGTGTAATGGCCTTGGGCTCAATCCTCAGAGAAGAAAAGAAAGAGAAAGAAAAGGGGGAAATAAGGCCCACAGTGACCACAGGACGCTAAGAACCTCAAGGCAGTCCTCTGTCTCCCTGACGCACCATACCCGGCGGCAGAGTCCCACCAACCGGCCTGATGACCAGCAAAGTGCCCACGACAAGGGCTCCCGCACTCCTCCTCAATCCCCGCCTTGCTTCTCGTGCCCCCACACTGCTACATCACAGTGGCTTGCTTTCCCTATAGGTCAGCAGCACCCCCACCCCCAGGACTCTTTCCAAGATCCTAAAACAAAAACAAATTTACTCCCCACCCTCCCACCCCCCACAGCTGCTTCCTGACCCCTCAGACAAGGGAGGGAGCCCCTGCCTTCTGAAAAGACTGACTGAGGGAAGCTAAAACACACAGCATCATGGCTGAGAGGCCCCTCCCACACCACCCGGCCCCCGCGGGGTCCTCTCCCCTGGCGGAGGACCCCTCATCCCAAAGGCTCTGAAATCGCTCCTTCTGGAGCACCGACCTGACTCCACACGCAGGTTAGTGGTCCGGGCAGATGAGTGTCCTGTTTAGACCCGGGCGCCAGCCCAAGGGGTCTCACGGTGAATATGCAAATATCCTGAAATCTGAGAAAAACCCAACACCCTGAAATACTTCTGAGCCTCAGCATTTCTTTTCTTTTTGGTGGGAGGCCCGGACCCAGGACCTCAGATATACAAAGCAAGTTCTCTCCCACGGAACATTTTTCATCTCTCCAGCTCCCGACTGCTTCTGAGACCCTCAACCTGTAATACGGTCACAGAGGGTTAGAGCCACGTGAACTCTGAATTCACCTATCATGCACGCCTCAAGTACAGCCTGACAGGTTCCCCCGCCCCCTTTTTATTTTAATGTTATAATGAAAAAACTTTTAAAGGGAGTTTTAGGTCAGGCATGGTGGTGCACACCTACAATCCAGTATCTTGGAAAGCTGGGGCAAAAGAATCTTAAGTTCAAGTCCAGCCTGGGTGATTTATGACCCGGTGAGACCCTGTCTCAAAATAAAAATTAAAGGAGCAAGGCCCTAAGCTCAATTCCCAGTATCGAAAAGGAATAAGTTTTAGTACTTGTGTATGTATGTCAACTATAATACAGATTTTCTATGTGGCCCAAGACAGGTCCTCTTTCTTCAAAAAAAAAAAAAAAAGAAAAAGAAAAAGCCAAAAGAATGAAAACGCAGCTGGGGCTGGAGGCATAACTCAGCAGTTAAAGTGCCTGCCTAGCATGCTTATGCCCCCAGGTTCAACTACCCAATGCCATATAAAAAGTAGCTGGGTATGGCGGTGCACAGAATCCCAGCACTCAGGAGCCTGAAGCAGGAGGATGGCTGTGAGTTCGAGTCCAGTCTAGGCTACACGGTGAGTTGAGGACCACCTGGGCTACAGAGCAAGACCCTGCCTCAAAAAAAAAAAAGAAAGAAGGAAAGAAAAACAAAGGAAAGGAAAAGAAAAAAGAAAAGAGAACAGACGCCCAGCAAGCCAGACATACGTCCATCCAACCTACGCCCTTCACAGTAAGACTAAGCACCGCACACAGCAATGAGATACGCCGACCCGGGCAGCAACCGTCCGAAAGAACCTCCGCCTCCCCGTGCCTGGAATTTTCCGCCCGCCTGGCGTCCCCAAGGCCCCGGCAGCCCCTCCCTACCTTTCTTCCTCCACCAGGGGCCCTCGGGGACGGAGTAGGAAAGGTCCTTGAACTCGATGTTCACAGCTGCCCTCCGAGGCAGGGAGGAAAAGCGCTGGGCCTCGGTGGGGCTGCTGTCCGCCTTCCTCAGATGTCCATTCAGCAGGTCGGTCTCCGCGTCGCCCATGTTGCTGGAGACGGCCTCGTCCACCGAGACACACACCGACTTGGGCTCCGTCATGGCGGCTGAGTAGCTGCTGGCATTCTGAAACACAAGGCCGAATCGGGAAGGTGTAAGATGAGTGCAGAGAAAGGGTGGGCAGAGATCCGCCACAGGGCCCGGGGTCACAGGTCCCTTCAACGCCAACACGTGTCCCGCAGCCAGGGCCTTCGGTGGCACCTACCTATGGGAACCGTCACCCCCAACCATCACTTTTGCTTCTATTAAGAAGATGCTTAGATAAAACGGTGAACTGATCTACAGGTCTTACTCTAGAATCATAAAATCACATCATAAAACCGTAACGAATGAGTCACCTACCTCAGTTAAGAGAAAATAAACACTGGCCACCTGGGGCGGCAGGGTGGACTGTCAACTTGGCAGGCTTAGGGCTCACAGCAGGACTGGGGGCGGGGCACACCTCCAGGAGTGAGTGGGGGGTCAGGGAGGCAGGACCTGGGGTCTATGCCTGCTCCCCCAGCCCTCCTGCCCTGCCACTGCCCCCTGCCCTGCCTCCTGGCTGCCCTGAACTGAGCAGCTCGGCCCCACCACGCCCTCCCACCGTGACGCTCCTGTCTTGCCACCAGCTGACCCTGGCATGGCGCCGTGAGCCACCTTACGCCACTCCTTCAGGCTGCGGGTGTTGGGTCTTTGCTCCCAGGGATGGGAAAGTGACTAAGACATCACCATAAAAAATTGTAATCTGCTCATTAACAAACCCGAGTAAAGACACACGAAGCTCCTACGCAATGCGTGACTGAAAAGTCGTATTTAAAACGAGCTCCTTCATTGGCTGTGCTGTGTAGCCTCACAATCCCATCTCAGCACCAGCAGCCACCGGAGCTGGTTTGGGGCTTCATATTTTACTCTGAAATTTTCCAAACCACCTGCAACTGTGCCTCGTTGTGTGTTCATAACAGTGCAAAAGAATGAGAAAGCCTCTTTTATTCTCTCTCTATTGTATAGAAAAGGACACTGAGGCCCAGGCCATTTAGAGGATCTGCTCCAAGTTAAGTGAGGAGCAGGGGTCCGATCCCCAAATTCAAGTCATCAAAACATGTAGGTAGTCAGGCCTAGTGGTGGAGGCTCGTCATCCCAGCACTCTGGGAGGCTGAGGCAGGAGAATCCCAGATTCAGACCCAGCCTGGCTAACTCAGCAACTTAGCAAGATACCACCTCAAGAAGAAGGACATGAATTGTGGCTGCCGCTCTGTGTGAGCACGAGAGGCCCGGTCCCGGGACCACGCACATGCGTGTGCGCACACGCACGAAATGCGTGTTCATCTCCCTGCGTCCTGAGAGGACCTAGCATTTTGTAGCTATAATTGACTTTTTTTTTTTTTTAAACACTGCTGGGGACGGGACCCAGGACTTGCACTCGCCAGTCAGGCGCTCTGCCTCGGAGCCGCTCCCAGCCCCCACACCGGCGTGCAAGCATCCACTGCGAGTCAAACAACTGCAGCAGACGGGCCAGGACCCAGATCTATTTGTGCAAAGCAAGGAATCGCTTCTCTAATGGCCTGGCAGC
Source organism: Ctenodactylus gundi (assembly GCA_004027205.1). Lineage (NCBI taxonomy): Eukaryota > Metazoa > Chordata > Mammalia > Rodentia > Ctenodactylidae > Ctenodactylus > Ctenodactylus gundi. Next base: position 229,738 of record PVKB01000685.1, read on the forward strand.
CCCAGCCTGATCAATGCGCTCCGGGGACCTCCGAACACAGTAGAGCAGCGGAGCGAGCAGGACGCCAGCATCCCCTGTCCCCAGGGCTGGGGCCCCGGGTGCGCAGACCCCTTGCCATGTCGGAGCCTGGCCACTCCGCTGTGGCCCCAGGTCAGGGTACACCTCTGTTGTCATTTGCTCAGTAGGTCTAGTGATGTCTTCTGAGTTGTCTGTTATCTTTTTCTTTTTCTGGCAGTACTAGGGACTGAACCCAGGGCTTATGCATTAAACTACATCCCTGGCCCATTTTTTATTTTTAATTTTGAGACTAAGTTGCTAAATTGCCCAGGCTGGACTCAGTCTTGGCATTCTCCTGCCTCAGCCTCCTCCTCCCACAGTGCTGAGATTACAGGCCTGCACTACCTGGGCCAGCAAGCAAACCAGGGAGTGAGTTAATTGTCCATAAAATCCCCGCAACATGCCCCGCCCGGCAAGAGACTGGCACAGCCCTGAGGAACGTAACTGAATTATGCAGAGCTGGCAGTAGCGGCCTTATGGCATCTGAGGATGCCAGGTCTCCATCTAACCCCCAGGGGGCTCAGAAGATTTAAATCATAACCAGGGGCGGGGAAGGGGAGTAGGTGGGAGTGATAGGGCACCGGAATTCTTTTTATTTTTAAATTTCTTTTATTTCTTTCTCTTTTTTTGAGATAGAGTCTCGCTCTGTAGTCCAGGCTGGTCTTGAACTCACTATGGAGCCCGGGGTGGTCTTGGACTCTAGGCATTCTTCCTGCTCAGCCTCCCGTGTGCATGCTGGGATTACAGGTGTGCGCCACCACACCCGGCTTTATGTGGTGCTGCGGAACTGAACTTGCGCTTGCAAGGCAAGTGCTTTAACAGCTGTGCTATTCCTCCAGCCCAGGGCACCAGAATTCTGGGTCTCTCAGAGATGAAATGTGTCTTAATAATAATTTAAAAAATGGGCCCCACACCACACATCACACACATACCACACAGCTCTCGTGGAATCTCTCACATCTGAAAACCTTCGACAAATCAAAAGTTACTCACTGAGTATAATACCGTGTGAAAGAACAGTCCGAAACACCCACGGGGCCCGCTGTGCTGCGGGTCCTGCGCACAGGCTCAAACACTAACATGAGAAGCTAAAGGGACACAACGCTTGTGTCTTCCCTGGGAGGGTAATGAGGCAGTGGACCCCCACAGGGAGTCGTGCAGGCGGCGGCCTCTGTGTCAGCTTGGCTGCTGGCTTCCAGCTTGGCCTCCTGAAGGGGTCCCCGGATGCCCTCCCTAGATTATCCTGGCTTTGGTGATGGGGGCTGGAAGCCCCGCAGTGCAGAGCCTGCTGAGCAGGCACCGGGCATTCCCTCTGCTCGCTCTGACGGCCCTTGCGACCGTGGGTTTATTAACTCCCGTGTACTACGGAGGAGCCCGGGAGCACCTGGTCTTGGCTTTGAGGGTGGCGGATTGAGGAGCCATGGGGCGAGATAATTAGCTGAGACTAGTCCTAAAACCATCCTTGCCTCTGTCTTGCCCAAAGGGCAGAAAGCCAAGTGCTGGCCCCAGAGGCACGCCTGCTCCCGGCTGGCATCTCTAGGGGCTGGGTGCTCAGCCGGGCCACAGGTGGGGACTGGTCCCCTGACCTCCACCCCGCAGGCTCCCGCAGCAGCAGATCCCCGCTTTCTCTCTGAAGGCATCCACACAGGGACAGGTGTTTTCCTTCCATGTTGAAGAGACTCCCGGGGACCCAAGGAGGGCAGCCATTGCCCCGCCCATAGGCCCGGCGGTGGCGGCGTTTCCCGAGGAGCTCGCACTTTGCCCTGGACACCTACCCCACTGGTCATCACCTCACAAACTCCTTTTTTCTTTTTAACAAACTGAGAACCAGATAAGCCAGGGACAGGCAATGCTACTGGCTTCGGCAAAGTCAAGTTCGAGTTTGGGCCCTGAGTGGGGCAAGACACAGGAGCACCGGGTGAAGTAAGAGCCACGTGGTCTCCAGGAACACCCAGTGCAGAGCAGGCCTGGGGTGGGGGCGGGCTCGGGTAGAGTCTGCTGGTGTGTGTGTGTGTGTGTGTGTGTGTGTGTGTGTGCACGCATGTGTATTTATTTTAATTTTTATGATACTGGGGATGGAGCCCATGGCCTTCACACGGAGCTACACCCCCAGCACGTTTTTATTTTTTATTCTGAAATGGTCACCAAACACCAGGCTGAGTTTGAACTTGCAATCTCCTGCTTCAGGCTCTCCAAACACCGGGTGACAGGTCTGCGCCACTGGGCCTGGCTTATCTGGTCTTGACTGAGGCTGGCACAGTGAGACGGCTGAGCAGACGTGGGTACAGGAGCGTGGGGCATGTCACAGGGAGCCACACAGACAAGGCTACAAAGGAGCGAGTGGGACGTCCAAAGACCTATGAGAAATTCAGGGCTACGGGGCCCAGGGGCGCAGGCTGGTAACCCCAGCACTCTAGGAGGCTGAAGCAGGAGCGTCGCAGTTGAGCTCAGCTTGGACAACTTAGCAATTCAGAGAGGCCTATTTCAGAATCTAAAATTTTAAAAATAGACTGAAGATGTAGCTCAGGGCAAAGGCCCTGGGTTCAATCCCCAGTACCACCCCCCCCACACACACACGCACGCACGCACGCACATACACATTCAGGGGCTGGAGTATACACAGTAGGGTGAATGGAGGGAGAGGATGGAGCTATGGCGCCAGATGGTGAATGGCTGGCAAACTCCAATGGCTCTGCACTTTGTCTAGAGGCAACAGGGAGCCACAGAGAGATTGGAAGCTGGGGACTGCCTGCTGGGACCAGAGGTGGGGGGTGGGGGACCTTGATCTGCAGGTGGTAATGGGAAGGAGACAGCAGCTGGCCACTGGGACACAGCGGGTGACTGAACTGCTCTGGGGTTAAGAGAACACAGGCACGGCACCGGGACCCACTGGAACAAGGGTGACTGCTGACTCGGCGATGTCTGGTCACCCTGACTCCCCACTTGTGTGCTGGGGGCTCTTCTCAGCTCCCCAGCTCTAAGGGCCAGGAGGAGGTGGGGACTCCAGCCAGGGGAGGGAAGGAGCGCACAGAAGCCTGTGCTTGGCCCACCTGGCCCGGGACCCCGGGTCCAGCCCTGTGGGCTTTTCCAAGTGTGCCCCGGCCTCTGCCACAACGCAGCAACACGTAGGTACCTGGGGAAACGACAGCACACCCAAGAGACCACACAGCCCCTTCCCCAGCAAGGCACACGCCCCCGTCCTTCCCTCGCAGTGTCCAGCGTCCTCACCCAATTAACCGAATCACGGAAAACTGGGTGATGTGAGGCGGTGGCCTGTCACTCCAAAATAGACCAGCTCTCGGGAAACACGGCCTCAGACGGGAGAGTCGGCAGCAATGTAGGTTACAGCTAGCTTTCCCTTCGCCTCTGGAGCTCATTAAAAATAAAACAAACACCTCTCCGCTTCTGATTTCCTCTCTATTCTGTTTCCCCATTCCACAGAGTCACAGCCACACGTGCCCCACAGCACGCGGTGATTAGCGCTAGGTCACGGCTGGGGCTGGACCAGGACCCCTCCTGGCTGCCCGGTTCCTGCCGGGGCTGGGCAAAGGGGCTGAACGCGGGGCCTACGGATACAGCTGAGGGCTGGAGGGCCAGTGAGCCAGCCCAGGCCACTGCAGGACTCACCGGGACGCGCAAAGTCCTGAAACTTTCTCTGGCCATAACAGAGAAGGGAGGAAGTGGGAGGATCTTCCCCCTGCGGTCAGCAGCAGGGTCTCTCTCCCCTCTGCTTCCCTGCCCTTGTTTCCTCGTGCCCACAGGCCTCCCAGGTACCCCCAGCATATCAGAGGAAGCCGTGCTCACCGAGAACCCCCACAGCAAATGTCCACAGGGCAGTCACCAAAACCTCACACCCAGAGCCACATTCCAAAGGCAGACTGTGCTGAGTGGCCACTCAGAATCCACACAACAGATTCCACCACCCCACCGGGAACGTGTGTCTGCTGCTGAGGACCTGAGCTCTGCCCTGGGTGCCCTGGTCACCCTCCAAGAGCCTTCTCAGACCAGCTCCCAGGAGACCTTGGGGGCAGGAAGAAGGGAAGTGCAGATCTAGGGGTCCTGGGGATCCCCCAAGGCTCTACGGTATAACTTAAACAGAATTTTTTTATTTTTAAAAACTTTGTTTTTCTTTTATAAAACATCCAGTATTCCCTATGGACCTTTCGTCCTAGTTCCAAGCAGGCCTGACTGACCCCTGCTTTGCTTGTGACAGCCATGGAGAAAGACAGACACTTTTTTTTTTTTTTTTTTTGAGACAGGTTCTTTGCACTATAGTCCAGGCTGCTCCTAAACTCGCTATGCAGCCCAGGCTGGCCTCGAACTCACCACAATCCTTCTGCCTCAGCTTCCCAAATGGTAAGAATTACAGGCATGCATCACCACACCTGGCTAATTTTTTTTAAATGTGGTACTGCAGGATCAAACCCCAGGCCTTGCACACACTCGGCAAATGCTCTAGCCACTTAAATTTAAAAAAAATACTACGTTTTCAAGGGAGGAAAATAATTCTCAAAATAAGTTTAACATTCACCTCCCCCCCAACAAACTTGGCCTATTCACATCTCCAGATGAAAATAAAATATAGGAAATCAGGAGTTCATCAAAGGCACACATAACATTAAAAAATCTGCCTAAGGCGTCTGTGGCTCAGAAGCACCGTGGTTCACTTTCCACACGCATGAGCCACCTCTGCCGCTCTCAAAGGATTCTAAGAGTCGCCAGCCCTTAAAAGACCCAAAACTTCTCCGGGCCACGCACATGCATAATCTTAATTTTCCGTTGGTGGCTTAGTTTAGGATCCAAAGGACGGGAATGAGTGCACAGGACGGATTTCTCCACGCTACTCAAATATTCCCCTACCGGGAAAAAAGCACGGGGGGACCGGCTTTCCCAAGTTGTGTTTTGTTTCCGGTCTTGTTTTCTGTTTTCGCAGCTTGCAGGTAGGAAGGCGCTCAGCTACGCCCCCCTCCGGGAGAGCTGGGGGGGGGTCCTCCCAGCCAGCTGGCCCCACCTCCACCCCACCTGCCCGCGCCCCATTCTATCGGTTTACACGGAGCCATTATATAATGAGCTGGCACTGTTCGGTATGTTCTACAGTAACCTGTTTGGAATCATAGGATGCGGTTGTCAAAGCAGAGCATGCGCACGAAGCCGGCTTTTTTTTTTTTTTTTTTTTTTTGAGCTCAAGGCGAGAGGTAACTGTCGGTCAAACCCTGCTGAGCCCTGCTGACTTCAAATACAGGATGCTAAAAATGAAATCCCGGCTAGGGGCGGGGCAGGGGTGCAAGGCGACGCGTGCCGTGCTCCGTGGGCTGGCGACCCAGAGGAGGGACCCGGGTGGAGAATATGCAATACACGGGGTGCGAGGGGTCGGCAGACCAAGGGCTTGCGAATTTTACTGAGCGGCCTGGGATCTAGCGCAACGTGGGAGTGCTCGCCGTGGGCGCGGAAGGCCCCGGGAAGGTGGCTGGGCGGGAGGCCCCGGTCGGCCGTTTCCCGCTTCTCCCTGAGGTGCGTAAACGCGCCCAGGAGCTGTCTGGCCGGTCCTGGAGCGGCACTCGCGGCGACTGTCCAACGAGGAGTTCTGCGGCACCCGGCCTTCCTCCCCGGACTGGCACCCTAACCCTGGGAGAAGGGCGGCGCGCTCCCCGTCCCCAGCCGGGTCTCCCCGGCGCGCGCACAGGCAGCCGGCGGGGGCTCGGGCCCGCCCCTCCCCCGTGGCCCCTGCCGCCCCCTCCCGCAGCTGTCCCCGGGGAGCGCAGGGGGAGCGCCGGCGCGGGGAGCAGCTTCGGCTTTTGTTCCCGGACTGCGCCCTGAAATTCGCAGGGAAAACAGGAGAAGCGCTGCTTGGCGCCGACCCCACTCCCCACGCCCACCGCCGCCGGCAGGGATCGGACCCTCCCCCTCGGCGCAGGACGCAGCCCGGGCCCACGCCCCTCTCCGGGAGGTCAAGGCCCTCTGTCCACTTGTGGGGCTGCCGCGCGCCCCGCTCTTGGCCCCTCCGGGCTTGCCGGAGTCCTCGGCCCACGCGAAAGCCCAAGGGGTCCAAAGCGACGGGCGCCCGTGGCCGGGCCGTCTCGCGAGGGTGCCTGGGTCAGCGCCCGGAGGACGCGCTCCCGCGAGGCGGGTGTGAGCTCGCGGGTGCGGGGCTCCGTGCGTCTCCTGCTCGGCTTAGAAATAAAACCCAGCGCGGCGGGCGAGGGAGGCGCTCACTCACCATGGCGGTGCCGACCGAGAAGGCGGCCATCAGACAGGCCATGCCCCGGGGGCAACGGCGGCGGAGACGAGGCAGCGGGCGCGAGACGGGGAGGCCGAGGCGGCGGCGCGGCGGACCAGACTGGCCGCTCTCCCGGCTCTGCCGCGGCGCCCCTCGCCGGCTCTGCCGCCCCGCCCCGGCCCCGCCCCGGCCCCGCCCCTCCCGCGCCCGCGATTGGCCGGCGTCCAGGGGGCGGGACCCCGGCAGGGGCGGGGCCCCGGCAGGTGCGCGTGCTCTTGTTTTGCTCTGCGTGGTCCCGTGCGTTTCCCCGCATTGCCCGCGCGAGGCCGATGGCGGCCCGCCAGATCCCAGGCCTGACCTGCGTCCACGTGCTTTGGTGGACAAACCTGCTGCCTCTCCCATGCTGTCACCTGGGGGTGTGCCCCCCGGAGGCTTCAGGGCACCTGACACACGCCAGAGAGAGCGACTGTCTTAGTAACTATTGTGGTTTGCTTCTGGAGTGTCCCCCAAAAGTCTCATGTATTCGAATGTTATGGATTGTCTATGGAACTATGTGCTGTTGGGAGCCTAGTCTGGAGGGGTGGATTACAGGCATGTAAATTGGATTACAGGCATGTAGTGGGGCTTACCCACCTTCCACGCCTGGATCCAGGAGGGGCTGATCCCTGGGATGAGACCTGGAAGGACATACAAGCTGCTTCCTGCCTTCCTTGGGGACTAGTCTCAGCTTTCCCGACTCAGCTTCCTGTGTGTGATGTCGTGAGAAGCTGCCTCCACCTCGGCCTCTGCCATGTACTTCCATGGCTGCCGGCCGCCCCTGAGTGGACTGTGACCTTCTGAAACTGTGAGCTAAATAAACCTTTCCTCCCCCAAATTTGTAGATGCCTGATATTGAGTCACAGCAACAAAAAAGTAAACTGAGACAGTTACTTTCTCATTGCTGGGACACGATGCCCAACACCCACAACTTTGGAAGGGTTATCTTAGCTCCCGGGTCAGAGGTCTCAATCCTTCTGTGGTCAGCTCACAACGGAGAAGGGTCTGATTGTGTGTTTAGCAGAGGGCAACTGCCTGTAGCATGACAGCAGGGGGCAGAGGGATCCGGAGAAGCCAGGGCAAGAATCTGCCCTCCCCACGGGGCCTGCCTCTCTAGAGCACATGAAATCATCAGGTGAATCCATGCAATCTACAGAACTGCCATGACCCAATCACCTTCCAGATACACAAGGCCGGGGGGGGGGGGGCATTCCAGAGCCAGACAACAGCAGTGACACAGCCAGCGTGTGTGGAAACGGGACTGGAATCCACAGCCTCCCAGGGAGGGAGGCAGGTAGCTGGTCTCTGAGGGGCCACCGCTGTTCTGAAGAGGAGCCTCTGTATACACAGGAGGGAGCTTCCGTGTGCTGGGGCAAGGGCTGTGATGTCAGAGTGCACACTGTCATGGCATGTCCTTTCTGCCCGACAGCCGATCTACACCTCTGGAGATGTGTCTAGAATTTCCTTCTAGGACGTTTTCGTCCTCAGCTTCTCCCCCACCCCACCCATGTCCTCCCTGTGATGCCATGCGATTGAACACCTTTAGCTCGGGACAACTGGCTTGAGCCACCACTTCGGTCCCACCCATAATGGCCACAGTGGTTGGTCAGGAACCCAAGACTCAAAGGGTGCCTGCTGGGTGGCAGAGGACGTCCAAGGGACCACGTGGGGCTGAGGCGGCCAAGGAGGTCCCTGTTGGTATGGCATGGTGTGCAACCCTGGGTTTTCCGTCACAGGACGCCTAGAGATCCCCACGTGTCATGCACCGGGGCCCACGACCTTGCCATAGGGGAGCTGAGAGTGAGTCGTGACTCTCTCATTCTTTTTCAGCTTGAACAGATTAAGAACCACCTTGCAGGGCAGTAAGGCCAGGTTCTGTCATGTCTGCAGATGACTGGCACGGAGGCCAGACAGCCACGAGAAGGAGACCCACCCCGGATCTGGGTGGCACCGACCGGCAGGCTTGCAGCCTGGACAGACAGAATATAAAGGAGAACCACGGGAGTTGTCCCCCACTTTTTTTTTTTTTTTTATCCTAAAAGAGGTCTAGTCTGTACCATTGCCTCCGGACACTGAGCTTCAGGGCAGACCCTCAAGGCGATTCTCCAGGGAGCCTCGGGGCCTGCGACCCTGGGCTGATGCCGCATCCTGGACCCGCTTGTTCTGCGGTACCACTTCTCTTCTGAGCAGCCACTGGACCCCAGCCACGGGCAGAGGCCCATTGTAGATCCTGCCCCTTTGGATTCTATAAGCCAATCTCAAAAGCCCCCTTGCATTGTTTTACATATATGTACTTTTTAAATTACATCTGCTTTCTAGAGAACTCTCATATGAGATGCGTGCCCGGCCCCCTTCTCCAGGTGTGGCCAGCCCTCTGTGTGCTGTTTCTCCCTGTCCATTCGCACCGGTGATAAAGTTTAGCATGTGGATCAGGCACTGCAAGGAGCTAACAACGAGTACAACGGCAGGACAGGGATAAGCATGTGCTGCAATTACAGTTACACGCACGGCGGCCTTCTCTCTGAAGGACCTGTACAAGTATCAGTGTCGTCGGATCTCGGCTGGCCACATCCAAGTGAGGCTTCAGGAAGCAATCTCACAGGGCGGGGGTGACCGCTGTGCTCCCCGAGTGCAGAGCTGAGAGGTGGGGGCCGTGACAAAGCCTTTCCCTCGGTCACCTGAGCGCTGAGACCTCCAGTCCCACCTTCCTGAGGTCAACTGTGCTGGTGGCCTTTCCTGAGAGGCTGGGCTCTAGGGCAAAGGCCAGATCCACAAACAGCACACAATCCCCGTGGCCCTGTGACCTCACCTGTGGACGGGACTCACAACTGTGTTTGAGGTACAGAGTTGGTAGTTAAACTGTGTCTGGGCTGAGAGCGTAGCTCAGTGCTTAGATTGCTTGCATGTCATGTGCTAAGGTCCTGAATTTGATTTCCCAGTACCACATACAAATTAGCAGGACGTGGCGGTGCACACCTGTAACCCCAGCACTCAGGAGGCTGAGGCAGGAGGATTGCTGTGAGTTCAATACCGGTCTGGGCTACGCAGTGAGTTTAGGACTAGCCTGGACTCTAAACAGAGACTCTGTTTCAAAACAAACCCAAACAAAACTGTCTGGTACGCATAAAACATCTTAAAAATGTTAGCTTGGTGCACGCTTCTAATTCCAGCACTCCGGGAGGCTGAGGCAGGAAAAGCATAAGGACAAATCCAGCCTGACCAGGCCCTACCTCTTAGCGACTTAAAGAGAGCAAGTCTTAAAAATAAAAAGCCAAAAACAAGGCGGGGGTCGGGGGGGGGGGGGAAAGGAAAAGAAAAAAGAAGAAGCGGGCTCGGGCGTGGCTCAGCGTGAAGGCCCTGGGTTCCTCACTAGAACCCCGAACACCCGCATAGTACGCAGCAGGTTATCCTGCCAGTCAGAACTTGGCTCTGGTCCCTTGAAAATCCTTTTCACCCCTTGTCTGGTGCGGGCCTGGTGCATGGTCCAAAGCCTGAGCCCTGTGTGCTGTGCACCCTGCACCCCGATCATCCGCGGAAGCCTCCCCGAGATGCTCGAGCTCTCCGGGGATCCCCAGACTTTGGGGGGCTGTTCCTGAGCCCCTGCCCACACTTCCTCCCCAGCTCTCTTCTTCCCCGCTCTCACACCAAGGCCTCTCTCAGCACCTGCTCTAAAGCAGAAGGCTGCTTAGGGAGATTGTACGCGGAAACTTTGGCCTGTGCCCTGCAGCTATGAAGCCCCCAAGGAAAGAGAAAACCACCGCTGGAGCTTGGAAAACTGATGCCCTGATTATCCTGGCACCGTACCTGCCCCATGGAAAAAGGGGCAATGCAGGTGTCCCAGGAGCTGCGTGGGTATGAGGTCCCAGGGTTACTTTCTTACATCAGAGAGCCCAGACGTGGAGTGGAAGAGGCAGAAAGCCTGCAGGTACCAAAGAACACAGACTGAAGAAACACCTTCCAGCCCACAGCCTGTGCTCCTGAGCCAACGGGCAGCGCGCCTGTCTGGTCACTTTCCTGTCGCTGGGGCTCAGTACCCAACTCTCACAGCTGGTTGGAGCAGAGGCTGATTTTAGTTCACAGTTTCAGAAGGTCTCAGTCTACTCGCGGACGCTGGCAACAGCAGAGGCCTAGCCAGACCAAAGCTGCTGTTCATTCCGGGGTGGCAGTGGCCCTGAGCACAGTGGGAGGAGCGGAGCGAGTGCGGGAGACGCACCCTTCCAGGAGATGCCCCCAGCGAGCCACCCCACCTGACAAGGCCCCACCCTCACGCCTGGGAAGGCAGCGGACCGGTCCTCTCCTCCCAGTGAGCCCCTCAGTCCAATCACCTTCTGGAGCTGGGAAGGTTTTTTTTTTTTTTTCTTGAGATAGAATCTCACTCTGTAGTCTAAGCTGGTCCTGAACTCACTACGTAGCCCAGGCTGGCCTCAAGCTCACAGCAATCCTCCTGCCTCAGCCTCCCATGTGCTGGGAATTACAGGTGTGTGCCATCACACCTGACTTTCCATGTGGCTTTTGAGGGGCATTCCAGATCCAAACCCTAAACCAGCAAGACAATATTTTTAGACACTAACTTCTCCACTTCAGCCAAACAGCACAGAGTAGATGGTGGCCCAACCAAACCCCGCCCACACCAGCCAAGAGGGAGCAGGGACTCTAAATCTAGTTTCCCTTCTCAAACGTGCGTGTGGATCCTCAGCCACAACAGTGTCGGGAAAATGGGGAACCTGGGCTTTCACACCACGACAGTCCTCGTTCCATGGTGGTAGTGACAGAGGAGACTCAATGGAGTCAGGACTCTGACCGCTGCCTGGTGGCAGCAAGGATGCTCCTTGCCCTGCAGTGCCAAGGGGACCATCTGGAGGGCAGCTGTGGGGGCTCCTCCTTGTCCCAGTGTGGGAGGGGTCATGAAGGCTGAGCAGGGAGCCAGAACCCCAACTCCACCACCCACTACTAACTGAAGTTGAGGGGGAACCTGGTCTTGGACCCTCACCCGGCAGTCAACAGTGATGTCAGAGGAAGCCAGGGAACAATATCCAAGTGGCTTCTACGGTCTCATAACCAAGATGTCTAGGTTACAACTGAAAATGACTTATCAAAAACTTGATGAAGAGTAACGTTATAAATAACAGTAAACAATTTTGTCTCCTAAAGATCAAAATTACGCAAGCGTCTTCTTTCACCCCTCTTAGTCAGCACAGCGGTAGGAATTCTAGCTAGAGTGACAAAGCAAGATAAATAAATGGCGTGTACTTTGGAAAAGAAAAAGTGAAGAAGCCCCCATTTACAGAAGATTGTCTACGTAAAAAATGTAGCAAGCCACTTGTGGGATAATAATAGGTGAGTTCAGGAAGGTTGTAGCGTGCCAGGTAAATACACACCAGCAGTTTTATTTTTATGTTCTAGCCATAAACACATGGACACTGAAGCAAAAAATAATACGCCATTTACAATTATTCAACAAAAATGAAACGCTTAGGGTAAACTGTGAACACCATATTTGAGATCTTAAAAACAACGATCCTTAAAAATCAAAAATGAAGAGGTTTGAGGAATAGCACAGCAGTCAAAGCGCGTGCCTAGCAAGCAGAAGGCGCTGAGTCTGACTCCCCAGCACCACATAAAGCCTGGCATGGCAGTGCACGTCTGTAATCCCAGCACTTGGAATACCGAGGCAGGAGGATTTCTGCAATTCCAAGGCCAGCCTGGGCTACATAGTGAGTTCAGGAATAGCCTGAGCTATAGAGCAAGATCCTGTCTCAAAAAAGAAAGAAATAAAAAATGAACTTAAAAAAAAGAAAAATAGACATACCATGTTCATGAATGGAAAGAATTAGCAGAGTAAAAATGGCAACCTTAATACTATTGCTATTAAAATCTCAGCAACTTTTTTGTAGCCATAAACAAGATTAATCCAAATTTTAAGGAAAGGCAAGGGAAATGGAATAGTTAAAACAATTTTGGAAACGAGAAAAAAAGGGAGAAAACTCATTCTACTTGATTTCAAGCTTTATTATAGAGTTATGATAACTAAGACCGATATTGACAAAAAAGATCAAAAGTCAGTGGAATGGAACAGGAAATCCCAAATCATGTTAGTGTAGATATAGGGGTAGAAGATGGTCTCCAACACGTGACGTGGAAGCGACGATACAGCCGCAGGAAGGTGGAAGGGAGAGAGAGACAGAGAGACAGACTCAAATGTCATGCTTTGCATAAAGATTAATTGAAAATGGATTAGGAATTTAAAAGTAAAGCAATAGATCTTTGGGGAAAGACTGTAATTTAAGAGAAAAATCTTCAGTATCTTAACAGCCAAAGAGTTACAAAAAATTATGGTCCATAAAATTACAACGATCATTTGGACTACATCAAAATGGATAATGTTGACCCTAGAAAGACAAAGCCGTGAGGCGAGGAGAAAGGGTTTGCCCACCTGCTCACCAGCAGAAGGCCAAGACTCAGAATGCATGAAAACTCTCAAAAGTCAAGAGGGGAAAAAACCACCAACCCTGGTATAGAAGAGGCTTGGATTCAAGCAGACATTCGCTGAAGAGGACCCTACGGAAAGCAGGCATCAGGGGACGAGGTCACACTCTCAGCCATGGGAGAAGTGCAGGGGAACCCGCCGGAAGGAAGGCTTCTCCCGACCCCAGCTCCACCGGCACAAAAATCCAAGACAACGGTCACGCATGCCTTACTGGGAAGGCGAAAAGTACCGCCTCTGTGGACAACAGCTCAACCAGTTTCTTTAAAACTGAAGCTCAGTGCCAGAAGGCTGCACGGTACAATGGCTGGCCGGCATACACTGCCCCGAGTGTGGTCTCCAGCGAGGAGACCAAGCAGCGGAAGTGGAGTTGCAGTTACCATCCAACCCGCCAAGGAGCAACTCCAAGCAAATGGGCACTAATACCCACTGGTACCCACGCAGAAGCCTGCACACGAGCTTAAGGCAGGTTGCTTTGTGGCAGCCAAACCCTGGGAAAGCCACGTGTGGTGGTGCAGTACGTGTGACCGCAGCACTCTGGGGGCCTCAGGCAGGAGGATCACAAGTTTGAGTGCAGCCTGGGTGATTTAGTGACTTAGGAAGATCCTGTCTCAAAAATTAAAAAATAGAAAAGAAAGGGCTGGAGATATCTAGATGTATCCTCCGAGAATTTTCCTGTCAACCCCAAGACACCATGGGCTGTGACATGTAGGCATGACAGAATTATACATGCGGGGAACAGGCTGGTGACTGTGGGGGCTTAAGGAGGGGTAGGGGAGTGTGTCTGTCGAAGGGCAGCTTGCGGGGCCCGAGAGGGGTGAGGCGTTCTACCCCGCCTGTTCCCAGGGTCGGCCCACTGGTTGTGACACCTTGCAATACTGCAGTTGGCAAGGTGTTGCTGTTGAGTCTTTCTTGGTGTTTTTCCTTGAAGCTGTGAGGAATCCACACTTTGGAAAGGTTAGTGGCTCTTGGACTTCCAGCACTCTGGGAGGCGGAAGCGGGAGGATCCGAGTCCAAGCCCAGCCTGGGTTAATTAGTGACTAAGCAAGACCTTACCTCTAATTCAAAACTTCAGGCGAAATTGTGTGGCGATGTAACTCAGCGTGAAGGCCCTGGCTCGACCCCCAGGAGACGCACACAGCACCCAACCCATGCACGAGGTTTCGTGGGACAAGGAGGACGGACTTAAGGTACTCACGATGCAATCCCACACATGACAACGTGGCTCACCTGCGTGTCCCTAGAGAAGCCCAAGCGGGACACAAGGAGGAGGACTCCTCAGGGGTCAGCCTGTCCCCTCCACTCCCTGGTCCCTGGGCACACAGTAGAGCTCACTGCCGGTCTGTGTCCAGAGAGACGCGAGGGCCGCAATCCAGTCCTCAGCTCCCACGCTTGCTCGGACTGCGGGCTTTACATTAGGAACATGGGGGGATGTGATATTCCACAACACACGCTGGAAATCACGGCATCAAACACTGAGACTAGCCAGGGTCTAGAGGTTAAGCCTGGGATCGAGTCTACCATCTCCAACCTGTGGCCTGACTGAGGGTTTTGTTTGTTTATTTGTTTTATATTTGGGTTCTCTCCCTCTTTTGGAGGGAAGGGGACCTGTCATGGGCTATACATAATTTATTTTGTTGAGACAAGGTCTTGTTCTGTAGTCCAGGCTGGTCCTGAACTCACTGTGGAGCCCAGGCTGGCCTCAAATTCACAGCAATCCTCCTGCCTCCCGAGTACTGGGATTACAGGCGTGTGCCACCACAGCCAGCTTGCCATACACAAAATGAACTGTATAATATAGTTAATATCTGTAGGTGCTAAAACTTTTTGTCATTATAATGTTTTTAAAATTCAAGAGCAAAATAACATTGCCACCTGCAGGCTGGACTCACCTAACTAGAGTCTTTTAAACGACCAACCGCAGATCCCGACAAACTGAGCCAGATGGAGGCTGCAGAGAGGCGTCCGCTCTGAGCTACTGATTATGTTAAGAGAATTGCGCAGTTCCCACCTATGAGTAAAACGCTCAGTCACCTGTTAATGTCAATTGTTAATTTATAGACTTGTTGATAGAGCACTTGGATGTGATGCTCTGAGTAGAACCGTCTTAGCAGCTCTCTCACGGCTGGGACAGAGCACCTGATGTCCACAGCTGGAGGGAGGGAAGGTTTATTTAAGCTCATTGCTTCAGAAGGTCACAGTGTGTTCACTGGTGGGAGGATGGAAAATGGTGAAATCACATGGCAGGGCCGGAGGCAGAGGCAGAGCCAGAGCCACAGCTCCTCAAGGCATGGCAGAACAGAGCCAAGTCTGGGAGGAGGGTGGGGCGCACACATCCCTCTGTCCGTCTGTCCAGGCCAAGCTCCAAGCACCGGCCATGCTGCCAGGCCCCGCCTCCCAACAGTACACAGTGCATAGGTATGTGACACAACAAGGATGATGTTTTTTTTCTATTGGTCTGTTTTTATGGTCCTGCAAATCAAGCCTAGGGCCTTCATGCTGAGCTATGTATCCCTAGCCCAATTTTATTTTTGATTTTGAGACAAAGTCTCACGAAATTGCCCAAGCTGGGCTTAAACTTGCAATCCTCCTGCCTCAGCCTCCACAGAGTGCCAGGGCTGTAGTCCTGTGGCACTGGGCCCTGCCTACCTGGGATAATTTAAAATTATTCATCCTGCTTGAGTTTAGCTTCTTGACCCTACGGGCTACTGTCTTTCGTAAGACTCAGAAAGCATTTGGCTATTATTCCTTCAAATATCGTCCCTCTCCTCCTGTGGGACCCTGACTAGGCCAAGGGGTAACAAAGGTAGGTGGCTCAGACCCGGATAATCTGGCCTCAAGATGGGCAGGAGTGGAGCCTCCTTCTTATCCCAGGCCCAGGACGGTCCCCAGCCCAGGTTTCACTCTACTCAAATCCCTAATTTTCCCCTGCTCCTAGACCCTTACTAGAAATCACGCGATCGGGTTGCAAGAGACCCACCACGCAGACCCCAAACTTCCTCCAATAAGTGAGTGACTCTTGCCCTGTTACCCCGGCTGAGTCTCCTCCCTTCAACTGCTTATAAGTCTGGCCACAGGGGACAATCAACGAGCTGTTACACCGATTCAGCCTCCTGGATGTGATTCTGTCACACGGTCCCTCGAGACTCTGCTCCCCAAGACTTAGCTGATTCCTGATCGCCGGTGGCCAGTGGCGGCCCGGGACCCGGAGACCCTTTGGGACACCCTCCCATTTCCCCAGGACTGCCACCCCTAGCCCAGTGCTGTCGCGTCCTACGCACTTGGCACTTTGCTCTGGTTCTGCCGCCGTGCCCTTCCTCTTTCTGGCTCATTTCGGATCTCCCCCCCACCCCCGCCCCACTCTCCCCGGCTGCCTGGAGCCCTGTGACCCAGGTCCTGGTGTCTCCCACCAGACCTGTCTTCCTGCCAAGCGGCATTCGCACTTCCCAAATGTCACCAGATGGGTTTGTGGGCTCCAGCTTCTCACTGAGGGGTTCCCTTCTTTCGCTCATTTTATCGAGGTTTTACTTTGCTTTTAACAAATTTATCATAGCAATATTTAAATATTTTGGTTGCTGAAACTCCACCCCCCGACCATCATCCTCAGATGCAGGGCCTCTGAGCACATAAGCTCTTTCTGCCCAGAAGATGATCCTAGACCTGGCACCCTCCACTGTGCCCCTTGTCCCCTACCTCACGTCACCGTCTGCCTGGTTCTGACTTCCCGTTTCTCTGAGCTGGGTTACCACATTCCAGGAAGCAGGCCCAGGCAGGGGCGGTGACGGCCATCTTTAATGCCACCCCCCCACGCCGCCACCTGCTTCAGGTGAGGTCATGGGCCTGTGACCGCGAGTCGGGGTTAGACAATACCAGGGCTGCCCTTTCGCAACATTTTTCTTGACTTGGCTCACCTACTTTGAAGATGGTCAACCCATTCAGTTAACATTTGTATAAAATATCCCTCATTAAAAAAAAAAAAAAAACAAACCAAAAACTGAAATTGACCTTAATAGCAATTTAATTGAAGTCACAAGGTTGGGACTATTCTATTAAAAACAAAAGAGCCAGGCCCAGTGGCATAGGCCTATAACCCCCTTGGGAGTACTTTGGGAGGCTGAGGCAAGAAGATTTAGAGATTTTGTCCAGTCCAGGCAACTTATTGACTTAAGACTCTATTTCAAAATAAAACTAAAAACACGAGTGTAAAGGCCCTGGGTTGTATCCCCACTATAAAACAGAATAAAAAACAACAAAAACAAAAAACAAAAAACAAAAAAATACCTTCAAGCACTATAAGGCGTCTCCATGATGAAGATAAATTAATGTTGATGTCAGCCAAAATTTCAAGGCAGGGACCCAAGTCCTGGTCAGTGGGGTTCTCACTATTGTGGGGTAGGGACCCCAGATCCCTAGAGGTCACTCAGTGGTATGTGATTGGTGCGGGCCAGCCACGTGTTTGCAGGGGAGGCTCCTGAGGACCCGTCTGCCTCAGGCCGCACTGCTCACGGCAGGACGTGGGCAGATACCTCCCGGTGTCACCAGCACTGGACACACGGCAGGATGAGCTGCTGAGGGCGCTGGGAGACGCTGCCCCGGGGGAATGCAGGGGAAAGCCCAGCACCAGCCAGGACGTGGCTCTGGGACAGAGGCCATGCGGGCTGTGCGGAGGGCTCTGTGCACGCAAGGCAGCACGTGCTGTTCCCGTGGTCTTTCTGAACCTGTCCCCTGGAGAAGCAAGCTGCTCGGTCTTGATTGTCCCCCAGGTAACCTCTCCTGGCCCTGCTGCTGTGCTGTGGTCTGAAAGGCTGCCACGGATTTCGTGCTTTGGAAACCTGGTCCCCAAGCTGACTCTTTAAGAGGTGATTAAAGCCAGGCAGGCCCTCTGGCACAGGCCTGTCACACCAGCCCTCTGGGAGCCGGAGGCAGGAGGATGGCAGGTTCCAGCCAAGCCTGAACTACTCAGCAACTTAGCAAGAATGTGGCTCAAAATGAAAATGGGTTGGGGACGGAGCTCAGAGTGCAGGCCCGGGGCTCGATACCCAGGACCACAGAAGTAAACACAAATAAAGTGGTTATTAGGCCACTCAGGCTCTGCCCTCCCGAGTGGGTGATGCTGTTAGGGTGGGCATGGGTCTTCCCACAAGAGCGTGCATGTGGCCCATTCCCTCTGTCTCTCCCAGGTAATGGCTTCCACCACATTATAATGCAGCCAATGGATCCCATTAGAGGCACTTGACCTTGGACTTTCAGCCAGTAGACCAATGAAAAGTACATTTATGTTCTTCATAAATTCCCAGTCTCAGGCATTCTGGTACAGCAGCACTCTGGCTGTGGGCCAGACACACTGTCCTTCCAGTTCCCCAGAGGGAACATGCTTGGCTCTGTGGCCCACCCTCCATGGGACATGCTCCGGGCCAATCGTTGCTCTTTACTGCCTGCTCTGTTACACGCGGAAGCAGGGACGGACTCCAGGGGTGGGCCAAGCCCTTGGTTCCCCAGCCTTTCGTAAGGTACCACACCAGACCAGCTCTCCCAGGGGACCAGGACTACCCAGAAGTCAAGAGAGCTACCTTCAAGGTGACCCCACTTCTGTGGCCTCCGTGGCATCTCATACAAGCTCCTCAACTGACCGTCCCCATGTCCCGCAGCTTTGGCCTTCACTTGCTCCTGGCCTCTCCCTCCTGGCTGCCATGGCAATGGGCCCAACTGGCCCTAGCAAGCCCCCACCACGGCCAAGGACTGCGTGTGGTACTGCTCCGTGTGAGGGACCAGTGCCAACCACCACATTGCCCCTTTATGTGTGTGTGTGTGTGGCACCGGGACTGAACTAGGGACTTCGTACTAAGCTATATCCCTCTCGTGTGTGTTTGTTTGTGTGTTTGTTTGTGTGTGTTTTGCAGTACCGGAGGTGGGATCCAGGGCTTCACACTGAGCTACAAGCCCAGTCAACTTTTCACTTTTTGATTTTGAGACACGGTCTCACTAAGTTGCTAAGTTGCCCAGGCTTGCCTTGAGCTTGCAGTCCTCCTGCCTCGGTGTCCCAGAGTGCCGGATGACAGGCCTGTGTCACCACAGCAGGTCGACACACTTGCTTCCTCTGATGCTGACCAACTGGCTACTGAGAGAAGCTGAGAACCGGGGAACTTGGGGTGAGTCTCCATTCCTGCTCCCCAGGGGCAGGGAGTGCTCCCAGCACCCGCCAGTCCCATCAGTCACAAACACATGGGGAGCCAGAGGTGGCACCTTCCCTGCCCATCACCTCACGGGTTCAAGAGTTCCTATGAGGGCGCCATGCTGCGCCCTTCCCCAGCCCGAGGCCCCTTCCCGCTGCCGCAGTCCTGCTGGGACAGTGCGCAGCCCCAGGAGCCCACCCATGCTTTTCTGCTGATCTGACCTCCTCCTGCCCAGGTACCCTGAGGATTCTGGACATTCCGGTTTGAGAGTCTCCCCAGGTGGTGTAAACACGCAGCCAAGCAAGAATGACACTTGCGTCCCCCAACAGGGGTGCGCGGACGCAGTCCCTCTCGGGGTCAGCAGTCCTCGACCTGGGAGACCTGGGCGTGGTCACCCACTCCCTGGACCCGTGTCTGCAGAACTCTCATGCTGCTTGGTTTTATTTTTGTTTGAAAAATCGTTTTTGTGGTGCTGATTCTTGAACACCGGGCCTTCACTCTGGGCTATACCGCCAGCCTATTTTTATTGTTGATTTGAGGCAGGGTCCCACTAAGTTGCCCACGATGGGCTCGAACCTGCAACCCCCTGCCTTAGCCACCCAGAGTGCTGGGCTGATGGGCCTGTGCCACCTGGCCCGGTTCCCGTGCTGCTCTGTCACACGCTGCCCTCAGGAACCCCTGGTGAAGGAGCAATTAAAAATTGGGATGGCCACACAGCATCCCAGGCGCCGTCAGGAGCGCTGGGCCTGGGACTCAGGAGCGGGAAATTGGAATTGAAGGGGCTAGAAGACATAAAGAGAAGTATGAAGAAAACGAGGAAATTGTAACTTTAAAATTATAATTTTGACAAAACTGTAGCTCCAAGACACAATCAAAGTTGCCCAAGGTCGCAATGACTTTCCCCACCCATAGGTCTGTGTCTTAGTTACTCTTTTGTTGCTGTGACTCAATCCACAAACTAGGGGAAGGAACGGTTTGCTTCAGCTCACAGTTTCAGAAGGTCACAGTCCACTCCCCTTCCCCTGTGGTGGCTGGCAACAGGGGAAGCACATGGCAGAGGCAGAGACAGCTCCTCATGACCTTGCAAACAGGAAGCCACATTAAGTCGAGTCAAATCCCCAAAGGAAGGCAGAAAGCAGCATACATCCTTCCAGGTCCCATCCCAGTGACCCTCCCTTTGTGAGTCCAGCCTCAATATTCTGCCCCTTCTGGGTTTAAGCCCCCACCACACAGCTGGAATCCAATCCACACACCTGAAATCTATAGTCTACCGCACGTCTATAATCCATCACATGCCCATAATCCACCCCTCCAGACCAGGCCCTAATCTTCTAATAGCATCTGGTTCCATAGATAACCCATAACACCCAAATACATGAGACCTCTGGGGGACATTCCAGAACCAGACCACAATAGTCTACCCCTGGCCCCCAAAAGACTCACGGTCCATCTCCCCATGTAAAGTGCATTTCCTCCTTCTCTGAGCGTTGCCATAGTCTTGACAGTTCCAGCACTGCTCAAAAAGAAAAAAAAGTTCAGTCTCCTTTGAGATGCAAGGCAAACTCTCAGCTGCGAGCTCCTATGAAAAGCAGAGAAAGGTTACATACCCCCAACCCACGATGGCACAGGGTAACCATTCCCATCCCAAAGGGAGGACAGAAAGCAAGCAAACCAGAGGGACTCCCAAACCCAGCAGGACAAAGGCCAAATCCTGTAGGTCTAGTAAATCCTGCGTCTCCGGGGTAACTGTGGCGAGACATGAGTTCCATAGGCTTGGTGGCTCCGTCCCTACAGCATTGCTGCTGGCTGCTACCTGAATTTTCTCTCCCTTGGGCTGAATCCTCTCATGGCCTACAGCTTTTGATGATCCTTGCTCCTGGATTCTCCAACTTTTCAGCATGTCCTTTGCACCCTAAGCGCCTCCTTCACAGCTTGCCTGGCCTCCAAGACTTTCCTCTAAAATCTCCATAATCCACCCCTCCGGGTCAGGCCCCAATCTCCTAACAGAACACGCTCCCATAGATAACTCGTAACACCCAGATACATGAGACTTGCGGGGGTATTCCAGATCCAAACCACAATAGCTTGTTTTGCTTTTGTTTTTCCCTCCCATACTCCTCAGTCATAAACACCTAAGAATCTTCAAGATAAAATGAATCCGTGTGTTGAACTGAGTCATTCTGGCTATAAACCCATAAACATTAAAGATTTCCACTCTCAAGGACACTGGGTACCCTATCTCCAAACTCCAAGCACAGTGTACATTTTAGCTGTTGGTGCTTACCCCACTAATAAGCAATGTGCCTCTCCCCAGGAGCCTTGACCTGGCAGAGGGACTAGATGAAGGAATGCCTGGGGATGAGTACAGCACACCTCTGAGAGTGTCTGGGGACGTCGCGGAGGCATGAGTTTGGCGTCCGGCCCTTTCTGGCTCTCCCAGCCACCACGAACTGAGCATCTTTGCTCCTCGTGCCCTTCGACCACGATGCCTCTGCCGTGGCACCAGTCAGCCATGGACTCAAACCTCTGAAACCATAAGCAGGTTGAACCTCCCCCCCTCTTAGTGGGGGGTGTCAAGTATTGTGTCTAGCAATGGGGAAGCCCACAAACGCACCGAGCTTAAGGAAACAGACACCAGGTAAATGGTTAATAACTTAAAGAAGAAACCCAGCTGGTGCATCTGAGGACACCACAGGTCGCGAAGTTCCCCGGCCCGGACCCCAGCGCACCTGGCTCAGCACCCCTGCTCTAACTTCTCCGTGTGTGCGCCTCTGATTCAGCCTCAGACCTCTGCTACGCCTCTCCAGGCTGTCCCAAAAGGCTTGTCTGAGACAGTGAGCCGAGAGCGCACCCAGAGTGAACTCTCCTTGAAACCGATCTGGTGACAGAATGGGCAGCTGGGCAGGGCCACTGGAGGTGGCCACGCAAAGGACCGGCACGGCCACCCTTGGTCTGGCTCGCTTCATCTTGCACCTTCTGCTCCCTGCTGTGCTCCGTCTGCTGGTCGAGGTCTGGGTGGCTCCCGGGCCCTCCTCAGCCGCCCCCACTTCGCTAAGCTTCGGGGGACCCTGAGGACAGGGTTCATCTGCTCAGGCTCGCGAGGACCTGAGGGACCCCAAGAGGAAAAACAAAAGGAAAGCCCGACCCAGGCCGACTTCCCCTTCTACTCTTCCAAACATTCCTGAACATTTTCTTTGCTTCCAAAGGGAACCCAGTTGGAAGGGAACTTTAAGGGCCCTGAACAGTCAAGGTAGGCACAGTTCAACAGGTGGCAAGATGTCAGCTGGGTCACTTGATGTCAGAGCCTTCGTGATCTTGAGTTCTCAGCCACACTGGGAGGACAGGGATTGTGGCCATCCCTTCCCTCCCTACTCCTGGGGTCACCCACACTCCCACTGCCTTCTCTGGGGTCCTGGAGCTTAGCCACAGACTGACCTGGGTCACGTGGCCTGTCAGCCTGGCCGCCTTCTTCCCTGGCAGCAGCAAGAGGCTGGATTCTGGAGTGAATGTGGTCCCCACGTGGTACATGGCACACTGAACAAAGAGCAGCAGAGTTCGTAACAGTCGGTACTCCCACGGTCACCGAGGCACGTGGAAGGCTGTCACCTTCAGGTGTCCAGGGATGGAGAGCGGAGCCAAGGGGAGCAGGCAGCACAAGGCAGGGCAGAGCATGGGCGGCTCGTCCGCAGGCTATGGAAAAGCCCTCAGCTTCTCCAACCCGCAGGGACCCCAACGCAGAGCACGGCTGCCTCCATGGGCCCTCCACAGCCGTGGGCTCACCAGCCCCAAGGGAGCATCCACACAGAACTGAACTGAGCACCTTGGCTTCTCCAGCAGCCCACCCTGTCACTTCCCCCCACCCCATCCAGCGGGGCGTCTCTACGCAGCCCCCCCTCGGTGGGAGGGGGCCAGCCACCCAGGGCTGGCATGAAGCATGCAACGGATGTGCTCAGGTTCTATGCAGAGGCCGCACGTCTCGTGCAGGGGCTGAGCCCCGTGTGTGTGGGTGTCCTGAGGTGTGCTGGAACCCAAGGACTCCCAGGGATGTCCCTGCATGAGGAGATTGGCTCCAGGTGGCAGGTGCTCTGGGCCAACTGAGCAGAGCAGAAGGTAGTCGGGGACTCCACCGTACCATTCCTCGTGGGCTCCAGGCTCCCGGCCCGGCTCCTGAGTTATCCAGGCTGGTGAGCTGATACCAGTGAATGATGAGAGTTAGCCCCCAGAAGCCCCCAGCAGCCTCACACACCCGCCTCTCTACCCACCGGGACCCCTATCTGCAGCAGTCACAATCCCACCGCTGGGCTAGAACTGCCATGAGGCTGCTTCATGGCACACAAGCTCACGCACCTGAACTCTACCATTAGCAAATGTCCCCAGGCGCGCACGGGGCGCTCCCCGCTGTGCCTGTGCGGAGCAGCCTCAATGGGGGCACGTCGGTCGCATCTGCTGAGTTGGAGGATGTGACCCCCGCGTAACCCGCCAAAGAAGGGGGCTGCTTAGCAGGCCTGGCTCGGCCAGCTGTGCCCCGCTGCACCATGGGCTCTGAGCATGAGGCCGCCTTCCCGCTCAAATCAGGAAGGCTAACCACACGACGCGGTCGTTGTCCAACAGTGTTTAGATGTTTCAACAGCTCTGTTTCTCTCTCTCTCTCTCATGACTTTCTCATCAAAAAGCACCTTCCAGAGTGTCGGATCCAAATAGGAAACCGATCTACCCGCGACGTGTCAGCTCTTTGGCTGTTTCCACACATCAAAACTGCAAGAGCAGAAAAAACCAGGGACGGTATTTTTAGCCTTAATGTGAATGCAAAGTGTTCAGTGCCATCACGCGAGGCATCTTCCAACAGTGTTCTAACCACCTAAAAATGGCCTGTTTTCTACAAAGAATCTGGGGGTGCTCTGCTGGTGGAGGCCTGTGTTTCTAAGAAGCTGAATCAGACGGTTGCATCTCGCACACGCAGGTGGTACTTCCAGGAGCCAGGCTGTGGGGCAGAGGAACACGGGTCCCTCTGTCCTGCCTTCTCTGCTTTGCAATGAAGAAGACGATGTGGCCTTGGGCCTGTGTCCCTGTGAGTTCTCATCAGCCTGGAGCAGGAGCGTGTCCCTAGCTGTCCTGTGATCTTTTTCTCAGCGTTGGAAGAGTCAGTCACCATCGTAGGACAGAAGAGGTTCCAGGATTCTAGGCCCTTCTTGGAGATGCGCACATGCCTTTACATGGGGTGTTGGGCTTCAGATCTTGAATCTCCAAACACACATCACTTTGAGGCTGTAGAAAGAGAATTTCCTCAGTGCTGTGACGGTGCTGCAGTCAGTAAGCCCCAAGAAAGCTCTGGGCCACCTTCCCTGGGTGGTGGACGGACCAGGAGCCTATGGTCTGTGAGGGTGGCATGCAGAGCTGGGAAGCAGAAACAGGAAGGAGACTCATTTGCAAATGGTGGAAGAGGTCCTTGGGGCTTTGGAAGCATGTATCAAGTACTTGCTGTGATGTAAGTCCACACACAACCCCCAAAGGCATGGACAAGCTCCGCACGCTTGCCCACACCCACTGGAGACCATGCACACACATGCCTACTCATGCACTCAAAACACAACAAATAATGCAGCTCCTGACCCAGTGTCGGGGTTTTGTAGAAGCGCATGGCCAAGGCTTCCAGGAGGTTGGTGGAACAGGACAGGTTCTAGAAGGAACAAGGCAGAGGTCCAGGGAAGCCATCGCGCATGGAACAGCACGGGCCCTGCCACAGGCTCCCGCGACTCACAGGTCTCAAGCAATTTGCCACTGTTCTTGAAGCCAAGTGCAAAACTATGGATTCAGGTCATGTCTTAGATACATATTTTTTTTTAAAGTCACTGACTAGAGTGTCCAAGCAGCACTTATGAGAAGCAGTGAGGAGCACAGAGGTTGTGGTGTGGTGGGGCGTGGCAGGCAGAAGCCTGGGTGAGCTGCTCACAGGAGCCGGGGCCTTGGGGAGCAGAGAGGGACATTTCAAAGACCATGGCCATCCAGGCCCAGTGATGCTGTCCTGTAATACCAACACTCTGGGAAGCTGAGACAAGAGGATCGCAAATTCAAACTCAACCTGGGCAACTTAGCAACGTAGAGAGACCCTGCCTCAAAATTTATGAGAGAGAGAGAGAGAGAGAGCTCCAGGCATACCAATATAGCAACATCACGGGAATTCAAGAGCTGAACTCAGGCTCTGGCTCTGGTGGTATCTATGTGTCCAGCTCCTGTTTCCACCCTTCCTGAGGTGGGCCTGGTCTTGTAGGCATTTTTCCCAATGTGGTCCCATCTAACCATTCAAAACATCCCACCTCCTAGCCCCAGTAGTGGGCAGCTATGCTTACGTCATCTAAGCTGGGCCCATCGGAGTCCTCCCTGAGTGGGAAAAGCTGTTGCTTCCACTGATGTAGTTGACCCAAGGAAGGTCGGCATCAGGGTCCATCAGCCTCTTAGCCACCCTACCACGTGAACAACTTTAGCAGACAGGCAGACAGCAAGGGGAAGGGGCAGAACGATGACCTTATTAGCCCCCTAAGGTAGAGGGTGCTGTGTGTCCCCTGGGTCCCATGGCACCAAGCTGGGTGTTGGGGGTGCAGCTCACAGAGCTTCCACCCGACAGCTATAACCATAACAGGGCTTAGATGGTCCCTGCAAGAAATTGTAGCTAATAACGAGCTGCTCATTCAGGCCACCGACAGAGCACGGTCTGCACTGCAGAGACGCAGCTCTGCGCCCGTACCACTGCCCTGGCCGTGCCTCTCCCTCCCTCCACACATGTGCACATGCTCTAAAGGGTGCTGTGAAAGCTGTTATGTTAAACTTCTCCCGGGGAGACAGGTGCAAATGCCCGTTCACCAAAATGGGGCAGAGTCAACAGAGGGAAGTAATGATGACACCAGAGTTCAACCTGGTGAGCCACAGAGTTTACTGGAGTTGCTCAGAGGAGCAGGGTGCGGGTTTGTGCCACCAGGGAGCAGGGTGAGGGGTCACTTACAGAGGCAGGGAGGATTTGAGGGTGTGGTGTGGCCGGAAGCCCCCAGCGCGGGTTAGGACTCACAGAAGCCGCACCTCTGAGCTCACTGTGCTGGGAGAGTCTCCTTCTCAGCCAAATGCGTACCGCTTCTGTACCTTGGGAGGGACGTTGTGACTTTGACGAGGGTCACCTGTGAGCTGTCTGTGTCCTGAGTCTCTGGAGCCTCCCTCCGAGAGGAGCATGCCACACAGCAAGATGAAATCCTCAGTACATTAAAAACAAATCAAATTTCCCAGGCACTAGGGTGTCATTAAATGCAGCAGGGTAGCAATTTGCTAAATATACATAAAGGTTTGGGAAGAGCCCACGGAGCTTCTAACGCGGCACTGCACTGGCTTCCCGGGGTCCTTTTGGAATCAGTTAAGTTGCACACACAGAGTAAACTCCAAGGTCCGGGGTGTTGACCCTTCTTAATGCAAAGAGAATGTCACACAACTTCCTGTTCTGGGGCTCTCGGGGGTGAGCCACTGGTGGTGTGGAATGTTCTGGAACAGCTGTGTGTCCTCCCCTTCCTGGGGAGCCCCAGGGGTAACTCCTATGGAAGAAGTCCTGCTCAATTCCTCTGAGGGTCTCTGGCATCCCCTGCCCCCTGGGAAACTCCAAATTAGAGGTCTGCTCGTCCTGCCACCACACAAGGCAGCTCTCCAAATGGACCCAGACGGGACTCTTGGCCTCTGGGCTCAGAGAGGCCTGGCCTGCTGGGTCCCGGAGTCCCAGACACCAACTCAAGTAGCCAGCATGGCTGCAGCTTGCCAGGCCTTCCCCCAATGCCCAGAAGGGCTGGCCACTCCCAAGGCAGCCTGTCTACTCCTCGCCCACATCACTGCTCGACGCTGCTCTGTCCCAGGACTCGAAGAGACACGCTCCGAAAACACACATGCACAGGAGGCGTGGCTGACTGATGAGCCAGATGGCCCCGTAAGGAGGCTAGTGTGCCACAGGAGACCTTGGGTGAGTCACCAAACTTCTCCACGTCCCAGCTTCCCCATGTCTAAGCAAAATCATTAGCCGAGGCCAGCGGGTTTCAAAGGTGCAGCACCCAGCCCAGGAAGGGTGACAGGGCAGGTGGCGGGTGGGTGGCAGGCCATGGTCTTCAGTGCAGCCACAGGTCCTCTTCCACTACGCTGCGGGACCCTGGCTCCTTGCGGTAAAGTGGCCTGTCCCATTCTGTGCTGCAGAGAGGGTGCTGCTGCGTGCCCTATCATGTGTGTGTGGGTGCATGCGTGTGTGTGGACACTGGACGGGGCTCCTCCTTCTGTGGGGCAGCAGGACAGAACCCACCTTACCTTGTAACTACTGCTTGATCAGTACAGTGGGATAAAAAATGCAGTGAATGTTTAAATATTTAAAATTGATTCCAGGAAAGATACAAGGCCGCGAAGCCTCCTCAAAATCCTCTCCCTCACCTCACACACACTGGTCCCACTGCTCCGGTCACCTTCTGAAGCAGCTCTGGGAGTCCCCTTTCCTGAGTATCTTTACAAGGCATGACCAAAAATGCAGTGACTGCCGCTGTTGGGTGCCAGCCAACAGAAAAGCAGGCTAGAAAACTACCCGTGTGTTCTCTCCTCGCCTCTTAAGATCTCCACCAGCAAGCCCGGCTCTTCCCCAAAGTCACAATGACCATGAAAGGCCAATGTTTTCTTTGGATTCCGGACATCAAGGTGGCCGTGACCATAGGATTAACGACACACAGGAGAGAGGATTTCTAGAGCTGCCGCGGAACGTGGCCATGGCAGCAGGATGAGCGTGTGGGCAGCCGGGACAAGCATTTCCAGGGCGACTCACGGCAGTGTGTCTTCTGCCGGAATGCTTTTTAAAAACGTCGACACACACCACACTTCCTGGATCACGCCTCATAGGGACCGCGTAAGTAAAACAAAATGGGAAAGTCGTGTTCCATGTAAAAGGCAACTCTTGAACTTTAGAAATAAACCTTTAGGGCTGGCCCAGCGGTGCAGGCCTGTCATTCTTGCAGTTAGGGAGGCTGAGGCAGGAGGATTGCAAATCTGAGCCCAGTGTAGGCAACACGGCAACTTAGCAAGACTCTGTCTCAGATAAATAATAAAAAAGGGGCAGGGACATAGTTCAGAATGAAGGTGTTGGGTTCAATCTCCAACAATGGAAAAAAAAAAGGCACGTATGCATGCCTTAAAGATTCCCTTTTTGGAATATCTTATTCACTGGAAGCAGAAAAATAATTAATTTTGGGTTTTTTACTTCACTTTATGAGAATGTTCGCCCAAGCCTACATGAACATTTCTCTACCCAGCCCAACATTTCAAGGCCTGGAAAACCACAGGAATGCCAGCACCACGTGGCACAAGCCACCACGCTATGATTGCTCCGAATTTGATGGGGGAGGGGCCACGTTTTCATATCCTCTTTTTCAGCACAGCCGCACGCATAGGCCACCGACAGAGCCCTGAGCCGCCGCGTCATGCTCAGCGGCATCCAGGACACCACGTGCAGCCGGACACATCCCTATCCCAAGAAGGAATGCTGCCCGCTTCGCTACGCCTGCAGTGACTCCCTAGCTCAGGGGATTCTTTGCGTTGGGGAAGCTGCCAAGCTGCCTCAGTTTCCCCAAAGACACCAAGTATGGGGTGCTGATCCCTTTGCCAGAGCAGCCAGAACATGGATTCAGATGTGGCTGGACCGCCTTTCCCGAGCCACGCATGTAGATGTGCAGGACATGGGAACAGGGCCACCCCCACAGCTCCTGGAGGGCAGCTGAGGGCAGCGTCCACCAGGCCCTCAGCGGGAGCCACAGGACACCAGGGCTCACGGAGGCACGCTCCGGTGGCCCATGTGCTCCTGTCCCTCTCGTCCAATTTTACCTGGCAGGTGGGGACAGAAGTGGAAAGATGACCCCGAGAGTCATACCCACATTGAGGGTTTGCACGTCTGCACCCCTGTGTCCCTCCTCCGGCCCAGTCTGTGGGTCAGGAAGCCGGCAGTGGCCGGCCTTTGTCAGCTCCTGCCCAGGGCCGGCATTGTGCTGAGGTCACCATGAATAGACATTGTTCCCCTCTCAAGGACCTGATTGTCTGATGCAGAGGGAAGACACATAAATAAAAACAGCATTAAAAAGACGCTGCCCTGGCAGAACAAACAGCACCGTCTGGCAGCCAGGGGAAGATCAAGGCCTGGCCATGTGGCTCTGGCATTTGAGGCTAATAACCTGTGT
Organism: Ctenodactylus gundi; assembly: GCA_004027205.1. Classification (NCBI taxonomy): domain Eukaryota; kingdom Metazoa; phylum Chordata; class Mammalia; order Rodentia; family Ctenodactylidae; genus Ctenodactylus; species Ctenodactylus gundi. The sequence goes on from PVKB01000685.1 coordinate 258,931, forward strand.
CATTGAAAATAATTTGCCCATTAAACTCTGATTTCAAAAGACCTGCTTTAAAAAGGGCGAGTCTGTGCTGTGGATTCCCGACAAGCAAATGCAAACACGCAGCAGGGCGAAGGAGGCCACAGCGAGAGGACACGGGAAAGTGGGGGTCTCACGCAACCTGGGGGGAGAGGGCGCTGGACCTGCTGGGAAACTGAGGCAAGTTAAAGCTTCCCAGGACCTTCACGCTCCCCAAAGCGCAGCCGCCACGAAGTGAGGAGACGTAGGGCGGCGATCAAGCCGGGAGTGGGGGAGGATGGAGAGGTGCCGCCAGCCTGGGCCTGCGTCGTGCGGATTGCCAAAGACCCGTCATCCGTGTTCAAAGTAAGGGAGGGAAAAAGGACGAGAGAAGAAATAGAAGATGGCACACATGGAGCAGGCGGCATCACCGTAGGTCACAGCCCAGGAGAGCGCCTATGAACGTGGGTGGCACCGCTTCCAGGCAGAGTGACAGCGGGGCAAAGCCCGGGAAGGCCCAGACCCACGCTGCCTGCGAGAAGCCACATTCGATTTAACAACACGGGCAGAGGGGACCGTTTCAGAACGATCAAGGGATAAATGTGTCATGAGGATACAAGAATACCAAGCGTGTGTGCCCAATTCCTGCAAAAACAGGCAGAGGGAAAGCTGGCAGATCTAAAAGGAGAAACAGACCAGCAATTGGAGACTGAAACGGGGGAGGAGAGGCGCCTGTGGAGCCTGCTTTAAACACTACACCACGGATACCGATATGAAAGAGCCACGTGGTCCCACGAGAAAGGAAAAACACCAGAAGCGGTGCACGTTGGCGCATCGACTGTTCCTGTCCCGGTACTTGATAGAATACGCAGAGGGGCAGGAGGAACGGCTCAGCGGCTAAAGCACCTGCCTAGCAAGCTCCAACTCAAGCGCTAAGTACCCGAGTTCGACTCCCCACCTCCACATAAACTGGGCATGGTGGTGTACACTTGCAATCTCAGCACTGGGGAGGCTGAGGCAGGAGGATTGCCAGGAATCCGAGGCCAGCCTGGGCTCCATAGTGAGTTCAGGACCAGCCTGGACTGCAGAGCGAGACCCTGACTCAAAAAATAAATATAAATAAACAAACAGACAGACAGACAACTAGCTAAGACTACGTCCCCTACTGGAGCCTGCCAGGCCGCCGGCCGCGTGGTTCCGACCTTCTTGGTCTCACAGTGTCTGTGGCAAACTGCTCAGCTCCCCTGCTACCCCGGCCACAGGGACCATTTGCGTGGGTGCCAGTGCTCGGAGATGGCTTCTTCACGGAGGCTGAAATACGGACACCGTGGAATTCACGTGTCACCAGGTGTTTTCCAACCGCTCAAAGACATAAAAACCTTCCGCAGCTTGTGGGCCCTGGTGACCGGAGAGTGGAGGAAGGGGGCCGCGGCTGCGTGGTCCGCTTCTGGCCCGGGCTGGGCCTTCTCTCTCGTTGCAAAGGTGCGGAGACGATACAAAAGGCAGTCCGCGAGCCAGGCGTGACGGCTGATCGTTGCACCATTCAGGAAGTCTGAGGCAGGAGAGTCTCAAATTCTGGCCCATGTGGGCAATGTTCCATGACCCTGTTTCAAAACACAAAATAAAAACGTTTAAAATGTACGAGAGTCGCGCCTCAGTTTGAAGGCTCTGGTTCCCATCCTCAGTGGCTCGATAAAAAAGTTAATAAATGATTACAACTCTTATGTTCTCAACAGTTTTGCAGTGGTCCTGTGATCTTGTGTAGACCTCATTCTGTCTCCCACAACTTCCACAATTCTCATAATTCTCTCATAATGCCCATAATTCTCCCATCAGTCCCATAATCTCCCATAATTCCCTATTCCCATCATGCCCGTGCGCAGGGCAGCACACGTGTGGTGGGTAGCTGCTCAGAGCTGCGATGCATTTGTGGAAATGCATTCCTTCTTACTCTAAAGACCCTGTTGGTCCAGCCCTGGGAGCCCAGCTGTGCTTTCTTTTGGAGGTTCCAGCATCTCTGTCCAACCTTCCACGTTCCACCCTTTCTTGGGCATTTGGCTTTCTGCAGGGCGCCCCCGGCCGGGCTCCAGGGGACGGGGATGCCGTCATTCCGATCTTCTTGCTACACCAAGAGACCCTGACCCGTCAGATCTCACATATCTGCGTGTCGGGCTTTGCCTTTTTATAACTGTAAAAGATGACAACACGACTTGCTGGAAGTAGATTTTGCTGGGTAACCCCTCACGCAGATCTACCTCCTCCACATCTCAGATTAGAAATAGGTTTGAGGACAATTAGATTTTGAACCTGAGTGTCCCTCCAAGGCCCATGGCTGGGGGTCTGCGTCCCAGCGTGGTGCTGCCGGAAGGTGGTGGAGTCTTTAGGACGCGGCGCCTAGTGGAAGCCCTTTCAGTCATGGGGGCCACGTCCTCAAAGGGGACCTGGGGACCCCAGCCCCTTCTCCTTCTCTTTGGTTTTCTGGCCGTGAGGTGAGCAGTTCACTGTCGCTGCCATCCAAGCCTTTCTCCACAGCCTAGGATCAGTGGGCCCCCCAATCCCAGACTGGAACCTCCAAAACTATGAATCGCAGTAAGCCTGCTTTCCTTGGACCCGTGTGGAAGGGACATCTGAAACTCTTCTATCACTGCTAGGCTTCTTAGCACAAGAGACTCTGGATGGCTCCGAGTTCTTAGGCAGAATTCATAGGAACTACATATAAATAAAGGGGTCTTATTTGGCAGGCTTATCAGTCCCAGGAGGGAGGGAGTCCATAATGGCAGGATGCACATGCGAAGGCCAGAGCCCCTGGCGGCTGCTCAGACGTGAGCTGTAAGAACACAGCCGTGGCAGTAAGACAGCTGGAGAGAGCCCACGGGGATCGCTGTCCCAAAAAGGAATGCCGAAGACCAGAGACTGGAGGGACTCAGCAATGGATATCGGTGATGCCTCAGCAGGAGCCAGGCCATGTCTGGAGAGCGTGGAGGAAGGCCAGAGCTTTCCCGGGAGAAGCCGTAACAACGCTCTTCCTTCCTTTATTTAGTTCAAGCTGCCAGGTGGGCCCCCCACACCTGGGTGCTCTTCTCCCATTTGCTGACCCACAAGTCAATCATACGCACCTGGAAACTCTACCCTGGGCATTGGCTAATCTCAACAAATCAACATAATTCCTCCAATGGTTACAGAGTCCCTGGGCTTAAAGATTCTTTGGTAGCAAAGTAAATCTGGTTTCTTACGAGGAGCTAAAAAAAATTACTAGATGTACTGTCTCAGCACAAGTAAGTAGGGCAAACATCGTAATCTCCAGGTGAGTGGTGCTGCAAAATAAGCCGCCTTGGCCCAAGGAGACCTTCCTGGGAGGTTTCTCTCAGACCACCGACTTGGCTTTACGACAGCAAGATAGACACTCTGAGCCGACTTATTTATTTATGTCTGTGGTATTGGATGTTGAACCCAGAGCCTTCACACTGAGCTACGCCCCCGGCCACGTTTGCTGTGTATTTGAGACAGGGTCTTACTAGGTCACTTGGGAATCCCCTGCCTCAGCTTCTCAAATCCCTTCATTCCCATAGAGATGGCCAATTGAACATTTCTACGAGTCACGGCCGCCTCGCTCCAGGCTCTCCCAGGCCAGGTGGGCTGGCTCCAAGACAGCAGAGAGCCACAGAGAGTGGGGTCTGAATGCACAGCCTGCCCCTCCGCTGAGGCCGGCTCCCCGTCCTAATCCCAAGGCTGGAAGTGGGTTCTGCCTCATGGTGGTGGCAGCAGATGGAGTATAAATTGTTAATCACCTGACCTTAAAATAGGGACACGGTTCTGGAATCTCCTGGTGAGCCCAACGTGATCAGCAGGATCTCTTCGGACTTGGGGGAGACGCAGGAGGAGGAGATGGGATGCTGGCATTGGCCCTGTGGCCTTTGAGGACAAGGGAGGGACTTGGGACGGAGGACTGAGGGCAACCTGGAGAAGCCGGGGATTGCCAAGAGGTCACATTGTCCCAGGAGACAGTAGAGACCTGGAGCCTGGAGGGGCCCAGCCCGCAACACCTCCATAGCCCGGTAACACCCACCTTGGACTCCAGAGCAAAAGACAGCGAGAATCCTGTTCCTGGTCCCACGTGTGTTCTCTGTGGCTGCCACAGCCCCAGGTCTTCCCCTCCCCATCACTGGGCACGACACCTGGTGCCCATAGGTGGAGGAGAGGTTTCTCTTAGCTCACAGCTCCAGAGTCTCCATTCACGCGCCTTGGCTGGTGCAAAGGTCAACACCATGCTGGCAGAAGGACCTCACAGGAAGGGCATGTGCTCACAGCATGGCGGCCAGGAAGCAGAGAGGAAGGAGGAGCCAGGGCCGCGAGTACACCCCCCCCCCCACCCCGCAGGTCACACACCCGGTGGTCCTCCTCCACCCAGGCACTACCTCCTACCAGTGCAGCAAGCCCTCCGTGGCAGAGTGCACTGGCGGGCACAGTACCCTCACGGTCCAATTGCCTACTATATGCGTGGGACTCAGAGTTTCCTTTAGATTTAACCCATAATGGGAGGCTAGTCCACCAGCCTTCTAGACTTCTCCACCCGAGCTCTCCCCATCCCATCAGGGCAACGCCAGGGACCCTGCCACGCTCATCTACCCAAGTGCCTTGGGACTAAGGAGGCGTGGCAGCGGGTAGCCCCCCCCCCCAAAGCAGGCCTCCCTCCCCGGGATGGGGGCTTCTTTCCTGGAGGAACAATGGCTGAGACCAGCACATCTGCAGGACACGGCCACTGTGCATTGTCTTTGACAGACGTGGCCTGTGGACGCTGCTAGTTCCCGCTGGGCAGTGGCCCCAGGCCAGCAAAGCTCTCAGTTTGTATGTGTGCCTTTGTTTTGTCCTCTAGTGACAGGAGAAAGCCGCAGAGGGGTGTGGCACCCTCTGCTTGGTCACAGAAGGACTTCGGGCACTAGGATTCCCATCATGGTTGCTGGATGAACTCATGCTGTGGGCTCTGGCAGAAGTCTGCAGGTGTCTGCCCAAAGCCTTCCCTGCGGAAGAGGGGAAGGCGGGGCAAGGAGAGTCACCGGGACCTGAGGCCAGGACAGGGCCAGGGCTGAGGGTGACTCATCCTTGCAAGCAGCGAAAGAGAGAACTAAAAACAAGGGTCAAGCTGGTCTGCTGGTGCAGACCTAGCAACCCAGCACTCTGGGAAGCTGAGGCAGGCGTATCTTAAGTTCAAGCACAGACAGAGCCACCTAGGTCTCAAAAACAAAAGCAAAAAGGGTCAGAGATGTTGCCAAGGTCCTGGGTTCCATCCCCAGCACAACACAGAGAGAGAGAGAGAGAGAGAGAGAGAGAGAGAGAGAGAGAGAGAGAGAGAGGTGGTTGGGGAGGGGACTGGACCTCAGCATCCAGAAAATCTCCAGGTGAGCTTGCAGCCAGCAGAGCAAAGCTGGCTGATGGGAGAAGGGATGCCCTGTGGGGGCTCGGACTTCCGACTGTGCCTCTGGGCTGCCATCCCCCTACTCTGAGCTGGCCACTCCCACCCGCTCCCTGCATAGTCTAAAGAATGTTGGCAGATCCAGGGGTCAGGAGTAGGAGCCCGGTCCCTGGAGAGCAAGGATCCAGGGGCCGCCTCTGCCTGCTGAGATCAGGCGGCTTTCCCAAGCGAAGGCCGAGCAGACACTGGGGCAGAGGGAAGCGGGACCGTAGAGGCCATCTGGAGAGTTCCGTGACTGGGCTGCGCCACCATCCACAGTCTGGGGACAGGGTTTGTGTGGGATTGCGAGTCCTGCAATGCACCGCCGCCCAGAGGGTAGGGGACCCACGGCCTGTCGTCCTGCAGTCTCCCTGGGGGCACAGAGACTCACTGCAAGAAGAGGAACAGTGCCTCTTGGCCGTGTGGCCTCTGCCCACGGGCCCTCACCTCCCATGACCATGATTCCTGACCAGCCTTGGGACCGCACCCCAACACCACCCATCTGCGCGCTCAGTAACAAGTCCTGGGGACCAGGGATGTGTGCCTTGGTGTGGGTGGTCATCTTTGTGGGGGGCATAGAAGTTGCTCAACAAATATTCCCTTGCCACCTAAAAAGGAAAAAATCAGAGAGGCCCTCCAAAGGGTAGAGGCATTTATTTGGGAGTAGTAGCTATGGCAAGGGGGCATACATGCCCCCAGGGCCTGCGGGTGTATTCCAGGGGGTTGAGGCAGGGGGAGGTTTTTAAGGCAAAGCAGAAGAGATGACGGCAGAGTCTGAAACACTCCTTGGCCACACGCACTAGCAACAAGTGGCGTCCGGCCAAGATTGGACACGCAGCGGCCAGGCAGACGTTTTCATGGACGGTTACAATGGACCCTGTCCAGCCTGTGGTTCCAGCGGTCTTTTGTGACCACTGCTGTCAGGAAGTCCGGGAGTAAGACTTCTTCCTCACCTCCTGGCACTACGTATCTTTTAGGGTTGACACAAGGCAGTCCACCATGATCTAGACGATGGTGGCATTCCTGCATAATGACTGTCGGGGGAGGCGGAGTTACTGGAGACCCGACCCAGGACCTTCCCATTGAGTTATATCCCCAAACCATTTTTATTTTGAGACGGGGTCTCACTAAGTTACGAAGTCGCCCAGGCTGGACTTGAACTTGGATCCTCTTGCGGCAGCATTTTAGAGTGCAGTGGTTACAAATCTGTGTGGCCAGGTCCAGGTTGACTACGTCTTAACCGTGCTTTCTTGCCTCTGGAGTGCTGCAGGGCAGGGAGTGCCCAAGCCTCAGCCCCTGGACTTTTCTTACCGAGGTCTGAGGCCTTGGAACGACCCAGCCACTGGGACGGATGGGTCGGGGACAGGAAGTGAGGAGCAAGCGAAGCCCCACCCCCGTCAGTGAGCTCCTATCAGGTTCTAATGCCGCTGCTGATTGGCAGGAGGTGGAGCTTCGCTTCCTGCTCCCCTCCTGCAGCTGCTCAAGGCTTCAAAGCTGTCCTCCAGCAACCTGCGGCAGAACTACTACCTCCCTTACCCCTACCCCTTCTGGGGAGAAGAGTCTTCAAGTGCACTGGGCTCTGGCGTCAGAAAGTTGGGGACCTCTGCCCTAGGGTTTTGTGGCAGTGCCCTGCCTTTCTCTAGCCCATACACCTCTCTCGCTCTCATCACAGAATCCACAGAAAGACCAGGCTTAGCTCTTCCCCTGTGCCAGCTTCCTGGTGTGGAAACCGCAGCTGCTTATCTCGCCGAGCTGAGGAGGAGGCACAGCTGGCACAGGCCCGGGACACTCCGGCCCGTCTTCATTGGAGACAGAGGCCCGGCCTCAGGGGCAGCCTGGCACTGGTGACGCCAACCAACTGCTGCTCTTGAGGCTCCCGAGGACATCAGTCCCCAGGACAGGGCTGGAGACACGCCTCTTTGGTGGGGACCGGAAATCTGGCCACAGAGTTTCAGTCTGATGGATTCCGCCCTGGCGCAAGCCTCTGGACAGCGCATGGAAAGGACCTCCGTCCACATGTGGCGCCTGGGCCCAGGGCTGGTCACCATGGTTACCAGCATGTCTATTCTGTGGGGCTGGCGGTGGCAGTTCCTGCTCCTCTAAAGGGAATACTTATAAACACTCTCAGAGGTGTGTGAGATGCGATAGGGCAGAGATGACGGGGCGGGGCAGCACCTTCCGGCTGCGATCTCTTGTCCCCCTCAGCGGGCGTGCGTGGGGTTGAGTCCCGCAGACCGTTGGGCCCACTCTGCCCAGGAGTCTGTCCTGCCCAGGTGGAAAAACAGAGCTGGGGCCAGGGAGGGCTGGCCTCTTGCAGCCGGGACACACCTGCATCAACTCCTGGTCCTCAGAGGGACGTTTCTAGACCCCAGGGACCGTGCCACGCTCTGGGAGGGCTGGAGCCTGCAGTCTCCTGGACTCAGCCCTGTACACCTGTATTCTGTCTGTCTTTCTTTTTTGTGATACCAGGGATGGTGCTAGGGATTTCATCCTGAGCTGCAGCCTTTTAAAAATTTTTTTTCAATTTTTGATTTTGAGACAGAGTTTTGCTAAACTCATGAAGTTGCCTAGGCTGAGCTCGAACTTGTAATCCTCCTGCCTCAGCCTCCCAGAAGGCTGGGATGACAGTCCTGTGCACCAGGCCTGGTTTAGCCCCAGCTCTACTCTCGCCACCCCAGGGGCCATGACCCTTGAGGTAGAGTCTCCCAGCTGAAGTACCTGTGTCTTGTGAGCCTTTCTGGTGAATCTGGATCCTCGAGGTGGACCCTGGGCACATCCATGTGCCCTTAGTGTGTCCCTGACTGAGGTTCTAGTAGAACAGAAGAAAGACAGCTCCTGCCCTTTCGTGGGAGAAAAGGATCCGCCTCCCAGGCTTCGCCACGCTGTCTCCTAGCAAGCAGCAAGCGACTGGCTGTGGTCTAGGGGGGGGGGGGGGGGGGGGGGGGGGGGGATGACTGAGGGGCCGTGTCCCCGTCGCCTCCCTTCCATGTATCTGGGGCTGCAGGACCCAGCCCCACGCCCGACCTCATGCTTGGTCCACGTGAACAGATGAAGAATCACCTAGCACATCAGTAAGGTTCACTTCTCTGAATGTCTGTGGATAACTGACACACGGGCCGGCAAACCGAGGGGAAGACCCGCGCCGGAAGTGGGTGGCGCCAGCCAACAGGCTTCCTGCCTGAATGGGAGAAAAGGGGGAGAGGAAGGAAGTGTCCCCACTGGGAAGCGCTCCAGTCCACAGGCTCTAGTGATGTGACCCTGACTGGGCTCCTCCACATGCTCAGCATCTGTTTCCCGTCCCGTCCCGCAGGCTACAAAACCAGAAACGCCCACGAGTCACATGGTCTCTTGAGTATTAAATGACAGGTGAAGGTCTAGGAAGCCTCAGACCTGCCCACCAGCCATCAGGGCCGCCCTTTGTATCTTCATCAGACCGCCAGGTGGTGAAGCTAGGCAGGCCCGGGTGGCCAAGGAGCGTGGGTGGAGCTACACCCAAAGTGGGTTCCGGGCAGCACCCGGAGCTGGCCCTGCACAGAAACAGGAGGCTCTGCCTCTGAGCGCCACGGCCCCTGAGGTGGGGAGAGTAGAGCTGAGGAAGGACAGACGGGACCACCGCAGACTGTCCTGCTTCCTACAGCCCCGCACGGTCCCAGGTCAGGCAGCTGGAGCAGCCGGAAAAAGGCAAATGAGCGTGAATTCAGTCCAACACGCCGAGCTGGTTAACTAGCAGGAAGGATTGTTTCTGAGGTTCTCATCCCTGGAGTTGTCCATATATCCATCAAATTCACGTATGACCATGGGGGCTGGAGTTTCTAAACGTGTGCAAAATAGCCAAGAGTCTGAAGTTGAATTTGTTTACAGAAAATGAAAAGCTTCTTAAAATTATCCAAAGTGGATTCCATGTTGCATTTCCAGGCCAGGGGAGGTGCTTTCTGTGCAGAGGAACTTGGCGGGATGCAGACCTCCTGATGGGGTCATGGTCCGCACCAGCGTGGCAGCAGGAAGCCGGGACACTGAAGGCCGGAGAGGGCCAGGAAGCGCACCTGAGGACCACTTCGTTGGTGAGCTTGTTCACTGGCTCCACCTCCACCTTCCCAGCCACAGGGGTGGGCAGCTGCAGGCCTCAGGGAGGGAGGCCCTGGCAGGGGACCCACAGGCTCAGGTTCAGAGGGCATCATGTCTGTACTTCCAGTCCCACAAACTACCTGGCAAGGTGGGAAGTCTGCCACGGCCCAGGTGCTGCTGCTCTGGTGAGGGTTGGGGGCCGAAGGCAGCTGAGGATTCAGCAGCTCGGCTGAGGAGCACTTGGGGGCTGCGCAAGGGGCCCCGGTGGCCTTAGAGCAGCTGGAAGACGAGCCTGGGGCCGTCCTGGCTCTGAATTCCGCTACACAGTTAGGACCCAAGGGGTCATTGTGACCACAGCGAGGTCAAAGGGGAAAGAAAGCTTCTCCCAGAAGCTGGCCCGCTCTGATAAGCCAACCTCTTACTGGCATCTGGTGAGCAGCAGGTGGCCAGTGCCTCCCCAGGGGCAGATCCAGAGCTCAGCAAGGGGACATCCTGAGCCAGAGGCTGCACCAGCTGCCCTAACGACACGCTCAGCTGGGGTTCTGTTGGCTCCCGCCCTGGCCTCTCACCTCCCTGCATGCGGTGCCCAGCACAGCCAGGGGACTGGTGGCCACGGGATGTCACAGTCTCAACAGGGACGAGTTCTGGACACCTTCCTGCACATCCTGGAGCTTACTGGGGACGCAGGGGCCGGTCTCAGTGCATCAAGCCCAGCTGGGGCCAGGGATCATGTCCACCCGGCCCATCCTTGACACTCGAGCCAGGGCTCTGAATACAGGGATCGCTGCAGAGACAGAGAGGGAGGTCGGGTGCAGTGTGACCAGGGCTGGGGCAGCGGAGCCCCCGGCTACCCTACAGTCAAGTCACTCCCTCTGATGTCCTTTCCTAGGAAAAGGGAGAGAGATGCCCCCTCCTCTGGGCAAATCCCCTTGGGGCACTCCAGGAAGGTGACGGCTGGGTCCCTTTCTGGGCTGCTGACAAACCTGCAAGGGCGCACCTCAGCAGACATCGCCCCAGGACCTGCAGGCCAGGGAGCAAAATCTCAGATTCGCATTTGCTCCTGGGCACAGGCGCACAGCAGGGAAAGGACAAAAGAGAAACCAGAGCTGCATTCGCCCAACAAACCGGCAGAGCAGCCATAGGTGGGTGCGTACGCTGCCCTGGGGTGCCACCTAGTGGGTGAACGCGGGATGCAGCCCGCAGACCAGTAGGGGTGGGAAGCTGTAGGAACTCGCATCCCCCGGGACCCTCACTTCCAAAAAAGCTTCCTCCTTCATCAGACCTTGAACCCCTGTACAGCCCTCCTCCATCCAGCCCTCCCTCCCCGAAGACCACCCGTCAGAACCCTCACCCTCATCAACACTCCGTCAAATGCTGCCTCTGCCTGGCCCTCTGCGCGCCACCAGGCCCTCCTCCTCCGTCACACCCTGCTCCACCTCAGGAGGATCTTCCTCCGTCAGACCCTCATTTTCCACCCACCCCCCTCTCCCTCAGGCCCTGCACTGTAAAATGGGTGGCAGCCTGTGGTCTTGGGCTGGAAAGCCAAGGCCTTAGGTGGTGCCTGAGTGGGAGGACTTCTGGGGACACCGGAAGGCAAGAAGACTTGGCTACCTTGGGCCGTGGGCACATCTTGGTGCTGTATTCCAAGGCCAGCAAAGGCTCTCCACCTGGTTTCCACAGAGACAGAAGGGCAGCATAGAAGGCTCACACCAATTGAGCTTGGTTTCGTTTCCTGCTTTTTCAAACCTGCTCTAGGACTCAGAAAAGTGACACACTCCTCTTCGTCCTTGGGGACGTGAGCAAGCTCACCCGGGCTGTCTTATTTACATAATGACTTGGCAAGAAAACATCACAGCGTGTGTAGATTCCACTGCCACCAAGTCTCTCCTTTCTGTACACAGGGACCCAGGCCCACACAATCTGGGAAAGTTCCTAAGGGGAGTCCCTAACGCCCCAAAGTCTGGCTTCACATCCCGGGGTGGCAGTTCCAGGAGACCTCCAAGGCCATCTTCCCTCCTCTTCTAACGCTCCTTGTGTGGAAGCCCTTGAGCCAGGCCAACACAAGGTTGGAGAGTTTCAGTATAAGCAACACAGACCAGGAGCTGTGGCGCAGCTGTGTGACAGTGCTGTTCCCAAGCCCTCTCCCGCTCTCTGGAGGCCTCCTGGTTTTACCGCTTATAGGATCCAGAGAGGGCAGGGTTCTTCGCATGGGAGGTGGATACTCAAATGTAAGGACTCTCTCCCATTCTTCTCTTCCTAAAATCAGCATAAGAATATGGCCCACAGGCACTCTTGCCAGATGGGTGGGTGCGCAGGTGGATACGCAGAGGTGAATGGGATGATGGACAATTGGATGGACACACGGGTGGATGAGTGGGGGGGGGGTGCAGACAGATGGCAGGCTGGGTGGGTGGGTGGCTGGATACACAGGGGCCTGACTGAGTAGTAAAGGAGTGGACAAGGGAAGGACGGGTGTAAAGATGGATGAAGCAGTAATGGATGGGTGGGTGGATCAACAGGGAATTGGCTGGATGAGTGGATGGGTCAGTGTGTGGGCAGATGATGAGACGATGGGCCCACTGATGATGTATGAATAGGTGGGGGGTGGGAGGGCGGTTTAGACTGAGGACCTCTCAAAGCATACATGCCCTTACCATGGCTCCCGTCACCTACAGGTTTGAGCATGCCCCTCCCCCATGGGGCCATGGGCTCCTTGAGGGTGGGGCACGGCCTTTCTCTGCCGCCATGTCTGAGCACTGCCTGTGACTACCCAGGAAGTATCTGTCAGAGAAAAGATGAGGAAGGGGTGATAGGAAAGGGGGAAACCACATTTTCATTGTCATAGAAAACACAAATGAATGGATGCAGCATGTTTATTGAGATGATGCGAAAACTGAAGGTGAAATTTGAAAGAGAAGGTTTTTAAATACATACCAACTACTTTATTTGAACCCCGAAGCCCCTTTAGTCTTGGGAATCACCCCCTGGGTGTACTGAAGGTTTCGGCCCATTTTTAAAGAAAGGCAAGTGAAAAGCACTGAGCTGAAGCCAGAGCCAAGGAGTGAGCATCAGGAAGGATCCGGGATGCACTGCTGCCCCTGAGGGTGCCTGGCCCAGCACCAGCCCTGGGCAGAGGCTCAGCGAGCCTCATCACATGTCCATGCCATGTGCGGTTTATCCTGCTTGCTCCAGACATTCTCCGCACTATGGTCCTGGAGCGGGACACCCAGAAATCCCAGGACGCCCCTCCCGCCGGGACCATATGCATGACAGCCAACGACCGTCACCAAGGCTAATTTCACAAATTCAAAAGTGAGGCCCTGTCCCGTTTCTAAGGAAGCACTACTGCGCAGGTGCTAGCTCTTTAATCAGTTCTGATCTGCTTCAAATAAAGGAAAAGCCTGTGTCTCGGTGCAGTGGAATAGAGAAAAACATCTACGTGAGAGTCGCTCCCTTCTAGACCTGCTTCCCATTAATTCGTTTTGTGGCCCTAAGTGTATAATTCATCTGCCTCCCTCTCTGGTTTCTCATGGTGTAGAAAATAAAACACACCCTCGCAAGGGGTAGAATTAGATGGAGAAACGGCCATGAACACGCTAGCCAACATAAAAGGTGATACGTATCTGTATGCATACATATGGTATTTATGGTATTTTTACAAACTAGGATTTTCATATTAATAAGAATATATTTGTGCTGCTGTAGTGTAAATAAAAATGACAATCTTGTTTTTTTGACAAAAGTCGAAGAACATATACAGCTACTAAACTTTCTCGATGGCTTTCTATGACGGACCGGTGTGTAACAGCTGCTGAACCCAGTAAAGTACCGCTGAAAACGTGACATTTGTGTCACCAGCAGTGCGCCAGGTTAGGGCTGCCAAGAAGCAGGGCTCTGGTGGGCAGGCTGGAGCGCGGTGCCGGGAGGCCTGTCTGTGTAGAGGGCTTGGGGGAGACAGGGACTGTGTTTGGGCTTGGCTTGAGGACCCAGAACACTGCAGCTTTCTACCACCGTCTCCAGCAGCCCTGTCTCCTGCCTAATGGGGACACACAGGTTGGCGGCCCACTGGGGACAGGCAGAGGCTGCTGCCATCACTCTGGGGGATCATCTCAACGCGGCACAGATAGCTGCACGGAGTGGGGTCCTAGGAATGCTTCGTGAGTTGAGAACCGAGCTGGACACGTGGCAGCCTGTGTGGGGAAGAGAGTCACCTGGGTCAGTCTGCATGTGGGAAAGGAACAGGCCATGGGGTCGACAGCACGTGTCCACGGGCTCCGCGTCTGTGGGTCTGAACAACTGCAAAATGAAAATGTTCTTTAAGGAAGGATCTGGTCTGAATATGCACATTTTTGTTGTTCTTTAGTCCCTAAATAATAAAGTACAACTAGTTACACAATGTTTACGTCATAGTGTTATAAGCCATCTTGAGATGACTTAAAGCAGTGGTTCCTTGTGGTTTTGGCAGCAGGGCCAAGTTTCAAGAGAGTATTTCTGCCAGTGGGATGGGGGATGGCACTACATCGCACCCTCAGCCCCACCTCAGATCACGAGGCATTAGATCGTCATACGGAGCACGCAGCCTAGATCCCTCACATGATGGTTCACAGGGAGATTCCCAAGCCTGTGAGTGTCTAATGCCACTGCTGATCTGAAAGGTAGGAGGTGGGGCTCAGGCGGTCACACAAGTCATAGAACAGCTGTGATACAGACAAAGCTTCTGTGCTAGAGATTAAGTATGGTGTAAGGAAACATGTTTGTGTGTGAAGTTAACAAAAAGTGTGAATTGTAACTGTGAATTCTGATCTGCCAGTGTCATAAGATCAAGGGACGCTGGGTAGATGACAGCTCCTGCTGTGTCTGGGCGGGTCACGGAGGCAGGGCCTGGGCCTCCACCTGTGGTCCCTGGCCCTCTCCTCTTCAGCTCTGCACCCCCTGCTCTGCTTCCCACGCCACCACTGTGCACTGGGAAGCTTTGTTTCCATGCTGCTGTACTCTGACACTGCCCCTGCCTTGGCATAGCCTGCCCAGGATGGAATCCCCAGAAGTCACACCCTAAATTAAACTCTCCACCTCTAAGTTGTAGATATTGGGTATCATGTGTCCCAGCCAGGGAAATTAGAATAATACCTGCTCCTTATCTTCTGGTCAGCCAGGCCTTCTACTCAGTGAACACCTGGTAGCCGATATCATCTGACTGGATTCTGAAGCTGTATTTTCCGGTCACTCTCTGGTAGCGCACAATCAGAAGGGCTGCCGCCCCAGCCACCATGACACAGACAGCCACCACGATGAGGCTCACGTAGCCAGCCCCCAAGCGCGGCTTCACACATGCAGGTGTGCCTGGCGGTGCGGGACAAACACAAGCTGTGAGAGTTGCCTGAGCCGCGGAGGCTGGCATCCCTGGGAGCCCCACACGGCTGCGACCCAACTCCTGAAATTGTGTACCAGGAGGCCTGGGGTGGGGGCTGGCACCTCTGCCTATTTTGTTGTTTCCCAAGGACTTTGGACAAGAAGTGGCCATCGAGACGCTGGCCAAGGCTCCTCTCCCACTTCCTCAAGTTGTTGCCAAATCTCTCTACCAGCACCTAAGCCCACCTTAGCCCTGCCTCTGAGCCCTGGAAGTTCTTCCCAGGGAAACTGAGGCATGGAAGATCATCAAAGTTGAGAGGAAAAGTCAACAGGAATAGAAAATCAAGTCAGGCCCAGCGGCAAAGGCCTATAATCCCAACACTCTGAGGAACTAAGTCAGGAAGAAGGCAAGTTCAAACCCAGCCTAGGCAACTTGGCGAGGCCCTGTCTCAAAGATGAAAAAAAAAGGGGGGGGGGGTGCTGTGGATGTACCTCAGGCCAAAGGCCCTGGGCTCAATCCCCAGTACTACCAAAATAAGGAAAGGAGACCCAACCAAAAACAGATTCCACAGCAAGAAGGAAGAAACTGAAACTGCAGGAGCTTAAAGACAAAGTTAAGTTTGCTCCTTTCTGACTTAAAAGCCAGAGGTTGGAGCCCAGCTTTGGACCACGGTGTCCTCAGGCCCTGGGCCCTGCAGCTGCCTATGTCCCCAGCGTGCTTGGGCCACTCAGGGATGGCAGGTGTGGGGCATCTCATCACACTGGCTGCCAGGGAGGGTGAGAATTGGTTTGTGTCCCTGGAGGCTAAAACCCAGGGGCTCTGACGATAAAGGGGGCAGAAACTGGGGGACATCTAGCGGTTTCTGTCTTAGTGGCAAAGCACACCAATTCCCTAAACCTTCTTGGCAGCTGGGATTGGCCCCATGGAAGAGTATTTCTGGATTGGGGTGGGAGGGTGGCGCCAGCATCCCCCCTCAGCTGCCCCTCAGATCACCAGGCACTAGCTTCTGGCAAGGAGTGCGCAGCCTAGATCCCTCACCCACACAGTGCTCAGCAGGCTCACACCCCTGTGAGAACCTAACGCTGCTGCCAATCTGACAGGAGCAGAGCTCAGGTGGTGGCACGTGCCCTGGGCAGTGGCTGCAAATACAGAAGCTTCCGGTGTCCGCCCAGCCGGGGTCCTAACAGGCCACAAACAGGCACCAGTCCATGACTCGGGGGTTGGGGACACTTGCTCTAAACTAGTTTTGCTTTCAAGGCCTATTGGTTTTGAAAACACATTGCACATAATTGACTGATGGAAGTTTTATACTGAGGGAGAAATGATGTTTTTGCATTTACTGAATAAGACAGCTTTTTTGTGTGCGTGTTCACTCACACTCGCGTGTGCACACAGGATGGGATGCTTCCAGTCCACAGCCCTTCACACCCACTCGACACATTCGTGCAGGGTCAGGAACCCCCGTGGCTCCCCGTGGCAGAGCCCCAAACCCTGGATGACACCACCGTGTCTGGCCTCCCCCCACCCCTCAGTGCCATGAGGAGGACCGCAGATCCCACCGCACAGAGTCACAGGGGACAAGTTACATCCCACACAGGGAGGACTGTGCACCTACTCGGGGGTGGAGCTCTCCAGGAGGATTTCAGCCACTGGCATTTCCGAACCTTCTAGGAAAATCTTAGAAGTACCACATTTTGA
The DNA here is from genome assembly GCA_004027205.1 of Ctenodactylus gundi. Classification (NCBI taxonomy): domain Eukaryota; kingdom Metazoa; phylum Chordata; class Mammalia; order Rodentia; family Ctenodactylidae; genus Ctenodactylus; species Ctenodactylus gundi. Next base: position 275,487 of record PVKB01000685.1, read on the forward strand.
AGCAATTGCTTGGTTTTAATGAGGGCAGTGGGATTTTTCTATGCTATCTAACTTAGAGGTCCCCAGCTCACAAGCTGGGACTGACTGGTCCCGGAAGGGTGAGAATTGGTTTGTGTCCCTGGAAGGACAGGCCGCTCGGACAGAGAAGGGGAACAAAGCCCCGCCTCCTGTCAGTGCGCTCCTATCAGGTTCTTTGCCGCTGCTGATTGACAGGAGGCGGAGCTTCACTCCCCGCTCCCTCCTGCCCTGCTGGGGTTTAAGGCTGTCCTCCGACAACCTTCTGCAGAACAAGTGCCACCACAGTCCCTGTCCTTGGGAGAGTGGTGTTCAAGTAACCGGCCCCTGTGACAGAAAGGTTATGGGCCTCTGAGAGCCGTGACCTCGGCTTACCTGCAGAGCGGAGGAGGGGCCCCCAGGAGATCTGCTGCATCCGGAAGCCCGCATGACTCCTCAGCAACCGGAAATCATTGCAGTTCTATTGTTTGCAAGGAAAGAAACTTCAGGTCGGCAGCACTGCTTATCCTGGGGAGTTAACTCACTGACGGGGGCGGTCAGCATCTGATTCAGGCCAGTTGGTCCTGTAGGACGGGGGTCCCAGCCCCCCCGCACCACAGAGCAGTACTGGCACCAGCCCATGGCCCGTTAGGAGCTGAGTCACACAGCAGGGGTCACATGGTGCAGGCCTCTGTCCACAGCTCCGTCTGTATTTACAGCCACCCCCGCACTCCCACGACCCCTGAGCACCGCCTCTGTCAGATCAAAGGCAGCATTAGATTCCCGCAGGAGCACGCGCCCTATGTGAACTCTGCAGGTGGGGGATCCAGGCGTGTGCTCCTTGTGAGAACCTCACGCCTGATGACCTAATGTAGAACTGGGTGGGATGCTAGCGCCACCTCCCCAGCAACTCAGGGAAAAACGGTCTTCCGTGAAACCCATCCATCGTGCCAAAAAGGCTGGGAACCACACTGCCCAGAGCAGCAGGTCTCTGGGTAGAGAAACCTAGGCTGGGGTTAATGGAGCAGCGGGGAGCATAGACGGCAGGCCCTGCCTGGGCGGGGCAGTGCCAAGGGACAAGAGGAAGGGGGCAGGGCGCTGAGTGGCCAGGTGGAGACAGCTGGCCCTTGGGTCACTACTGTAGGGCGATACCTCAGTCAGGGCCCTTACAGGCCCCTGAATTCTCCAGAGGCCACCGGGGCTGTTTGCAGCGAGTACTGAATTTGTCTTACAGAAAGGCCGCCAGGCCTGCGCACTGTGCAGTGTCCACTATACATCAAGCATAATAAAAAATATATGGTGAATGTTTAAAATTTTTTACTACATAAAAGATACTGTCAGGGGTCCTCCCTGAAATTCTCCTGCTGGCTTCAAGCATATTCCATTGTTCTTGCTGCTTTCTGAACAGTTCTGGAAGTCCTTCTTCCTGAATATCTTTCTGAGGTATAACCAAAAAAAAAATATATATATATATATACAGTGAATGCCGTTGCCAAGTGCCACAAACAGAAAGGCAGGCTCGTAAGACACGGCAGTGCATCTTCCATCGACCTAATTCACCAGATCTGGCACTGTGCGACTTCTGGCCCTTGCCCCACATCAAAATGACTGAAAACCAACGTTTTGAGCTGATGCAGCCACGACAGAGTAACTAAAGATACTCAGGAAATGGATTTCCAGAACTGCTTCAGAAAGCGGCGAGAATGATGGGGTCGGTGAGTTCTAAGTGAGGGGAGCATTTTGAGGGGGATCCCAGCATCCCGCCGGACACCACATTTGCACGACCCAAGCCCTGGCTCTCCCCAGTGGGGAGCCGGGAGGCAGCGCTCACAATCCTGCATGAGGCGTCCGGCGACTCCATGCAGACGCGCAGCCTGCAGTGCAGGTAGACCACGGAGTTGTTGACGAAGGAGAAGATCTTCAGCTTGAACTGGGCCGTGCTCGAGTCGCCGTTGCGGATGACGCTGGTGTAGGTGTTGGGGATGGGGCAGCTGGGGAGGAAGCCCAGCCCGTGAGGTCGGTGGGACCTGCCGGCCAGGGCTCCAGTAGACCACTCAGGGCTGTGCCCCTCTGCCTGGGGACCCCACAGGCTCTGTGGGATCAGAGAACCCACGGCCTCGCCGAGTTCCCCAGCCAGATCCAGGAAAGGTCAAGATCTCAAAGCCAGCCCCATGCCAAGTGGCAGCCCCGGGGCTGCCTGGAGCCCTACCTGTTGTTGATGAAGCCAAAGGTGGTGGAGTCCCTGGCGTTGCTAGAGGGTGTGGCCCAGCACTCCAGCAGGACCACCTTGAGGTTGCTCTTTTGCCGGTACAGCCCCACCTCAATCTTGACATCGTCATTGGCCGACACACTGTGATTCTGGGGTATAGGAGAGTCTCCGATGAACAGCTGCATCTCCGTGACGAAGTTCCCAGAGCCGTGGAGGTCTTCCATGACCGTGTAGACCCTGTGGAGGGAGCATGAGGGTTGGTTTCTGCAGCCCCCACTTTCCTGTCCCAGGAAGCTACAAAGCTACCCCAGAGAAGAGCGGAAACCAGGCGGGACCAAACAAGGGCACGTGAAGGCTGGGCATGCAGAGACGCCGCGCAAGGGGTCACCCCAGCCTGTGCCCAGGCTCCCAGGGATGGGGAGGGCAGCTCACAGTCGGGGCCAGGGAGGCCCAGGCGAGGGGACATGCACGCCAGGTGAGCTTACGGTGAGGGGGCAGGTATGGCCAGGGAACTTATGGGAGTTCCAGGTGTGCCCAGGTGGGGTTAAAGGATGGGGAGGCTGGCTGTGTGCCCAAGTAAGCTCAGGGGGGTGCAGGTGTGCACAGGTGAGCTCATGATGGAGGGCAGTGTGCCCAGGTGAGCTATGGGGGTGGGCAGGTTCCAGGTGAGGGGGCTGGTATGGCTAGGTGAGCTCATGGAAGTGTCCAGGTATGCTCAGGTGAGTTTATGGGAGAGGCTGGTATACCCAGGTAAGCACAGGAGGGGGCAGGTGTGCCCAGGTGAGCTCATGATGGTGGGGGAGTTGGTTAGGTGTGTGCTGGCGAACTCGTGGTGGAAGGTGGAAGGCGTGTGCAAGTGAACTCGTGGTCGGGGGCGAGCTCCAGGTACTCTGGTGAGCCCGCCCATGGGCCTGGGCAGCAGTCAGGCCCCTCAGCTGCTGAACTCGGGGTACTTCCTGGACCCTCTCTGGTTCTCTGATTAACTCTAAATTATACCGGGACAAAAATGAAGGAAGCTGGTAGCTACTCGTCAAGCCCTGTAGTTGCTGACGCGTACAGTCAGGTGGAGGGGTGCTGGGGAGGGGCTGTGCTCGCCTCCCACTTACCCCCACTTTGGGGTGTAGCCCAAGGATGTGAGGAGGTCATTGCGGAAGACACAGCGGATGGGGCTCAGGATCTTCAGGTGGTGGATGACACCGTCAGCCCGGTCGTTCCTGAGCGTGGTCTTCACCACTGTGCTGGTCACGTTCTGAGCACAGACGGGGACACAGTGAGTGACCCCAGGCCCAGCACACCGGCCTAGATGGGGCTCTGGCTGCAGGCAATGGGGTTTATTTTTACAAGCTCATTCCCCTGTGTGTAAGCACAAGGACTGAAGGGGACCAAGAATTAAAGACACAGACCTCCAAAGCTTAAATAATTAAACTAGTCTGGAGTTTGACTCTGTTCTCTCAATGGAGACAGATAGCTTTGTCTGGCCCCCTGGGATGAAGAGACCTTGCCTGCAAACAGGAAGGACTTGGAATCCCAGGTAGTCTTTTGTTTTACAGTCTGAGGTGATGGGCCCTTGCCTGCAAACAGGAAGGGCTTGGGGTCTCAGACAGTCCTTGTTTTGCCACCCAAGGGGAGCCACTGCCTGCACATGGGAGGGGCTAGAGGTCTCTTGCAAATGAGGGCCTCTCTTGACTTGTGGCAAACACATGCAAGCAGACTGTGGCAGACTTTGAGGGTCCTTGACTAGATAACAAAGCTAGGTGGTCTAATAAGAGATGCAAGACAGAATTAGGGCAAAGGCCAGCTAGTAAGAGAGGGGGTTGGATTAGGGACCTATAAAAATAAAGAGCGCAGTCTCTCGTGGCTGCAGTCTTCCCCTTATGTGTGTGTGTGTGTCCTTTGTCTGCGTCTTTTTGTTCATTCCTCCCTTCTAGGACACGTGGACCGCAACAAAGGACTCCTGCTAGTGTGGATGCCACAGGGAGCGTGGCGTCTGGGGTCCTGCCCCAGCCATGTCCTACAGCCCAGAGGGAGTGGGGCCTGCCCACTCCACACAGCCCACCCTCTGCGTCTGTACTCATGGGTCTCGGGGCTATCTGAGGTTTGAACAGGAATGTGGGAATCCCAGCTCCTCCCTCACCTCTCCCTCCCCTTCTCTCCCTCTCCCCGACCCCCCTCTCTCTCTGTCCTCCTGACTGCCACAAGGTGAGCTGCCCAGGGCAAAGCTGTTGGGCAAGCCAGGTACTTAAAGCTCTGAAACCATGAGCCAAAATGAACCTTTCCTCCTATAGTTGATTTAACTCAGGTATTTTGTCTCAGTGCTGGAAAACTGACACACACTCATCTGTGTATGCCTATGCCACGCATTTATACACATACTCCTGTGTACTCCCACAGACATCAGACATAGACATACACACTCCTGCACCGTTCCACATCCCCATGTGACTTTCCTGCCCGCTCCTCCTGTGCCTTTCCATCCTGCCTGAACACAGAGGAACTTTTCTTTTCTTTTTTTTTTTTTTTTTGGGGGGGGGTGGTGGAGCAGTGGGAGGATAGAGTCTCATTCTGTAGTCCAGGCTGGTCCTGAACTCACTATGTAGCCCCAGCTGGCCTCAAACACATGGCCATCCTCCTGTCTCAGCCTTCTGTATGCTGGGATTACAGGCGCAGCTAACTTATGTGGTGCTGGGAGATAGAACCCAGGGCATCGCACATGCTAGGCCAGCACGCTAACCGCTAACCGCTAGACTGTACTATACCCACAGCCCAGGGCAGATTCTTTAGACTGGCTCAGGCTGACCCCAGGCCCTTGCATAAAGCCTATTAGGTAGAACTCACGTCTCCGTCCGAGTCAGGATGCGGGCTGGCTCCGGCTGAGAACACGGACCCAGTCAGAGACACCCCTCCCCTGCAACTGGCCGCCATGTTTAGGCCCTGAGTCCCGAGCCAGGCCTTACGCTCTGCACGAGGGTCCCGCACTCGGCCCAGCCAGCTGCCAGGAGCACATGGGTGCTGTTGCTGAGGCTCACGTTGCAGGAGGGCTGCCCCAGGTACAGGGAGGACTCGGGGATGGCCTCCTTCTGCAGGAAGCCCTTCTGGATGGTGACGGCCACACGCTCAACCTCGCAGAGCACCTGAACTGCACCCGTCAGGTTCAACCATGGGGCCAGGCCGCGGGGGACGGCACTGGTGCCTTGCAGGAGGGTGGCCGTGGTCCCCGCCAAGGCTGGGGGCTGCCCTGGGCCAGGGGTCTGGGTGGAGTTGCCAGGAGAGCCACCTGCAAGGTAGGAGACCAAGGCACGGTGATTGTCTGGAAGCTGCACTGCACCCTGAATCTGTGTTGAGCCACAGAGCACAGGGGCCCATGCTGCACTAGCCTAGGCCACCGTGGGTCTCGGGGGCTGGGGACCGGCTGAGGGAGTGCCAAGCCTGTGGGCAGGACAAGTCCCTGCCCTTAGAGGATGAGGCTAGTCTCTGAGATGGGGTCCCCTCTCAGGGTTCCTGTTCTCGCGCACCTTGTCCCCAAAGCTTGCTCCTTTTCTGCTGGTCCCATGGAACCAGGGGCTCCATCTGGAAAAGGTGCCAGTGCATACCCCACCTGCAGAGTCCACACCATGTCTACGCAGATACAAGGCCCCAACAGGGCTCAGCAACCCCTGCTTCTCAGCAACTCACCCCTGAAGGTCTGGGACTCACCTCCCTCTACCCAAGGGGGTCCCCCATGCTCTGCAGCTGTACTGTGCTCCCCCACCTCCCCTGCTCCCCAGGTACCCCCTCAGGAGGCCAACTCTGCCACCCTCTCCTGCAGGCTCCCAAAGGTCAGCCAGCCCAACCCACATGCTCAGACCCTACCCACCTTCACAAGCTCTGTTCTGTCCGCAGCACCTACCACACTGTCCACCCTGCTGCCCTGCCCAGTGCCATCTTAGCTGTCCCTAAATGTCAACTCTAAGACACCTCTTCTAGGAAGCTCTCCTGCTCACCCTCCCTGGACGGAAGCCCCCCAGCCTGCTTGTGGTTCCTGCTTCCACCTCACACCCTGCCTGGATCCCCTGCTGACTCATGTCCATGCTGCCTGGACAGGCATGAGAGAGGAGGAGGGGCCCGCACAGGGAGCACGTGACGCGCGCGCACACACATGGGAGGCATCTCGCCCAGGGCAGGAGCAGGAGCCGACCCCTCCGACAGAATGAGGCTCCTTTGCATAGCAGATAATGGGACAGTGTCCCTGATGAAGACCTCGAAGATGATTACCGTCACAGGGTCTTCCAGAATACTCCACAGGGAAGTCGGGGGCTGTGCCCTTGCAGCGGCAGGTAAAGGAGCCCAAGGTGTTCGCACAGGACGTCCCCGGCCCACAGTCGTCCTCCTGTCCTTCACACTCATCATAATCTGCAAGGCGTTCAGAGGCAAAGCTGAAACTGCCAGCCAGAGCAAACGCCGCACTCACGGCCAGCTTTGCGGGGGTGTGGGGGTTCAGCAGGTTCTGCTGGGCTGGGATGCGGCAGCGGAGGCCGTGCAGGGCCACTGTGCCAGGAGGAGCCTGTCCCAGGGCTGGGAGGATCGCCTGCAGAGCAGGGCACCCCAGGCCTGCAGGGGCCAGTCCACGTGGCAGCCGCACCCACCAGCCTTTCATCTCCAGGCTCCGCCCTGCGACGCCAGCCCACTGCAGACATGCAGACACGGAGGGGCACCAGGAAAGAATGCACATGCGTGCACACACGAACATGCGTACACTCGCAGGGCTGCACATGCATGCACACACACAGTGCTGCGTGTTAGCGTGTTTCTTTCTGCATTTCTTTGTTTTGGCTTAGGCGGCGGTAGGTGTTCCAGCGATTGAACCCATGGCCTGCACCCTGAGCTCCATCCCCAGCCAGTTTTTCATTGTTGGTTTTGACACAGGGTCTAACTAGGGTGCCCAAGTTGGACTTCAACTCGCGGTCCTCCTACCTCAGCCTCCCCGAGTGCTGGGACTGATTTCATACATATAACCCTAAGCCACTGATCATTTATTTTCAAAAGTGATGTAGGAATCTAAGTCACCCTTTTCTCTCAGTTTTCTTCTCTGCTGCTCTTTCTGGACTCTCCTCAGGAGCGGGCCTGGGAGATAGGCGACTGCCCAGAGGGACGCACCTGCCACCAGCCCATGGAGGCGAGCAGGACACGAGCTCCTGGGCAGCCCCAGAAGCAGCGGCACCTGGAGAAGCTTTACAGACCCCCGCACAACCACAGAGACACGGGACGGCTCCATCTGTCCTGTGTTTTTATCTGATTTTAGAAAAGCCCTAAGAGAAGCTGGGGGCTCATTCTCGGAAACCCAAGGGGCCCCAGAACCCCAGGGAGGTCACCCCCAGCTCAGCCCCCCAACACCTACCCCAGATGACAGTGTCGCCTGCGACCACCTCCAGCCGTGACGCGTTTCGTAGGGCAGCAAGGAACACGGCGGACACCTGCCCGACATCCATGTCCACGTTCCTAGTTACCAGCAAGTTAAACTCTACCACGACGCCACTGCTGTTGGAGATGCTGGTGACGTTCACGCGGATCCCACCATCGTCCACGTGCTGACGCAGAGGGGCTGGCAGGGAGTCCCGCACCTTCAGACAGACAGACAAGGGCCGTGTGTCCCCAGGGCAGCTCCTCTGGGGTTCTGCACAGTGGCAGGGCTGCTAGCAGTCAAGGTCACAGGTCGGCTGGGGGCTTCTTTCCTGCTGGCCAGCTGAGGACCCAGCCTGGGAACAACCATGATGCTGAGAAGGGTCCTGTCCCCCAGGGTGGCCAGCAGGAGCAGAGAGACGTCTGCAGGCCGACCATGGGTGGCCACACAGGCAGGGGCCCGCCCCCCACCTGCCCCGTCCTCGGAGCCCCTGCCCCTCACCACACGTCTACCTCCCTGTCTCCTATCACCTACCTTTTATTTTTTCCTCTAAATTAGCTGAATGTTGGTTTCTCCTATGAGAGGAACCATGGGATACTTAACCCCGCGCAGCGTTACCGGCCAAGGTGCGCCTGTCTCCCTCCACGCAGCTCTGTTGTTCCCTGATCTGTCACTTGGGACAGAATTCCGCCTGGCAGTCTGTTCTGCCATTCCAGCCCTCGGTGGTTGAACAGTACCATGAGCTCTAATCTCTCACACAGTGTGAGCCCCCGACAAGTGCGACTGTCCTGCAGAGGTGACCAGGGTGTGCAGTGGTACGAGCCGTGGGCTGGCAGAGCCTCTCCCTGCCCTGGGCCACCAGGGATGCATAAAGTCACTGCTACCCATCCAAGGTTGCCTCTCTTCCCACAAGGAGCCCAGCTGCGCCGGGATTCCTCAGTGCCATAGCTGCTGCTACTACCATCCTCAACATTCAGTGCCTTAGGCTGGGCCTAGTGGCACAGGCCTGTGAACTCGGCACGCTGGGAGGTTGAGGCAGGAGGATTTCAGGTTCAAGCCCAGTCTAGGCAACTCAGTGAGATCCTATCTTGAAACCAAAAATTAAAAATGGGCTACAGATGTAGCTCCAAAGCAAAGGTCCTAGGCACGATCCCCAGTACAAGGAAAAAAACAAAAGGGAATCTCAAACTCTCAAAATAAGTAAAAGCTAAATGTGAGATTTCACTATAGAGACAAAACCACTTGGTTCTAAAAAGTGAATTCTCCATACCTTAAAAAAAAAATCTAACTCCTAACAATAATATTGATGCTGCCGGTGAATTAAACTGTAACACTATCTGTCCCAAAGAATGCTAAAGAGAAGGTAGGGAGGAAACACAAGGGAAAAAAGGCAGAAAAGAAGAATGAAAGAAAGGAAAGAGAGAGAACAGGAAAGAGGTTTTTTTTTTAATGACAGGGGATCGTGGCAGCATAATTCATAATGGGCAATAAGTCAACTGTGGTATGTCCCCCCGGCAGGGAAGTCTCCACCAGGAAAAGGGCTGATATGACACAGGCATGTGAAAGGGCCTGCAAGCACTGTGGCCAGCAGAGGGCTACACACAGTGTCATGTGTGGCACCACTCCATCTCTATGTGGGTCTAAAACAGGCAAACCCAGGGGACAAAAAGGAGATCGCTGACGTCTGGGGGCTGGGAAAGGGACAAAGGGCAGGGACTTGGGATGGGCATAGGTTCCTCTTTGGGTGATAAAAATATTGTAAAATTAGATGGTGGTTCCGTGATATAATTTTGCAAATACACTAAAAACCACTGAACAATATATATATTTTTTGAGGCAGGGTCTTGCTCTATAACCAAGCTGGCCCTGAGCTCACTATGTAGCTCAGGCTGGCCTTGAACACATGGCAATCCTGCCTCAGGCTATATACGCATATACCACCACACCCAGAGAATTGACCTCAGGACCTTGCCTTGTGCTAGGCAAATACTTTAGTTGTTCAGCTGTGTCCCACGCCCTAAGTGGTACACTTTAAAATGTGAATTTTGTGGTTATGTGAAATATAAATTACATCTATAAAGCTTTTTTATAAAAAAGCAGGGGTGGAACCTTCTGCTCCCCAGGACCCCATGATGGACAGCAAGTGGTGTGAAGCCAGGGGAAAGGGGTGGCTTGTCACCAGGTGGGCCTACTCTGGGCGTGGCAGGGCCAGGACACTCAGGTGGAGCCAGAGCTGAGTCCCAGCCTCCCTCAGAAACCAGGAATCCGCAGGATGAGCAAACCTAATTCCAGGTTGGAGGAGGCTAGGACCCTGCCCAGCCCCCTGCTCTGTCCTCCCCCACCCAGAGGAAACCGGGACCCACTGGGTGACTCACCATTCTGAGGAATAGTTGTACAAAATCCCGGTATTCCACGCTGCTTGCATTGCAGAGGGATTCTGAATACCTCACGTTGGTCACTCGGACTTTGCCACTGAGTTTCTGGGCCGCTGCAGGATGAACAGGGATGTGGTTTTTGCTCTTCTGTGGTATGGGGAACCGAGCCCAAGGCCTCCGCCCTGAGCTACATTCCAACCCACTGCTGCTAAGGTGCCACGCTGCCCCGGCTGGGCTTGCAACCTACTGCCTCTGCCTCCCAGAGTTCCAGGATGACAGACCTCGCTATGGGACGTGGCTAGACGTGTTTGGAACGCCACTGCGGTAGGGAGGAACCACTTTGGTCTTCGTGACTGGTGTCCCTTCTCCCAGGAAGATGGTCGGGAAGGAGAAGGGTGCCCCGGGTCTGGTGCCCACAAGCACAGCCCACCGGGTCCAGAGGACACGGGACAGGCCTGAGCACAGGACGGCAAACTTGCCGAGGCCACAGAACGAGCGCAGTGCCCCAGCTCCCCACACAGCCTGCCTCCTCCAGGCTGGCACCTACGCACAGGGGTTCAGGTCACTGACCAGCAGACAGCATTACATAATTAGCGCAGGGTCACAGTGTAAGTCGGCTGCACCAGGCAAAGCGGGACCCAGATTTCTGCTCTAAGCCCACAACAGGAAAGTGTGCTGGGCCAGGCTGGGCTCCTGCTCTGCCCACAGCCCCATTTCTGTGGTCGGTGGTGTCCGCACTTTGCCACTGGTCAGTCCCCTCTGAGCTTTCCCCATCAGGGGACATCTAGGAACACAGAGGACACATGGAGCCGCAGAATACCTGGCCACGCACAGGCCACACTTCTCCTCCAGCTCCTCCCCGATACTTATAAGGCATCTACCACGTTGTGGGGTGCAGTGAAGGACAGAGGTCAAGCTCTCCTTGCGGGGGTCCAGGGTCCCCCCACTGCCTGGGGCTTCTTACTCAATCTTAGCCCAAACCCCAAGCCCATCCTCCTATGCAATCCAGGATGACCCCATCCCCAGGGCCTGGAGTCCCTGCCAGGGATGCTCCCGAGGGCCTTGGTGACAGCTGTGGGAGGTGACACATGCAGTGATCTAAAAGCCATCAGAGGCTGGACTAGGGGCCCAGGCGACCGGACCCTGCAGGTGACTGATGCCTGGTACAATGAATCTACAAAGTCTGGAGGTCCTGGTGCCCATGCTCACTACCAGAAATCCTACTGATAAGCTCATCATGTGAGTCAGGATTCACCTTTGTAATAAACATGGGGTTTAAGATTAAAAAAAAAAAAGACATGTCTATGTACTTATGTAAAATGTATTGACTCCTTTCTAAAAAGTTGCCCAAACGTTAACAGTTTTAGCATTGCTAAAAAGTCCAAGTCCAATGTCTCTTCTGGGACCCGAAGGGACAAGCTCCAAGTGAGCGTGCACCCTGCGGCTGAGGTCTGCACGGCAGCAGCGCGTCCCGTGGCTTTTATTACACCTGGTACAGTCACTCAGGACAGGAGCTCCAGAGCCGCTCCAGAGAGTGGCAAGAGTAACAGCGTGTATGTTCCAAGCATTGGAGGGGGGAGTGGGGGGCACGCAGCAAGGGGTCTTTTATTGTAATAAACCTCTTACTTAAACATTCCTTGTATTGTCCAATATCCCTTATCCGCCCAGCTATTCAACCTTAATTTTCTGACAATAATTTTCACCCTTGCGGCCTCTCATGACAACTGGTGACAAAGGCTCTGAAGTCCCTACCTGTCCTCACTTTCAGCTGCATCCTGGGGCCTTTTCTCCCACAAGTGTCTGCCACAATCTCCACCAGGTACAAGACCCCAGGCTCCAGCCCTGACAGCGTCATGTTGGCATCCAGGGTCTCCTGGCTCACTGCAGGGCTCCGTGGAGAGACCACAGCGAGGTGGAAGGTGGGGCGCAGGGTAAGGTCTGCCTCCCACCGCAGGTGGAAGCCGGTGCTGGTCACGTTGGAAACGATGACCTTCCGGATGGAGATAGGGCCTAGTGCGCGAGTGAACACCAAAGTTAGCATCACACAGCAGCTCTTGGGAAAGGATACAGAAACCCCACGAAGGGTCTAGAGAAGCGGGAGAGGCCACCAATAGCCACCAGGAATCCCAGGAGGTCATCTCCCGGGCACAGGTCACCTGTGAGAAGAGTCCTTTTGTCCTGGACCTCCCAGGACAGTCCTCACTCCTGGGGACAGTAGAAAACTACTCCTGACTTAGCTTGGCCTCTAAGGACAGTCAAGCCCAGCCCTGAAGTCTCCGAGGTCCTGAGAGGCCCCCTAGCAGGCCCTGGGTGGCTCCTCAGCCACACTGTCCTCCCCCTCCCCCAGTCCTAGGTGGACATCCCAGCAGTGAGCCTAGGTGACAAGGGAGCCCAGATCCCAGTGAGGCCTCTCTCTACATAATTTGGAGCTGCTGGCAATGGCAGCCTGACTGTGGAGGTACCGTAGGTGGGGTGCGGGACAGCTGGGGGACAGCCTGCTGGGGGACAACTGAGGGGGAGGTCAGTTGGAAAAGAGAAGAGCTGGGAGGGGTCAGTGCTGGCGGGGACGCCTTGTCGGGGAGATGGCTGGGGGTAACGACAGGTGAAAGGTAAGACGGCTGGGGACAGACGAGCTAGAGGTGCAGAGTTTGGGGGAGTCAGCTGGGAAAGCGCAAGTTGGGAAGAAGACCGTAGAGGGGCACAAGAGCTACGGGTACATCAGAGCCGGGAGGCAGAGGGCTACCCGTCCAGATGTTTAGGAGTGCGGAACAGCCGGGAAGCGCAGACAGCTGGGGGCCCAGGACAGCTGGGGTGCTGACGCCTGCGGTATAGACAGCTATGTGTGCAGGACAACCTGCGTGACGGTGCAGGCAGGGTACAGGATGGTGGGGGTGCAGGACAGCTGGGTTAGATGGAGACACCAGACAGCTGGAGGACTGGGAAACAGGCACAGTCACCTAGTACTCGGCCGTAGAGACTGCAGCCCCAGCTCTGGTGGGGGTGTAGGACTTTTAGGGTACCTGGCACTTGGAGGGGTGGCTCCTCTGCTCATGGGACACATACCACCCAAAGTGTTCTCCCTCCCTTACTGCTCCAGCTGCTGCAAATGGGGGGCCTTAGGGAGGGGAGGAGAGGCCAGAAGACAGGACCCTCCCCCCTCTTCCTGTGTAGCCCCACACCAGCCACGAGGTCCACTTGCTCTCACAGTCACCAGCAAAGAGGACAGAGACCGTTGCTTATCTGGACTTGAATGTGACAGCTACGTGGTCTTGGCCACCTGGGCTCTAGCGGGCTATAGGTGCCCATGGGGGATTCCCGTCCCCTGGGTCACTCACCACAAGCAGTGGACTCCACAGATGTTGGAGTGGGGGCCAGAGGTGGGTCTGGGAGCGGGGAAGGCCTAGGGTCCTGCTGCGCAAGTCCCGTGGAGTTTTGAGATGTTTTCCTTGGAGGGCGGCTGGGGTGCCACTCAATGTGACCTGTGACACCTTGGGCGAGGGAGGGCTTGGAGGATTGCTCCGTGGTGGTGTTTCCCAGTACCTGCCCGGGTGGGTCCAGTGGACTGCCTGGGGGGCTCTGAGGGTAGCTGTGGGTTGGTACAGGAGCACTGGGAGAGGAGGCAGAGCTGGCCACCCCACCAGCACTCCCGTGGCTGGTCCCTGGGGCTGGGGCCACGCTGGGCACCCCTTCCCCCACGCTTTGCCCCGCACTGTTTCTCTCATATCCAACTGTACCGCTGGCCCCTTTCCTGGGTGAGGGCTCTGGCGTCCAGGCCTGGCCTTCAGCTGGGCTACTCCATGAGTTCCTGGGGCTCAGTGACAAGGTGGGGATGTGGGGGACGAGAGTTGTTAACCCTGGGCCCAGTGCCGAAGCAGTGACCTCCGCTGAGGCAGACGGCCCAGCTCCAGTGGGGTTCACCATGTCACCTGCAAGACACAACCTCTGTCAGGCTCCAGAAAAGACAGAGCAAGGCTGCCCTCCCCGACCCCCGAAGCCAGGGCTCTGAGGGAAGAAGCCACACCATCCGAAAGGGCTGTCCCTTTGGCCCTCGTAGGGACCGTGAGTGGGATGCGGGCTCTCAGTGGTGTGTGATGGGGCCACATCTGAAGGTCCCGGTGCTGCTGGAAAGCAGGTGGGCCCGAAACCTGGGAACTGGGGAGCTGCTGGGGGTGCAGTCCCAGGCCTGGAAGGCGGGGCTTCATGTTTCTGGCCTCTGACGGTTGCTTGGGCTCTGGGAAAACGGAACTTGTCCCCACATGTGCACTCGGGATGGGACATGGTGCTAATAATTGCTCTCCTCAGTCCTCTGAGTGTTAGGGGAACGAGAAGTAACGTAAACACGAGCCAAGCCGTGTGGCCATCTGGAAGCAGGACAGGGCACGCAATGTCTACAGACTGCGGCGGGGCCCAGGGAGACGTCTTCCTGCTCCTTCCTGCGAGACGGAACTCAGCCTGGGTGGCTGAACATCCCCTCTCCCACACTCACACCCAGGGCAGACGTGGCCAACCAGGCTCAGCACCTCAGAAACTGCAGATGGCTTTTCCCTGTTTCTCAGCTCCACCCCTGGTGGCCCCAACCCCGATCAGAATGGGACTTCAACAAATACTTGGGGCCAGAAACACGGCAGAACTGGGACTCGGGGACCCTATCAGGGCCCTTCCATATGCCTGTGGGACTCCAGGCCTCCTAGAGTGAGGTCCATAATGCTGGAGGTGTAGTGTGACTTTGTAAAAATTATATATCTTTATTGAAATATGTTTGTAATACACAATTCATACATTTTGGGGAGTTGGTAATATATTTGAGGTCTGATTTTAAAAGGCAGTGAATGTTTAAATTTTTAAACATTGATTGCAGTAAGAGACACACTGCCAGGATGTCCCTCAAACTCCTCCGTGTCACTTGGAGCACACCCACTCACCCTCCCGCCGCTTTCTGGAGCAGGTCTGGGAGTCCTCCTTCACCAGTGCCTTTAGGTTTTCTGTCACTGCTGCCTTCATGGACTAAATCGATCTAAAATGTTGACCTCTCACGGTCGCTGTGACTTTCGGGAACAGCTAGGATACACAGTGCCCGACCTGGCACTAAGGAGATGAGGACTCACTACCACGCATCTACAAGCCTGCTTTTCCGTTGGGTGGTGCTTGGCACTCGCCTCACTGTGTTTTTGATCACATCTCATAAAGACTGAGGAAAGAGGACTTCCGAGGCGGCTTCAGAAGGTGGCAAGGAAACCAGGAGGGGCGTGTTAGCACAGAGGACAGGGCTTGGAGGGGGACTCATGGACACGTGTTTTCAATCATAACAAATGTTTAAATGAGTAAATCGCTGTGTATTTCACATCCCGTGTGATCCGACTCAGCCATCTCCACGTGTCACGACCTCCGCAGGCCTGCACCCTCCGTTTACCCACTGGACTGGGCGGCCATGGCTGTGTTAGCGTGAAGATGCCGACAAAGGCACTGGAGGCCGATTCTTCGCTTACATATTATCATCCTACGAATTTTTTAAAATGGAAAACGAAAACATTTCCACAGTCCCCTTTATTAGAGTGGCCCTTAGCACTGAGCTGGGTGGAGACCTGCGCCCTGACTGGCCCCTGGTCCCGGAGCAGGCAGGGGACACGCACCTTCACAGGCCCGGCCGACCCGGGCAGGGTTGGTGTCCCTGGCCGTGCGGCACCGGCAGGTGTAGGAGCCCTCCAGGTTGATACAGTCAGCGGCTGGTGAGCAGTCGTGTTCCGAGCTGTGCGCACACTCATCCCAGTCTGCAGGGGGGGAGATGAGACAGCTCGTGGCAACATGGCCAGGGCCGGGATGGTCAGAAATGGGAGGGTGCCGCTGGGCCACAGTCTTCCTCACTGTCCCCTGGCTGCAGACAGCCCTCCACGGGGTGAGGTGAGGCCCCGTGTGGCACCCATAGTATACAGTGCTCACAGCCGGGCCCTGCAGCAGAGCCCCAGAGCCTGACCTTCTTCCCAGGTGACCAGCTTGTGGCCAGATGCACTGACCTCCACATCAGAGGTCTTGTTTAGGAGCAAAGTTAAGAAATGCAGGTTTGAGTGCCAGGTATAATTTTTTAAAACACAGGGCTTCCTGTCAAGATGGTGGCTAAGTAACAGAGCTGCACAACGTCTCCTCATCAACCCACTTAAAAAGTTGAGAATTTAGTTAATTTTTAAAAACACAGTACCATGAATGCCCCTCAGAATCCCCCCTTCACTTCCAACACAGCCACCGCCCTCGCCGCTCTCTGCAGCAGCTCCGGACGTCCTCTTTCCTGAGCATCTTTGGTGGCGCTGTCCTTGCTACCTCCATGTCCTTAACCCATTTAAAACACTTTCCTTTCAGAGCCAATTTGACTTTGGGGTTAGACAGAAGCCTCACAGGGCCAGATCCAGTGGCCCGGAGGGTGGGCACACACCGTCACGCTTTGAGCAGCCTGCCTTTCTGTTGAAGGGTGTGCAGCGGCAGCGCCCACCTTTTTCTTTCTTTTTTTTTTTTTTTCATCATACCTTACAGAGACACGAAAGAGGACTTCCAGATTTGCTTCAGAAAGTGGCAAGGAGCTGAGCCCCGTGGCACAAACCTGGAATCTCTACCTCTGGGAGGCTGAGGCAGGAGGATCCCCAGTTCAAACCCTGCCTTGGTGACTTAATAACTTAGTGAGACCCTATGTCGACCCCCAGGGCCACCGAAGAAGTCGTCAGAATGGTGAGATAAAGTGTGCTGGAATGGGGGGAGGGGGCGGTGAGGAGACACAGCATTGCAGCTTTCACTGCAATGTTTTTTAACCTTTCACAGCGCATTCTGGCCACACCTCCTATATCCCCTTTGTTCATTCTTCGCTCTCACAGACGGGGCGCTCTACTCCCCAGGAGCTGCATTCCTTGGTATTCAGTGTTCTGGCCAAGACACAGGAAAGCAGCCCAGCCCAGAATGTTAAGTAACGGGGCCTTTTCCAGCCATGTTAATGCAGTAGCCCGTGAGCACCTCCATGTGGTGACCCAGGAAGCCCAGCCTCCTGATCTTGGCAAAAGAGCACATTGGAACCATGCCAGCCCCGCCTGAGACCCCAGAGCCCGCAATCTTGCCCTGTCAGCCATCCCACCCCTCCCAGGCCCCAGCAAGCGCCCCTCAGCCGAGATGAGCCTGGGGCTGAGGACCGGGACAGAAGAGCCTCTGGGTGGCAAGCCCATCCTCCGCCTCTCCACCCCGGCTAGTCCACCTGGGAGCTGCCACCCAGCCCTCCTCGTGCCCCACATGATGGAACAAGGCACACGAGGAAGACCTTCAGGAATCCCTATCTCAGCTGTGTTTGGAGCTGGGAGGAGCCAGGGTTGGGTTTCCACACACACTACAATTCTGTCACTTAGCCGAGGCCTGTGTCTGGGATCCCTGCCCACAGCGAAGCCACTGGGCCACAGGCTGAGGGGGTGCTGAGGGTGGGGCTTGCGAGCTGAGGAAGACTTTGAATGGAGCCACCTGAGGGGAAGCTGAGGGACTCGGTGGTGCCAGGGCAGGAAGGACACGTACCTCGCACTTGTGTCCCTTGTGGGTCGATCTGGAACACCGAGCTTTGGGACAGCTGCCTGAGCATGGGGGCCAGCGTGGAGACACCTATGGGGTCTTGCACCGTGACCCGAAGGCTTACCACCACGCTTCCTGCCCGGAGAGACATGATCTCCAGCCTCAGTTTCCCTCTTCGGTGCAGGTCAGAAACCGCCGGAGGGAAAGAGCTCTCAACCTAGCCGGGAGGAGGCCACAGCTGCTCAGATGGGCAGCAGAGACACCACCCCCCCCCCCCCCCAGCCCAGGGATGCCAGTCAGGATTTCCCTGGGAGGGCCAGGCCAGGCCTGGACTTGTTGGAGTGCCCTCAGTGACCACCGTGGTGACCCAGGGGTAAATTTCTCAGCATCCACATTGCTCAGTCCCACACAGGCCATGTCCTGCGCATGTCATCCACCAGGCAGCCCTCAAACACTGCACCAGGGTGACTAAAATCGAGACAGGCCTGAGGCATTGCCACCCGCCTCCCCTGGCAAGCACACGTCCCTCCCCCACTCTCTTCCCCAGCCGCTAAACCACCACAGCATCCTCATCTAAGCCTCAAAGGCCCTTCTGTGAGCAAAGCACCTTGGGGACTCACAGTGATCTGAAAGACCAACAGAAGAGACACCCCAGAAAACACACCTCGAGGTTGTCTAAATTTGCCAACTCAGATCTTTTCCCACCCTTCAGCCCTCACTCCAGCTTCATGACTCTCCTGTGTCTCTCCTGACCGTGTGTTCTGGTCTGAATAAACTCCTGTTTTCTCTTACATTGCTTGAGTGTTGGCGGATTCGTTCACCACCCTGACACCAGCCCTTCCTATGTCATCTACCGTGGCAGGCACTACAGTGAAGCCCTGGCCACAGGGACGGGGATACAGCCCACCTGGATGTCCTAGAACTGGTGGGAATGGGGCATGTGCCTGGGGTGAGAGGCAGAGAGGCTGCTGGGTAGACTGAGGGCCCACCAGGGAACAGGCCATGGTGCTTCTCGGGGGTGCCCCCATCCTTACTGTGCTGTCTCTTCCAGAAGTACACAGACAGAAAGAGGTGCCGAGGGTCACCCAGGCCTGAGCTGTGGCCTCAGCCTGGCCACCCTGCCCTTTGGCCTGTGAGCACAGGGATGAACACTGGGAAAGGACAGTCCTCCATGATGCCGAGAGCTGATTGCCCCCACGGGCACATGTGGGGGACAGTCCCCCATCTACACAGCCTGTAAGTAGAACCACTAGCTTCCCTGTAGTTCCAGACTCTGTTCCCAAGGATGTCGAGACAGGGAACACCCTTGGGAGGTAGGGACAGCGGCTCCCACCAAAGTGAAGTGTACGCATGTTTGCTGTCCGCTGTAACAAAGGGGGCAATTCCCTTGGCAACAAGCTTCTGGTGGGAGCTGTGGCATGGAACCCCTTCATGTGCACCACCCACCTGCAGATCATGGGGGCCAAGGGTGAGGGGTCAACCCCAGGGACTCCCATGCCACCTACGTTGGGAGATGCTTCTCCTCTGGCCCAGGAATCTCACATCCTCTGCCAGCACGTGTGACACTGGAGCTGGCTGTTATCTGGAATGTCCCCCAAAGTCCCTTGTTTCTGAAAGGTGATTCCATCACGGGAGCTCATCCGCTGATGTCCTGGGCTGCTAAGAGGGGCCTGGTCGGGGGGAGGGGGGGCAGACCCCTGGGGAACCTGAAGGAGAGAACTCCCTTGCTGGCTCCACCCTTGGGCTCTGCTTCCTGTCCATCAAGCTGTGAACAGTTTTGCTCCGGTAGGCCTCTGCCATGCCCTTAGACCGTTGCCAGCTGTCTGTGAATAAACTGAGCCTTTCTGAAACTGTCTTCCCGTAAGTTGCGACAAGTATGGTGTCCTAGCAACAAGAAAGTGTCTTAGCCACAGGCTAAGCACGCATCGGCAAGAAGGGCCAGATCTCGGACTTCCCACGCTCCCTGGCAGCTTAGGAACCTCTTTTTCCAACTCGGCCTTCAAGGAAAGATGGCATTAACACCGCCTCCGTTTCCCTGAGCTATGTGCCGATATGCCCCCTCGACCCCAGGCCACTGGAGGCTGGGAAGGGTAGGAAACGCCTCCCGGGGAAGGCTACACCAGCAAAGCGGGGCAGGTCCCCCTGGCCAGAGCTTCAACAGAAAGCCCAGCTGTACAGTTGAGCAGGTGCAGACCTTTGGAACAAGCAAGCTCAGGCTTTCCAGCCAGGGAGACAGACTGGCCCGACAGCTGGACTGCCCACCCCAGAAGAGAACGCTGGGTAATGGCGTGTGATCTGGGCTCCAGCTCCCCGACACGGTACCCATGCCGGGGGAGGGGCTGGCCTGTGTGTGGTGTCCCTGCTCAGGACACCCAGGACAGTTACCAGGACTGCATCTCACCTCACGCAGCAGCTGACGAGAGAAGTCGCGGCGCTCCCCACTGCTGAGATTGAGCAGCGCCTCCGTCAGGTTGCGGTCTACAATCCTTACGACGACTTCAAACACCTGCGCATCTGCGAGACACCCCAGCACACGTTAGCGGAGACCCTGAGGTCAGAGATTGCCTGCCGGGGCCGGGATGCACCTCAGGGTACGGCATCTGCCCAGCGTGGCGAGGGCCCGGGATCGAGCCCCAGGGCCCCGAAATCAATCTCCTGTCAATACCGTTTATAATTTGAATCATCTGTAGGAAAATGGATGTAGCTTGAGATCTTTCCGCTCAGGGAAGTGGATCAGATGCAGAAGGTTCAATACCATGTGGTTTCTCCAACACAAGAAAAATCAAGCTATAAATAAGGGAAAGAGTGAAACAAAAGAGGGATGGTGGGGAGCAGGGAGACGGCCTTGGGTGGAGGGGAAGGAGGTGGCGGGCGCAGGCGGGGGGAAGACGACGAGGCAACATGGGCACGCTGCGCCAGTTCCCCGATTATCTGAATTAATTAATCATTAGCTGCAATGACTATGGCCTGCAAACACGTACCACTAAAAAAAAAAAAAAAAAAAAAAAAAAAAAAAAAAAAAAAAAAAAAAAAAAAAAACTACTCTGGAGAAATTTTCAAATTCACATTGAGGCATAAACCTTAGATGAAGGCAAGGGGTATTTCTATCCTCACAGCAGTGAGAGGTGACCAATGTCAGCACACACTTTCAAGGCCAGCACAGGGACACTGAGGGTCGAGGGTCAAATTCACATCTGCAAGGACCAGGACTCAACCACACACCAGGTACAAAGGCCCCTCTGCGCTCCTTCCTGGGCTGGGGGCGGTTTCAGGTCCCCTTTGCCCTGCCCACCTCTACAGGTCCAACCAGGTCCTCATGTTGCTGCCCACCTGAGCCCCTGACATTAGAGCCACTAACTGGTCCTGGTTTGACAGAACTGTCCGGGTTTCAGCCCTGAAAGCCCTGCCTCTGTGACCCAGCACTGTTCACCTGCAAAGGAGGTGCCCTTTTACTGGATGTCAGAAAAAAGACTTCAAACAGGACAGAGAAACAGATGCTTCATTTACCTGCATGTCACACAGCCTCTGGGCTTCAGCAGCCGCGGGGTGGACAGTAGCCCTGCACTTCTCCAACTGTGGGCAGCCTGACCCCACCCTGGTGTGGGAGCTTCGCCTGGTGGCCTAGCGATCAGCCCCGAGTCTACACCCTGGTAGGTGACTTGCACGTAAGGCCTCTGAAATGTCCCCAGGGTGGGCAGTGGGCCCTGCTGAGCACGGGGCTGCAGAAGGTCCCTAGGGAGACCTTCCAAGGTGCCTGGAATGGATTCCTGAAGCTGGGGATAACCCGAACCCCGCATGTGCTGGGTTCTTCGTCTCTGGAAGTCCAGTGCGCGATCTGTCCCGCCACAAGGCCTCCTGCTGTGTTCTCCTAGACATCAAGTCCACGAAGCCCAGCCATGACAGCTACGGTAAGGCTCACTTCTCAAATCTGACAGAGGGGAAGCTAAACAACGATCAACAGTAAAATAAACCAACTAGTACAACATATTACAACAGTCACTGAAAACTTAAGAATTATTTCTGGAACTTTTCTACTCACTATTTTCAGCCTATAGTGGATCCTGGTAAGCCAAACCCGGAGGGCCACTACTGGGACACAGCCTGTCTGTTGTGCGTTCCAGGCCAGGTCCCCCTGTTCCCTATCTTAGCAAGAGGGACCAGTGGCTTGTGTCTCAGGGTTGGCTCCCAGGCCCGTGCAGGTCACCATCACAAGATACTGAGCCCCACGGCACCTAGCGCCCAGCAGTGTCTCAGCAGCCAGATTCCCAGAGAGGCTCTGGTGTTGGCCGCTGGGGTAGCCCAGTCGCTGGACGCACAGCTGGCACCCAGGCAGGCCAGGAAAGCCCTTGGAGGCTAACAGCGCATCCAGCTGTACCCCGCCAACCAAACGCCTTTGCAATACCAAGAAGGAAAGAAAATCAAGGCCCGACGGCAAAACGCACTGCTCACTTAGGAAGCCTGTAGATCACAGTTTTGTAACCTACAGCTCACAGTTTGGATTCCCTTGTTGCTTTTTGTTTGTTTTGTTTTTGATATTAGGGGTTGAAGCCAGAGCCTCGGCACTGAGCTACACCCCCCGGCCATTTGTTTTGTTTTGTTCCGGTTTTGGAGACAGAGCCTCGTTAATTTGCCAGGACCAGGCTTGAACTTGAGATCTTCCTGCCTCAGCCTTCCAGAGTACTGGAATTACCAACCTGTGCTCGCCCTCACCTTTTTGAGTGAGGAGTACCATAGTGAGCAATGTAGAAAAGAACTGTACACTACGTTTAACGTATGTAAGTGCTAACACTTCCTTTTTAAAACTTTTCATTATAACATCTTAAAAAAGTAAGAGCAAAACAGAGAGCCGCAGGTTGGCACACCTGTTCTAGAATCTTCTAAACTGCACGTCTGGTGTGGGAATGAGGGCATTCCCCATGCAATGGGTGCAGCTGCAGTTTCCTACCAGAGGTTCCCACAGAAGCCTAGAGGGGTGGGCAGAGTGCAGCGGGCAGCCATCCCTGCTGTCCTGACCCCAGGAAGGACAGTGACACGCAGGGGCCTGAAGCCGTGGGCCAGGAAGCCCCATCCTGAGGTGACGTGCATTTCTGGCCTGCACCTTACCTGTCTTGACCAGCAGCATGGCAGAGGTGTTATCGCTGCAGCCCTGGTAGACGGACTTCACCTTGTACAACACCCCGGCCTCCAGCCCCGACACCTGCAGGAGCGGGGCGCGGCTCCAGGCGCTCCACAGCATTTCCCCGCCCCGGTACACCTGCACGAGGACGGCACGACTCTGCGAGGAGTTCTCCCTCCAGGACACCTGGAAGCTGCTGCTGGTGACATTGAGGATCATGTAGTCACAGAGCGGAGGACAGTCTAGGGAAGCAGAGAGGAGGGAGACGCTCAGACCTCAGTGGTGGGGCCCTTTGCCTTCTGCAGGGGGTGACACACCCTCTGCCTACCTCAGAGTCCCCGCTTCTCAACCACATACCCAGCATGGGGCAGCCCTTGCTGTCACAATCACAGTGGCACCTTGCTCCTCCCTGTTAACTGGGTCTGGGAAGCAAGATGAGATCCAAAAATGACCAGCATTGAGCCAACGGTTTTGGCTGGAAAGCATCGCAGGCCAACTGACGCTGATAAGGTCTAGCTCACCTCTTGGGGACCAAACCCATTACTTCTCAGGGACCCAACCGAGTACGAGAGCAGGGACAACATGTTTGCATCCTAATGAAGCAGTCAAGGCCCAAAGTCATTCAAAGAAAACGTCACCACCCCCATCTCTCCTGGGCACTTTGGGACCATCTCAGAAGGTGGCTCGGGGCTGCATCAGGCCACATGAGTATCTGAGACACAGAAAGGAGAGAGCAAAAACAAGCCCGAGCTCATGCCCCTCCCTCCAGAGCCCAGCCGCGTGTGCTGCCATCTACCCCGCGATCTGCACTCTACCATGTGGATTTTTTTTTTTTTTTAATGAAACACAATAGGCAGTGATCAGAGTGTCAACATGTTCTCTAAGGAGACTGACCACAGAATCATGGGACAGAAAATGTCTAACGGATGGCCAGTCCATGTGATGTCACTGGGCTCTGTCTATAAATACAGCCCGGGCACACCTACGGGCTGTGGCTGTGGCAACTGTGACTTGCCCACACTTGGTCCTTCCACCCAGGATTTTCCCCCGCTGGCTCACCCCCGGCACCGATGGCTGCACCAGGAATAGGCCTCCGGGGTTACCCTGAGTCTCTGTCAAAGCCCTTGAATGTTTTCCAGCAAAACCCAAGCTTTGGGGAGTAGAGCTCCCCCGTGCCAGCCAGTGCCTATTCTGGGGCTCAGCTAGAATGAGAGTTCTATTCTGGGGGGGGGGGGGGGGGAAATCTGGCTCCCAGCAGGCACCTAGGAGTAGAAATTCCATAAAAAGTAGGTGGCCCTCCGGCGAGGCACCCACACTGCTGCTCAGAATTTCAGGTCTATAAAAAAAACAAGCATGGAGATTTTTTAAAAAATGTCTTTTGCAAAACCATAGTAAAGAAAAAATCATTTCCAGCTGTGTGGCTGCACAAAGCCCTTGGTGTCAGGACTCACAAGATGCATGTTCTCTGTACTGGGGGAAAGTGACAGTTCTCTCTTTCCAAACCTATGTGTGCATATCCTTTGAGGGGGGGAAAGCACCCATTTCCGGAGGCCCGGAACGCAGCTTCATGCCCCCCCCACCCCCCACCCGCAGTCCTACGGCACACACATCCTCGCCGCCTCCTTCCACCCAAGCCGAGCCGCCTCCGTTAATCAGGCCTACTCTGAGCGCTCGAGATCCACCCCGGTGCAGGTGGGTAGAATGCCCCGACGCCCCCTCTTGCCTCCGCAGAACCGGACTGGTGACATCTATCGCCACCCTACCTGCTTCCCGAGTAAAGCATGATTCTAGAAAGACTCAGTTATGTTTTACTGTGTGACTTGAATTTTCCTGCATGTTGGCCACAGAAATTCTCACAGATTGTTTCTTCCTGAGGATATTTTCCTTTGTAGCAAGAAAAGTAGAAGTCACTGCCGCCCGCAGTTTGGGCCTCACCCTCAATCTCCTGCCCAGTGACCCTGGAGTCAGCAGCCTCCCCACCCCCACCGGCCCTGCCCGCCTTCTAACACCACACAGCTTTTCACCAGTGACACAAGAGCACACACGTCCCACTCACAGAAGAAGGAAGGACTGCAGCCTCTGTCTGAAGTCTGCTGAGGGCACGATTCTGTTTTTGGACATCACGTTTGGATCCAATGGCAGGATTCCCCCAGCTAGGGAGCTGCCTCCCCCGGGAGCGAGGCAGGAGCACCTGTCCCCTCCCCAGCTGTGGCCTCATCTCCTTGTCACTTGACGTGTGACAGCAGAAGTCTTGTCCTGACAATGGGCACCTTACGATTACCTCTGAGCCGAGTGGGACGAGAACGCAAAGGGCGCTCCTAAGTCCTTCCATTGGTACCATGGCAGCAAGGAGGCTGGAGCCCAGGTCGCGGCACTGAGCTACAGCCTCAGCCCTTTCCTTATTTTTTATTGTGACTTTGAGACTGGGTCTCTAGTTAAGTGACTCCATTCCTTAGACCCTCTGCCCCAGCCTCCCATGATGCTGTGGGCCACCACGTCCAGCTTGAAGACATTTAAAACTAGAAGCTTTCAACCTTGTCTCTCGCCCCACAACGGGCTCCCTGGAACCTGGCTTTGGGTCCCGTATACGCCGGAGTGACCTCCTCTGGTTACTCCCTAGATTTTCGAGGTCCCTACGATCTAACACCCAGTTCTTAGCTGTCATGATCTGAGGCGGTGGTAACACGGATATCTAAACCCAGGCTGGAGAGCCGCAGTCCTCGGCTGTCCACATCCTGTGGTGGAGTGTAACTCCAGGGGTGGACATTTCCTTCAGCGGCTCAGGTAAGGCTTTCCACAGCTGTGGGTCTGGGCTCTCGTCTCCAGTTCTGACCCGCCTCCTTTTCCGAGCAGAGATGGGCACTGGGCACGCCACCTCTCCCGTCATCTCTCGTTGCCACATTCTATTCCTCTTTTCCCTGGGGCCGGCCAGCCTGACACCTGAGCCCTGTGGAGGCGGACGTGCCAGGGATGGATCCAAGCATTCTCAGCATCCTCATGAGCCCGGCTGGCGGTGAGGATGTGGGCTCAGGCGACCCCAGCTGTTTCGCAGGGAGGCACCCCCTGCCCACCAGGCGCTGCGTCCAGGAGATGAAACGTCAGCGCTCCAGCTGACAAGAGTCATGCTGGGGGAAGCCATGCCTTTCCCGAAGCCGCCCGCCTAGGGGACACGAGGCCAACTATGTGACATGCTTCTTCCAAAGTCTGATTTCTGCAGGCATCGAGCTGCCTTTGAGTCATCAATTGGGTGACTAACTTCCCAAGAAAAATAGCTGAAATGGATGCTGTGTTTTCCAAGGGCTTGTGCCTCTGAGCCATTCCAGCAAATTGCTCATTTCTATTAGCTTCTAAATTTAAAACATATGCTGTTTCCCTTAGCGCTATGCAATTGGAATTTGCCCCGAGCCTTGGATCTGGCAATGGCCCTGTCTGTTCCACCCCACTGGAAGAGCAGCTGGCGTGGGGCAGGCTCCCTGGCGTGTCACTGGCCCGCGGATGGCCCTCACTCTGAAGGGCAGCTAGCACCCCACCATCCCCGGCAGCAGGACCAGGGTTAGCTGGTAATGTTGACAACCACAGCCAGAGCCTAATATAGTCTCATATCACTGATAAGAGTAAAAACCAGCACATCCCAGCCTGTGTTTCATGGAAGGGCCAGCCGGGGTCTCCGCCCACGGTCCTCGGCCAGGCAGGCTCTGTGCGAAGCCCTGTGGTGCCCCTATGAGCCAAAGGAGATGTGTGTGCAGCTCCGGTCAGACCCTCAAGGTCACGCGCCTCCCTGCAGACGAGGGCTTTCCTGCCACAGGTGGGCTGGTGGCTGTCTCTCATTTCCTTTGTGACCCCTGGGCCCTAGGAAAGGCCTCCACTCAAGCTCTTTTTTGTTCAGTGATCCAACAAATACAGCAAAGCTTTGCCTAATGACGTTGTGGCCAATGACAGACACGCACGCATGGGCGGCTGTGCCCTCAGGCTGGGGCAAGGGCATCCCATGATGTTCGCATGATGATGAAGGCCTCTAACAGTGTATTCTCAGAAGGCAGGTGACAAATGCCTGGGGCCGTGAACAGGAGACAAGGGACCATCCTGGTGGGAGGCAGGACATGCCGGTGGGAGAGGACAGCCCCTGGACCCCTCCATGTCCAGGGGGGTTCCGAGAACCAGCCCCCTCACCAGCACTGGCCCACAGGAAGAGTCGGAAAGTAAGAAATGTACAGTGAGCCAGGGGCAGTTGTCCCAGAACTCTGGAGGCTGAGTCAGGAGAGTTGTCAGTTCAAGCCTAGTCTGGGCGACTGAGGAGCTTAAGGTTCTGTAGCTCAGTGAGAGGCCCCGGGCTGGCACGCCAGTGCCGTACGAACAAAGCAGAAACCGAAGCCAAGCCTCGT
Source organism: Ctenodactylus gundi (assembly GCA_004027205.1). Lineage (NCBI taxonomy): Eukaryota > Metazoa > Chordata > Mammalia > Rodentia > Ctenodactylidae > Ctenodactylus > Ctenodactylus gundi. The sequence continues at coordinate 302,470 of PVKB01000685.1, forward strand.
GATGCAGACCTGTCATCCCCACGCTCTGGGACTGCGGCAGGAAGGCAGCAAGTTTGAGCCCAACCTGGGCTACACCGTGACTTAGAAACACACACACACACACACACACACACACACACACACACACAGAGAGAGAGAGAGAGAGAGAGAGAGAGAGAGAGAGAGAGAGAGAGAGAGAGAGAGAGAGAACTGGGGATGCGGTGCCACGTCCAGTACCACAAAAAGAAGGAGAGGAGGCGTGGCGGCAGCTGAGACCTCTTTGCCAGTTGTGACCCTGGAAGGCCGAAGAACCAGCTACGCTGACGCAAGCGCCTCAGCTCCTGGGGGCCAGAAGGGCCCGGGCGCCGAAGGGGCCACCACACGGTTCCCCGCAGCATTGGTGACAAGGAGCAGCTTCAGTGTAGTGGCTCCGGGCCAGGAGTGTCAGTGCGCCACCTGGGGCTGTACAGCAGCGGCAACGTCCCGTGGCCTCAAAAAGGTACGGGAGCCCCTGGCAGCCCAGGTGGCTCGCATTCACATAGGACCGGCTTGGGACATTGAGTGAGAGAGGGACCGCAGCGTCCTTTTCTGGGCACAGGCACAGAGTGGCTGCCTCCTGCGGCCGTGCTAAGAACTGCAGACTCAGTCCCAGCAACAGACCTAAAGGGGAGACAGGCTCACCAGGGACCTGGCAGGGCTCACTGCGCTGTTCCTACAAACAACAGGAAGCGCCTTGGGGGCAGGGAAAAGCAAATGAAATCATTCATGAGCTCAGCCTGTGCATAAGGACATTCTCTAGAACCGTGTCGCGTGTCGCATTCAGGAATGTTGGAAGCGGTGTAAACACCCCACAAGGGAACTAGCTGTGGAGAGGGTATCATTGCCATGGAATACCACTGTTCACTGGGCCGGGGTGTAGGCCTGGAATCCCAGCATTCTGGGGGCCGAGGCAGGAGAATTGCAGTCTGAGCCCAGCCTGGGCAACTTTATAACCTAACAAGATCCTGTCTCAAAAAGCAAAAATTGTTTTTTAAAAAATGGGCTGAGGATGTAGCTCAGTGTGAAGGCCCTGAACTCTATTACCAGCACCAAAAAAAAAAAAAAAAAAAAAAGAGCCACTGTGATGCAACCATCCAAAAATCACCATTATGAGGCTGGGGTACTTCCTAAGCCTTGCCTCAGTCACTTGCCTATGGCTGGGACAAAGCACCTGACTTTTCCAATGGAGAGGAGGAAAGGTTTGCTGTGGCTCAGGGTGTCAGTCGACGGCTGGCCAGTTCCAAGGCAGAGGAGGCACGGCAGAGGGGCCGGCAGAGGGGCCGGTAGAGGACAGCGGCTCCCTGCAGGACAGCCAGGGAACAGAGACAGAGAAGGGCAGAGCTGGGGACAAGAGCACACCCTCTGGTCAGACCCAAGACCCGCCTCCCAGAAGGCTAGGCCTCCTACCTAGCCCACAGTCAGCCAGGGCTGAATCCTCTGGTGGCACAGCACCCTTTCCAGGTAGTGGCGGGGGCCAGGCCAGCAGCTGCTCGCCTGCGCGCGCGCGCACACACACACACACACACACACACACACACACACACACACACACAGCACGTGAGAGTGAGAGTGCCCGTGACTCAAAGGTCCTGCTCTGCCTGGGATGCTTCAGTGTCTGGGCCTCCTGCTGCAGCAAGCGCGAGGAGAAAGCAAGGCAAGGCACGGAGGGGCGCTTAGGCCAAGCAGAGCTGGCAGACAGAACAGACGGGAGAGAGGGGTGGTACCCCGAAGCTGGTGGGTGCAGAACACGCCTGGATGCAGAGGCAAGGGTGCTGAGTTGAGAAACAGCCCCAAAGACACCAAGGGGTGTGTCAAAGTATTATTTATCTATGCCGATGGTTTAGCGCAAGGTCCTGGCTCAGTGAGGTGGCCCGATGTGCTCCACGGGGCCCTCTGAGAGGGAGGTGGGGATCCAGCTTCAGAGAGAAGAGGAGCAGACAGGAGCAGGGGTCACTGTGGGGAGAAGGCGCCCACACTGGTCCCCGGAGTGCACGCAGAGAAGGACACACCGGTGGGGTCTTCAGACAGTGCCCCAAGGGCTGCCAGTGAATGTGTGGTGCTTTAAGCTGAGCATCTGTGGTCAGTGGTCACCAGGGCACATGCGAGGATTTGGTTCGAGGTCTTGGAGGCAGAGCTTTTGTGGCCAGGACCAGGTCAGGGAGGCCAAGGGGGCTGCAGGTGCAAGGAGGGTCCCAGTCAGGGAAAAGCTGTGTGTGTGTGTTGGGGCGGGGGGTGCAAACTCACAAACCCAGAAGAGACAGGACTGACGGTGAGACCCCCTTGTAGGGCCAACCTCCCCACCCCAAGAAGAAACCAGACTGGCAATGAGATCCCTCTCTCAGGGCCACCCCACCACCGCCTCCCATGGGATCTGAAACCCCACTTCCCCTCCCTGGAACCATCTGAGTGTATTCTAAGCAAAGGTGAGGAATTCAAGGAGGATTAACGGCAATGTCTTTTACTGTAATGTGCATTTTATGAGTTTGGAATTGGTTTTGTTTTGTTTGTTTTCAATACTAAGGATCCAACCCAGTGTCTCACACTGAGCTGCATCCCCAGCCCATTTTTTAGTTTTTCGTTTTGAAACAGGGTCTCCCTATGTTATTAAATTTGTGATCTCCTATCTCAGCCTCCCAGAGCTGGGATTAGAAATCTGTGCCACCAGGCTCAGCTCGGTAATACAATTTTTAAAAATTTAAATATTCATTGTATATTCTGACCACACCTCATGTACTGTGATCAAAGTTTCGCACACATAGGTCTCCCTCTCCTTCAAAATGTCAGACTGTGCCATAGTCACCTTCCCACGATGAGTGACATGACACACTGCCACCAAACTGGATGAGGTGAGGCAAAGGATACAGAAGCAGTGACCCGGCTGGAGGCCACTGAGCTGGAGGCCCACGTGAGGGCCATGGGCAAGCACTACCATTTGATTACCAAGCCAGGTACCAAGTGCCTGACAGGTGGGTTGTGTATACCACATGGATCCACTGGACACAGTGACAATCCCCAACCTGAACAGGATGGAGGGGGCAGGGACAATGCCTGATCTTACCCACTATTCAGAAGAGTTCCTAACATAAAATTTATGAACTGTTTACTCCTGGAATTGTCCACTTAATATTTTTGGCTCCACTGTTAATTGTGGGAAACTGAAATTTCAGGAAGTAAAACCTAGGCAAGGAGGCCACTGCACACGGCTGTTTACCAAGGAGGATGGAAGGACCACCACATGCAGTGAATTCTCATTATAAACACCTGGGTGGCAGACACCAGTCACAAGTGCCCATCTCCCCAGACTGGAGCCAGGCTCTCCCTCTGGGTATTCCTGCAGGCACCCTTCACCGTCAGGTCACTCTTCCGGTAGCTCTTCAGGTCACTCTACAAAGCCAGGACTGTCCCAACACCTCTTCCTGTAGTCCCAGCACAAACAAGAGTGTGCCCCCTTCACTCTCCAGAGTCTCAGGAAATGGCACTGCTGTCGCCTACAGACCTCACATGGCCCAAGACCAAAGTCATGGTCTCCTGCACACTTCTGCCCCCCAGCACCCAGAACCATGGACGCCACCCAGTACCCATTTGCCAAAGGAGAACATGAGGAAAGTAGACTCTGTGTGGAAGGAAAAGGGATGGGGGGGGGGGGCAGGGAAGCGAAAATGACCAGGATGCCATATGTAAGTACATCAATTTCTCAAGCTCATTATTTTTATATATTGCAAATACATATTAATAAAAGAATAATAAAAGAAAAAAATCGAGTGTACAAATGGTCAGCTAGGAGACCACAACTACTCAGAGAACCCAGGGCTAAGGCGGAGCTGGCAGTCAGCGACCTCGTGGGGAACCCGCCCACCACCGTGTCATTCCCACTTCTCCCCCCAGGTAGCCCGGTGGTACCTTCCTCTGAGTGGCTCAGCGTCTGGGGAGACGAAGCTGGTTTGGGGGGCCCAACACACTGGTAGGAGCCCTCGGTGTTGTGGCAGTGCTGCCCTCCCGAGCAGGTGTGCAGCTGCGTGTGGACACACTCATCCATATCTGCAGATGAGGGTGACAGGTAAGAGGCTAGCATGGCCCCCACTTGTCCTCCCAGCCCCCCCCCCCCCCCCACCCTGTCCAGGTCCCTGCAGCTGCCAGGGACTGAGTGAACGACCTCAGGGCCCGACTGAGGGAATGATGGCCTACAGAGAAGAGGTCACACAGCAGGGAAGGCTCTAGAATGGACAGAGCCAGCTCAGCAGCCCTGGTGTCCGGGCCACCCACCCAGCCCTCACTGTGGGCCCCAGCTCCTGGGCAAGGCCACACTGTGCGCAGGACCAAGCCAAGCCAAGCTGAGCCACCTCACACTTGCACTAGGACTGATCAAAGAATAAGGTTAACGCTCAAATAACAAAAAGTTATGACAGCAAGAGACTCATCGCCCAAGTCCTTGCTCAAAACCTCCCCTCCCTACAAACCCACTCGTCTACTCGTCCCATTGTCCTCGCCATGGTCTGGGCAGCTCTGGAAGTCCTCTGAGTGTCTTTATGCTGTGTGGTCGCAAATACAGTGAGTGCTGCCAAGCGCCATCCCACAGAAAGGCAGATACACAGAAACACTGCAGTGTGTCCTTGTCCCCTTTATCACTGGATCTGGCTCTCTGTGACTTCTGGGTCTTCCCCAAAGTCAAAACGACCACGTGAGGCCAAAGTTTTGAGTCAACTCAGGACATCGTGGAAGCCATGACCACACAACTAAAGACACTCAAGAAAGACAGCTTCCAGAACCGTTCCAGAACGTGTCCGGGACGGTGGGCTGGGTGTGTATGAGGTAGAGGGGCAGGGGTTGTGCAGAACTCAGAAGGGGACTGGGATGTCCCGCTGAGGCTACACTCACTATACTCTTCCACTATCTCCACTGCAGGACCGGGCTTTTTGTAAAAATGTCTGCGAATTCAGAGGAAAACAAACATAATCCCAGGAGACTTCCCAGGGTCCCAACCTGGCACCATCACGTGGGACCTACAGTGTCACCAACCCGTCTATGCCCACGAGAGCAGAGCCTGCCAGGAGCAGCCAGCTGTACCGCCCTCTACACCCTCCCAATCAGGAACAAGGAGGTCTCTGGCCCCCAGCCATACAGCCTTAGGAGCTGCTTCCTGCTACGCTGGCAGAGCTGAGTAGTTGGGGGGGAGAACACATGGTCCACAAGACCATGAACTATGTGTCCCTCTTCAGAAGAAAGTGTGCCAACCTCTGATGTGGAGCAAAACAAAAACAAAAAGCCACCCAAGGACTTTCTTCTAGAAACAACGCCACAGCCATGAGCTTTAGCAAGCCCAACATCAGCCATGCACAATTCTGCAGCACGGGCCTTGGGCAAAAGGAATTCGTGGAGCGGCAAGGGGGCAGGGAGGAAGTGTAGGAACCCGGAGAACTGAGGAGCGGGTTCCTTGTGTGTGCTTGAGGCGGGTACCCAGGTGCCACTCAAATGAAAGGACAAACCTGCTGGGACGAAGGCAGGAGGGAGGGATGGCAGGGAAGTGCTACTGGAGCAAATCAAGTTTCAAAAGCTGCACCTGGGAACTTGGGTTTGAGGACAGAGCTTAAGACTAAACCAGCAACCTCGAACCTGCTGGGTGAAGGCCCTTGTACTCAAACCAGAATTCCCTGAACACCTTCCTCTGCGTGCCCTGCTCAGCCCCCACAGTAGGCCCTCTAGGGGAGACCCACCTTGCACCTGGATGCTGACCACTTCACACACGCGTTTCATAATGTCCTCCAACATGGTGGTCACGTTGGCCACGGGCAACATCTGGGGCAGGCCCAGCAGTAGCCACGACACTGTGGTAGAGGCGTCCCCACCTGCGGAGTCCAGGTAATGAACAGTCGAGTCCAGGGGTTGCAAGGCGCTGGTGACCTACGAGGCCAGAAGCAGGGCATCAGTCAGGGACGCGGTGCACGCTTCAGACAGGCGAAAAGCCCTCAGCTAGAGGAGATGCCACAAACTGTGCAGACACACACACACACACACACACACACACACACACACACACACACACATTCTACCATACAGAATCTTTGCATGTGTAGGCCTCCCAATAAAAGTCCTCCAAAACCAGAATTACACGCACACGGGCAACTTCCATTGCTGTGGGCAGAATTGTATCCCCCAACCAATCCACACCCTGAAGCCCAGCCCTCCAACACCTTGGGACCCTATTTGGAAATAGGCTTGCTGCACATGTAGTGGGCTAAGATGAGCTCACCAGGGTGGGCCCTGCTGACATAGGATTGGCATCCCTGTAGAAAGGGGACACAGACAGGGGGAACAGACAGGCAGGCACACGGAAGGAAGAGGGCATGAAGCCACAGGCAGAAAACGGCCACCCCAGGCCAAGGAGACAGACCAGGAAGCCAGTCTTACCACTATCTTGACATCAGACCTTCCAGCCCCAGACCCGGGAGACAGGCTGTCTCTACTACCCCCCATCTGGTGGCTCTTTGCTGTGGCAGCCCCAGGACACTCACGAGGCAGTCACCCTCAGAATGCCCACCCTCCAAAACCAAGATTCCAAGTCTCTTGTGGCTGAAGACAGAGAGCTGGAACAGAGGGTTAGGAGCTGGTTCACCTGTGGTCACATCCCTTCCACATTAGCCAACCCTCTCCCCTGCTCTGCGTGACTTTCTGCTTAAGACAGTTTTTGCTGGTTGCCCTGAGCAGCCTCGGGGCCCTCACCGCATACCCACCAGGGAGCAAAGCAGGTGTGTGTGGTTCCGGAGCTCCGGGTCCACTTGCCGCAGGTCCTCAAAGCCCACCTTCACCCTCACAGTCACGTTGTACCAGCTCACCAGGTGCCTTTTTGTGGTAGAACCTACATCTGCAGGATACATGAAGATAGATACCATCAGGAATAGGACAGGGCCATCAGAGGCCACTGGGGCAGGGAGCTGGCCAGCCTGACAGCAGAAGCCTGCCCTCTGCTTGTGCCTCAAAGCACCTGTTGTGGGCAGTGGACCTGTCCGCTCCACCAGCCCCTTCCCTCCTGGTGGCCATGAGACCCTGCGTCCCAGCCTGCTATGAGAAACAGGAGCAGGGGCCTGCCTTGGACGAGACATGCAGAGCGGGACAGTGCCTCTTCCAGTCCTCATCCCAGAGTAAGGTGACACTGATGTATGTACTCAGCCACCGCGCTAGCATGTTACTGTATGTGTAGCATTAACACAGGACAGTGCACCATATGCACCCTGGTACTGCACAATAGAACGCTATGTGCATCACAGGGCATGAAGCGAACATACAGTGAACATTTAGATTTCTACCACAGTAGAAGACCCACGGCCGTGAATCTCCCTGAAAGCCCCTCCCCTCACTTGGAACATGCTGATCCGTGGTTCCGGCCGTCCTCCACGGCAGCTCGGAAAGTCTTTTTTCCTGGTGTCTTCAGGTGCACTGCCATGGCTGCCTCCGGGTGCTGAACCCAGTCAAAGCCTTGACCTTTCACGGCCATTTTGACTTGGGAGGAGTCAGAAGTCTCAGAGTGCCAGACTCGGCAGAAAAGGTGGATGAGGACACACCGTCATGTTTTACAAGCTGCCTCTCTAGGGGATGGCATTCGCCTGCAGCCAGGAAAAAAGGCTTCCCTCGCTGCCTCGGAAAGGGACACGAAAGAGGACAGGATAAGCATGTGTGAACAGAGGGTTTTGAGGCAATTCGTTGTCACGTGTCTTTTACAGCAATAAATATTTTAAATTGTAAACTTTGTATAGTTCGATCCCACCTGGAACTGGCTGTATGCACATCACTGGTCTGAAGCCTGGCTGGCCAGTGTTTCCAGGTGCAGCCCACATGGGGAAGAACCTTCCAGACCAGCAGGCCTGCCCACTAGGACAGCTAGCACCTGAACATGGGGGCTGGGGGAGGGATACCAGGTCAGAGAAATCCACAGGGCAGCTATCCCTCACACCCGGGGACACAGCCTCTGGTGAGCCCACTGGGGCCTCTCCAGGACACAGGGGACCTGGGATCTCTGCCTACCACTGAAGGGCTCTGAGAGCCCTTTGCCCCTCTCAGGCTCTGGGGACCAGATCTGGGGACAAGCAGACCCTGCCTGTGCCTAACTGCGTGCTCTGGTGACATTGAGGCAGCCACGTCTGGTCACTGTCCCTCCTGGGCCAGGGCCCTGCTGAGACAGCCCCCCATTTCAAGTGTTCACAAATGCATCTGCAGCAGCCCTACCTTGCGGCACGGGGGCCTCGCACCGGTGGCCTCCTGGCCCAGGGCAGCACTTCCGGAGCCCGGGACAATCAGCATCTACAGTGCACGAGGCGGCAGGCGATGTCAGCCCCGCTGTCGGGCAGATCCCAGGCCTGGATGCGAACGCCTCAGAATGATTCAGGGCTGGGACGTGAGACAATTAAGGATGCTGGCATTAAACATGGAGGCTCTCAGAGGGCTATGCAGGCACCGCTTTTGGCGCTGGCCCGTGGCCTGCTTGGGCTGGCTCCAGGCCTGGCAACAGAGGGCCATCCGCTCTGGCGCTAGCCTGCCCTGCCCGTCTTTCTGGCGGAACCGTCTCTGTGAAGGCCCCAGGGCCTTCCTTCCTCCAGGCCCTCCAGGCCACGGGAGCCCAGTGTGGGCTGGGGCAGAGGTGGCTCTCAGGGTGGGACCCTTCCCCAAGAGCCTCTGCTTTCTGTACTGGCCGCCCTGTCCCTCACTCGTCCGCTCATGCGTGTTTTTCATGAGGTGTGATCAAAGACAAAGAGCCGAACGTTTAAACTTCCAGAAGTGTATTATAATAAAGGACTTATTGCCAGGAATTCCCCTCAGAATCTCCCCTCTGGCTTCGAACACACCCCACCGTTCTTGCCACATTCTGAAATGGTTCGGTCCTTTCCCGAGCGCCTGCAGGTGCGCTGTCATGGCTGCTCTGATGTCAAAACATGGACCTTTCAGAGTCATTTTGACTTCAGAGAAGAGCCAGAGCGTCACGGTGCCAGATCTGGTGACTAGGGAGGACGAGGACACGCTACCATGTGTTTACGAGCCGGCCTTCCTGTGGGATGGCCCTGGGCGGCGGTATTCAGCATGGGCTGGTTTGCTTATGTGCTTGTTTGTTTATCATACTTCATAAAGACGCTAAGGAAGCGGGACTGCTTTAGCAAGCGGTCAGAACGAAGAGACACGCGTGCTTGAGGCGAGGACGAGGATTTTGAGGGAATCGTGGCTGTGACCTCAGCCCCAGTGCATTACGGTGAGTGGTGCAATTATTGCTTTCTACTTTACGGTGCACTAAGGCTGGAAATAAAGTTCACAACAAGTATAATGCTCTTGAGTCATCCCAAAACCATCCCTCCCTTCCACTTCCCAACAATTAACAGATTGTCTCCTACAAAGCTGATCTCCTATGCAGAAAAGATTGGAGACCACTGCTTTAAACTGCTGACCTGGAACTGTCTGGGGCATGGCACGGGCCTTAGGGCAGCACACACAACAGGGCTCAGCCAGCTCCCCCCGAGGGCCTGCTGCAGGTCCCCGTGGCCTCGGGCTCTGGGACTCAGCCATAGTTCAAGAGCAGGTGGCCCCCAGGTGGGGACAACAATCTGTAGTCCTGGCCCACTGCTACCCTGACCTCTGGCCACAGGGAGGGGTTCTGAGGGATCCCTCTTGGAGGGCTCCATTCTGGCAATGTGACACCTGAGTGGGTCCTCTCCCACGGCCCTGTCCCTAGGAGGAGCTTCTGACTATGGAGCTCATTCTGGCCTGACGAGGACTCAGAAGGAGACTGCTCTACCCCCTCACACACACAGCCATCCTCACCAGCAGCCTGCTCCCAGCGGGGGTTTGAGCAGCCCCACAGGTCGCCTTGGGAGCTGGCCCCACGTGGCACATAACAGCAGCTGCAACGGACACACTGCCAGCCAGAAGCTGTGGTGCGGCCCCTCCCAGGTCTCCCCACGCTGGCGCTTGGGATGGACGTCAGCTGAATCGTGCATTTCACTACAGCCTTACTGAAGAAAAGGCAGAGCCGGGTGTGGGCAGGCCTGAAATCCCACCCAGGCTTAGCTCACACTTGATCCTTCTGCCTCGGCCTCCCCGAGGGCTGACACTGTAGGCCTACACCACCAGCCCAGCTTAGAACAATTAACGTTTTTTTTGAGACAGGGTCTCCCGCTGTAGTCCAGGCCAGCCCTCACATTCTGGGCTATCACTGTGTTTCAGGAGGAGTGCTGGACCACAGGCATGCACCACCGTGCTGGCTGATCTTTACCCAGGGCCGCACATGCTAGACAGACACTCTCACCACTGAGCTACAGCCCCAGCCCCAAAACAGTTCGTTTTTACACATCGCTCCTGACTCCTTTAATCAGAAATCTGAGGGTGAGAACAGCAACAACTCTTCCATATGCCCCTCATTCATGGTCACAATGTTCTAGAACGCTCTAGTAAGCTTGGGGCTCTTCGCCTGCATGGTGACAGCGGCCAAGGACCTGCCTCCTAAGGACGTCCCCCCACCCTGCCACCCAGCCCCGCCCTGGACTCACGCAGGACGCAGTAGAGGCCCAGTTGCTCGTAGCCCTCACAGCAGCGGGTCACGTTCCGGGACTCGGGGACTTCCACAGTCACATACTGGGTCCCGTACACGGTCTTGGGGCACTGTCTCCATGGGATCCAGACCACCACAGGGCACAAAGGTCACGTGGGACGTCTGCACAGCCTCCACTCTCGAGATAGTGTGGGTCTCACGATAGCTGCACAGCTGGTAGCTCAGCAAGGACAGGCCTCTCTCTAGCAGGGGGAAGGAGGGTCAGAGCTAGCACAGTGGCTCAGGCAACCCTTGCCACAAGGGAGCAGAACGAATCTCCACCCAGACATGCCACTCAGACCTGTCCCCTGCCCGGCTACCACCTTTGCCCCCACGCACACTGAGAATGTCACCACATTGTATGAACACAAAGTGTCCCAGAAATAAATGTCCTTCCCAAGAGCAGGGAGCTGCCACCCCGGGCCCAAGTCACATGTCCTTAGGCCCAGGACTCTCACAATGGAGACACCAGAGAAAAGGCATGGAATTGGAATTAAAAAATAAAACATCATGCAGAGTGCAGTGGCACAGGCCTGTCATCCCAGTGGTCTGGGAGGCTGAGGCAGGAGGATCAAGAGTCCAGCCCAGCCTGGGCAGCTTGGTACCATCACGAGAACCTGCCCATATGTACAGCATAAATACAAGTCTGGGGCTGTAGCCTGGGCCCCGGGTTCAATCCTCAGTAGCACAAAATTAATAAATAACAAATAAAAAGTTGGGAGACCATGTCCCTGTTTTCTGTTTTTAATTCTCCCTTCGGGTCATAGACTTCAGGCCCTCTGGGAGCCTGGACCTGGCCACCCTAGAAATGAAGCCACTCCTCCTCCCTCACCTGATTCACCCTACAGGGTTTGGTGCCAGCCTGTAGGTGACAGCAACAGCTTTTGAGGAATAAAGTGGAAAATAAATAAACACTTAAACTACACGTGAGAGGTGTGTAGTTGACGAAGGTGGCTGTGTGTGTGTGTGTGTGTGTGTTGCTCCCTTTTGCAGAAGGCTGCTGCAGCTGCGCACTGAGCTCTCTTTGTGGGGTTCCTGGACACCCACGTGCCCTTCACCCCCTTGCCCACAAGATCCCTTCACTCTTGAGACCTGAGCACCCACAATGCTCATGAGCCCGCACCTTTCAGTCCTGGGCTGCCTTCTATTCCTCCTTCACATCTCTGTCACCTTGTCACAGAAACAGCTAGCAGTCCAACTGCGTTTCCATAAATATGTAGGAGTTAGCTCCGAATGTAACCCTACTTGGACATGAGGACACAGGGGTTCTCGAATTAAGAACGAGGCTGCTAGTGTGAGCGCTGATGCATTAGAATCGGTTTCCTTATGAAAATGGGAAGTTGGTGACAGACCCCACACAGGGAAGATGGCCACGGGAGGAGAGCAGAGATCTAGGTTCCAATTCTGTAAGCCACACCATGCCAAGGTGGCCTTAAAAAATTAAAAACCAGAGCTGGGTGTGGTGGCTCACACCTGTAATCCCACCATTTCAGGAGGCTGAGACAGGAGAACCTCAAGTTTGAGTCCAGCCTGGAAAACTTAGCAAGACCCTGACTCTAAATAAAGGGCAGGGAATGCAACTCAAGCGCAGAGGTGTAGATCCAATCCCCAGTACCAAAACGAACAACAGAAACTGTAGGTGGAGAACAGACCCGCCATTCCAGTCTCAGGAGCAACCAACCTTGCCGACCTCTCCCTGGACTCGGGCCTTCAGAACCATTTGACAGTCCATATTGGTAGCCAGCCTCTCTTCTGCCGCAGTCCTGGGGCACTCACACGGGACGTGGCTGCCCCTGCCCGGCACCCCCAGTCTCTGTGTTCGGGAACCTCCTCCCCCGTGTGGCATGAACATGCCTGTATCTGAGACCCTCAGCCTCCGAGCTCCACGCCCCACTCCTGTGCCCCGTCGTAGGCCTTTCTTCCCACGAGCAGCTCAGAGATGGTAGCTGAAAGCTCCGAGAAACAGCAGTTGTCTGTGTCCCCTCCCCAGCGCAGCACCCCCACCGACGCTCTCCCAGGACATCACAGCACCCACACATGCACAGCCAGCGTCACCCAGGGATGGAGGGCACAGGGATCTCAGGGTGGCAACCCTACTGTGGGCCAAGCACCCAGGCTGAGTCCCAGTTTGCCCCAAGCCAGCCCCTCAACATCCACAGTCCCCCAGTGGCCACCTGCACCCCAGTCACCCCAAAGGGTCAGCGGGCCTCTGGGGAAGCAGCAACCGAAGGCTTGCCTTTGGCAAAGGTCACCACAGCACACCCTGGAGACCCAGGGCGGGGCAGGGACTATGGCCAGGAGCTTAGAGGTGACCCAGGTGAGGGCTGCAGAAAGAATGTGGGACCGTGCTGAGCAAGATGGAGCCCCAGTTGTCCTGCATGAAGAATGCAGCGAGGCAGAGCTAAAGCCTCACGGCCAACCTATCACCTGCTGGGGTTTTTTTCTTTTACTCTTGGTTTTTTTTTTTAATGTTGGAAAATAATTTGTATTGACTATGTTCTGTATTTTCTATGTGACCTAAAATAGTCGCCCTTCACGCAAAACAAAGCAAAATGACAACAACAAAGCCTCTCCGTTGCAGGTGGGACACCTGAATTCTAGGTGTTTTCAGCTTCTTGAAGATGAGAGCTCAGCGTGTTGATGAAGGTCACGACCTCCAGCCTCCAGGGAGCCACTTGGCTCCACTGGATCATTACAGGCCCCAGATGAGCCGGCTCCGCCTCCTGCTCACACACCTGTGCACACTCACTCACGCGAGTACGCACGCCCGTGGAGTCTCCAGGGAAGCTGGGGACCTGTTCGCTTGTTTTGTTTTTACCTCCTACCCAGGATGCCCTGTCTCCAAGGCTGGTTTCCAGCTGAGCTCAGGGTGGAAACCTTCTGGCAGACCCTGGTGCTCAACAAGTGCCAGGAGAGCGCTGGCAGCAGGAGCCGCAGGGCCTGGACCCACAGGGACTTGAAAGTGGGAAAGCCAAGCCCCCCGGAGTGAGCCAGGGGTCTGGGCTCAGACCCACCCCACGGTGTCCTGAGGGCCTCCTTCCTGCCCCACCCAGCAGGGCAGGCTGCAACCAGCCACTTCTGGGGAAGAAAGACACAGGCCGCCTCCACCCAAAAGCTTTGCAGACCCCCTGGCGAGGCCATATGCAGCTGTCCAGGGGCATGCGTGCCTCCTAGCCGCCCCAGCCTTGTCCCTTGTCAAAGCATTGCTGTCCTCTGAGTTGTAGGACTAGATGAAACCCTGCCGGTGGAGGCAGTTCCTGGCCCTCAACGAAGACCCAACCCCGGGCCCTCACTCCTGTGGTAAGAGCACCACAGGTGTGCAGCCCAGTGGGACGCCCCAGGCCCGTGTCCCCACATGGGCAATGACAGCTCTCGCACCCCTCCCAGAGCACCCACGGGTGCCTTCGATCCCCGAGGTGAGCCCTGTAGTTTGCTCATACCCCTCCTATCCAGAATCTAATCTCCAAAAAAATTAAAAACCTACTCCAGTGGAAAACAAAAGAATCAAACTAATACAAAAATGAGGTTGATTTTGAAACATAATGGCTTTCTTTAAAGTTTTATTATCATCTTGATTCCTTGGTATGTAAGGTTTCAGAAATCAGAGATTGGAGGGACTCGGGGAGAGTCTTGCTTTATTTTTCTTGGTGGCGCTGGGGCTGGAACCAAGGGTCTCAGGTACACCGAGCAAGCCCCACCACAGCCTGCACCTTCCGATGATGGGGGTTGCTTAGCTTGCTTGTTTGTGAGTGGCACTGAGGGTCAAGCCCGCAGCCTTCATACTGAGCTACATCCCAGCCTATTCTTACTTTTGATTTTGAAACACTTAACTGCCCAGGCCGAATTCAAATTTCAATCCTCCTGCCTCAGCCTCCCTGAGCACTGGGATCATAGGCCTGTGTCACCGGGCATGGCTTCCTTTCTTTTTTATGACAACCGGGATTAAGCAAAAGGCTGTATCCCAGCCCACGTATGTGTTTATTTATGTGGCCCTGGGGTGGGCCCAGGGCCTCCACACTGAGCTGAATCCCAGCCCATTTCTACTGTCGGTTTTGAGACAGGGTCTCAGTGAGTCGCTAAGTTGCCCAGGTCGGGCTCAAACTCATGACGCTCCTATCTCAGGCTTCCAGAGTGCTGAATGACAGGCCTGTGCCTTTGGGCCTGGGTGGTATTTTTAACTGCAGCTTTGCCAGCCATATACCACCTTCCACGTTGGGCAGTGCCCTTGCTCCACGGTGGCAGCTCTGCACGTGGGACCCATAACCACGAGCAAGTCCCAACATGTTGGGCCTCCCCCCATGACCTGTGATGCCGCTAACACCCTGAGGTCCAGGAGCTCCGTCCCCCGTGAGTGCCCAGGAGCCTGCTCTCTTCTGTATGACCAGCTCTGGCCATGACCACATGAACCACAGAAATGCCATTTCGGACCTCACCTGTCCTGTGGCCAGACTCTGCACTGAATGCCACTGCCCCACCCTGGGGAACCTGAAGGCACACCTACATCAGGGGGCCCTCTTTCAGAACACTCAGTGTGCCCACCCACCTCCAGCCTGCTGCTGCATATGGTTCTGGGCCAGCCTGGCCAGCCAGGAGCAGATGCCCTGTAAAGGCAGCTGTGTCCTCGCCTACCCACATCCAGGCAGGTGCCATCCTCATGAGACCCAATCCCAGGGAGTCCCCTTCCCCAAATCACCCACGCACAGCCCAGACTCCTCACCTGTGAAGCCGCTGGACTGGCTCAGGCCCACGATGCTGGCCAAAGCCAGCAGGGCCAGCCCCACAGTCCCAGGCACCATCCCGTGGTGACAAGAGCAGGGCAGCACTCAGCACCCACACGGCAGGGGCACGAATGGCCTGAGCTGCCTGGGCCCAGAGAAAGAGCCCTTCTGTCCCCAGCGCTGCCAGCAGTGGCAATGGCTTCAGAGGGAGTGCTTGCGGGAACAGTCTCTTATGCCTGCTCATTAATGCCTGCTGCTGCCACCGACATTTCCCCCAGGGCACCTGCATATCACAGCCTATTCTCACTATAAGCAGATGGCATCTCTCCGGAAAGGTGAGCAGCCAGTGGCCCCGGCTACATCACCGAGTCCCATCTCGCTGTTACGCAGAAAATGCATTTCAGATCCAAATCTGACTCCCCCCCCACCCCAACCGGGTCCAAAGTATTCCCTTACCCTGCTGTCCCAAACCAGCAGGAGAAAACAGGGTCAGATCAAAGTGGTCCATCAGCGTCAAAGAAGCATCTTCGCACGGCTCTACAATACGGCTCAAAAGGCATAAACGTGCTCTCTAGCTCAGCCCAGGCCTCCCCAGGGACCCACAGAAGCTGGTTCTCAGAGATGTTTGCTTAAAATGGAGAATTATTTACTGGAACAAGCACAGGGGAGAGGGACAGTCATCCCCTGGGGAGCAGCGGGGTGGAACAGCAGCACACAGCCCCGAGGAGACACGTACTGACATTATAGAACTCAGCAACATGAGGTCAAAAGCACACATGGGCCACACTGACTCCATGAAGATGTCAACTGTCAGGTTCATCGTGAAAGGGGACAAAATCCAGGAAAGGCCAGAAGAGAGGAGATCGTTGCAAAAGGTGGCGGGATTTTGAGAGTGATGCGTTTTTGTGTGTGGCGCTGGGGACGGAGCCCCGGGTCCTCATTCACACTGACCTACATCTCCAGTCCATTTCTATTGTTGATCTTGCTAAGTCACTAAGTTGTCCGGGCTGGGCTGGAATTTGCGATCCTCCTGCCTCAGCCTCCCAGAGTGCTGGGATGACAGGCCTGTGCACCAGGGCTGGCAATTTTTTTTTGTATTTCAGCAGTCATCCTATGATATATTAAAATTTCATATCTAATTGTTTCTAGCCTACCAAGAAGTCCTTGGCCACCACCGCAGGCTGACTTTCACTGGCTCGTAAAGAAAGCCAAAGTCCAGCTGATGTCAGATGAGGCAGGCCTCATCAGCTTTGCTGAGAAACCTTTGGGACAGGTAACCATGCCCGTGTCCGCTGCTGGCTCAGAAGGAGAACCCCCCAGCGTCGTGAACACAAAGCGGCTCCCCCTGGGGACCTTCTTCCCGGCGCCCGCAGCTGCCTTGCTACGTCTCCCCGTCGCTGTGGATTATTCCAGGTGGTGAATGGCTGTATGTGCGCAGTTAACAACCAGGAGACAGGTGGCGTGACAAGATCACGCACGCCGAAAGAAGCTGGGAATGTGCTGGGTACAGTGACGCAGGCCTGTACTCTCCGCACACTGGGAGGCTGAGGCAGGAGGATGGCAAGTTTGAGCCCAACTTGAGCAATTCAGCCACATGATGAGATCCTGTCTCAAAAATAAAAAAAAAAAAAAAATAAAAGACCTGGCAATGTAGCTCCATGCAGAGGCACTGGGATCAATCTCCAGTATGGCACAATTAATGTTGAAAAGGAAGCTAGGAATAACTGCAGGGTTAAGAACCCCCTGGCAACAGGATTCTGAGAAGACGGAGCCCTGTGCAGGAAACCCAGGTCTGCTATGGTGGACTAAGAAACCAGGCCACAAGGTAGGCTTGTAAGAAGGTGTGTCTTAATAAGCATAGGTTTTTAAAACTGTAATGTATTCAAGAAAATAAATTTGGTTAGCACTGAGAAAATGAGTAGAAAAAGATTACCTGTAATTCAGGCAAATCTGGACACTTAAAAATGAAAGCTGGGGGCACATCCCAGTGGTTAGA
The DNA here is from genome assembly GCA_004027205.1 of Ctenodactylus gundi. Taxonomy (NCBI): domain Eukaryota; kingdom Metazoa; phylum Chordata; class Mammalia; order Rodentia; family Ctenodactylidae; genus Ctenodactylus; species Ctenodactylus gundi. The sequence goes on from PVKB01000685.1 coordinate 319,766, forward strand.
GCACTTGCGTAGCATATGCATGGTCCTGGGGTAAATTCCCTCAGCGGCACGTAAAAATTAGCCAGGCATAGTGATGCACGCCTGAATCACAGTACGCAGAAGGCTAAGGCAGGAGGATTGCTGTGAATTTTTTGAGGTCAGCCTTGGCTACCCAGTGAGTTCAACACTACAGACCCTGCCTCCAAACAAGAATTTTTTTTTTTTTTTTTTTTTTTTGAGACAGGATCTCACTCTGTAGCCCAGGCTGGTCCTGAATGCACTATGTAGTCCTGGTTAGCCTTGGACTCCTGGGAATCCTCCTGTCTCAGCCTCCCCAGTGCTGGGATTACTGGCGTGTGCCACCAGGCCCAGCTTAAAAACAAGAATATAACAACACCAAAATAACCAAGTGGTCGTACTGCATTTAGCTCCTCTTGGGGTTCTTGCTGTGCAACACGGGGCTGCTGTGTGGGGCACGATGGCTGGGAAGTCAGGAATGACTCGCAGTCTGAGCTCCCAGGCGACCCTGCACGGTCCGCGGCCGCCCCATCCATTCCGCGGAGCAGGGCCGCCACTGAAGCGGATGCACTCCAGCCTGTCTCTCCCAGAGGCCCCGTGCTGTCCTCCTATTCCACTGTCTGTCTGGCCCCTATTCTGACCAGCTCAGCCACCACAGAGCCCAGGACTGCAGCAGCGTCCGGACGCTGTGCCAGGAGGACTTGTGGTAAACTGGAATTGTCGGGAACTCACAGCCTAACATGCGTTCTGTTTGATCATGCACCTCTGATGAGAGAAAAGCCCCGAAGTCTCTTCCTCACGTGGTCTTTCCTTCAACCTCTCTTTCATATGAGCACAGCAAAAAGGGAGTGTGTGTGTGTGTGTGTGTGTGTGTGTGTGTGTGTGTGTGTGTGTGTGTGTGTGTGTAAATGTGTTACCAAGTCCACATTTTTCTCCAGTGATTAATTCTGCAGATTTGTCTGTGTGGTGTCCACAAAAATTCTCCACGTCTGTCTTTTCATGCAAACACTATAGGGAGGGCCCAGCCATCACCCCACACCACAGCAGGGAGAGCAGCCACTGGCCCCCGGGGTCCTGCCCTGCCAGGCTATGTCCAACCACCAGTTCAGCCACTCAGGAGCCCTGATGTCACTCCTCCGGGCAGAGCCTCCATGTGGAGACCAGCATCTGCCCAGCACAGTGCCTACGGGTTGGAAACAGGGAAGCCCTGGCCTGCAGGGCAGCTTGATAGGCTCGTTCAAGCACACGTGCACACACACGTACATATACGCGTATACACACCTTCTGACACACAGATTCTGACACATTTATACACTCACACATATACACATGCATATAGCCTGCATGTTCACACTCAGACACGCCAGCTCATGCACATCCTGTCTGCACACACACACGTGCACAAGTAGGGGGAGGGCCTGCTGTTCCTGCCCACCCTCTCCCTGTCTTCGGGACATGCACCTATCTGATGTGACATGGCCACAGTCCGTGCCCATGGGCTCGGGCTGAGAGTGCAGCCCCCAGGGCACGCAGTCCCAGGTAAGGTCTGCGGGCCGAGATGGGGCTTCTCTCACTGCCTGGCCCAGGCTTCTGCCAGCTGCACGCGCGAGGGGCCTCTCTTCAATCTCGCAGTGCTCGATCGCCTCCTCTGGTGCACGACAGTGTTAGTGTTGGACGCACCTGCCTCAGTTTCCCCAGCAGTGGCCCAGGCACGCTGGATCTTGGTGCCAGCCACGCATGGCCCTGCCCTCTTTCTTGGCAAACCTCCACTACTTTTCTTTGGAAATTCTCTTCTGTTCTCTGTCTCTTCCTAACATCAGTACCGAGTGGACTTAGGAGCAAGCTGGTTGTCATGAAGCCTTTCTCCCTTCCGGAGAGTCTGAGGTTGGGGCAGAGGGAAGTCCAAGAAAGCCAGCGCTGGGCAATCTACGGCCCAGAAGCGCAGCCCTGTCCGTCCTCTCCTGCCTCAGCATCCCATGGGAAGAGGCAGCTTGTCCCCCAGAAAACACAATTCAAGGGACTAGCAATGGCGGGATGAATCGTGACTGAGTGCTCCATTCCTGTCACTTTCCTGAGCTAGCCAAGCTGAGCTGGGGACCCCTGGGTGCCAGAGGAAGCTCCTGAGGCCAATGCCAGAGCCGGACTCCATGGTGCAGGCCTGTAATCCCAGCACTCTGGGAGGCTGAGACAGGAGAATTGCGAAGCAGAGCCAGCCTCCCTGGTGCTACTGTGGATAAGTGCGGAGCAGGCAGGGAGCAGGAGGAGAGACTGTGTCGGGATCCGTCCCGGCGCCCTGTGTGTACCACAGGTGGGTGACTCACTGGGGACCTGCACACGAAGGACCTGAGCTCAGGAGAAGCTGCTAGCCTGTGATCTGTACTGTGTCTCCTTTCAACAAGAAAGTACACCTTCTCTAATACCTCACCAACCTGGTGGTTTTGACTCCTGAAACAGCTCAGACAAGGCACAAAACAGGAAGTGAGGGGGGCTAGGATGGGCGGGGGTGGGGGGTGACACTGAAAATCCACACTTGAAAAGGATCAAAGGTACCCCGGAAAGTGGGTGGGAGGAGAAATTACAGGTGCCAATGGGCTTCTCTCCGAGCTCCATGCCTGCTGGCTCACTCCCGCCTGCACTCACAGGCCACCACTGGAAACTTGGCCATAGTCAAGCTCAGCCCGTCCTAGAAAGCATTAAGGTCTATAGTGGTTATACTGTGACCCTTGATAAGATGTGCTCATGACCTCAGCCCCATTCCTGTGAACGTGACCTTTGTTGGAAACAAGGTCTTTGTGTGTGTGTGTGTGGTCCTGAGAAGTGACCCCAAGGCCTTTGCACTAAGCCGGACCCTCAGCATCCCCTTCCCCTTTTGAGGCAGGGTCTCACTAAGTAGCTAAATTACCCAAGGCTTGACTCAAACCCGCCAGGCTCCTGCCTTAGCTTCCTGAGTACCAGAATTCCAGATCTGTGCCACCAGGCCCAGCAAAGACAGGGTCTCTGCAAAAGTATTCACATTCAGATGAGTCCACATTGGAGTGTGGTGGCCCTCATCCACAGGGCCAGTATTCTCACAACAAGGAGGGAATGCAGACACAGGTCCACTGAGAAAAGAAGCCATGGGACATTAGGGGCAGACACCTGGGGTGACACAGCTGCAAGCCAGCAGCCACAGAAGTTGGATGAGACAGGAAGGACCCCACCATAATACAGATCGCATGAGGACCACGCCCCCGTCCCCTGGGCCCTTGTAGCCAGCAAGGCTGTGCCCTGACATTACACCTGCTCCTCACGCCAACTGCATGTGTCAAAGGGGACATTTTGATTTCGGACTTCCAGGCTCCTGAACTGAGACATCAACTTCCCCCTGTTCAAGTCCCAGTCTTCCGCGCTTGGAGACAGCAGCCCCAGGACATTCACACAAAGCCCAGCGGGGTAGACAGTAAAGGATCTGCTGGGGGGAGGGGTTCAGCAGAATGGAGGTCGGACAGAATCTCGGGTCATCCAGGAACGAGGGAAGCTTAAGTCCAGAGCTCAAGATGCGCCCAGCATCCTTTTGCCGCACCCTCCCATCCCTGCTGATGCCCACCTGCTGGGCTGCCAGGACAGCCTAGAGCTCCGGGCCTCTTGCAGGGCACATGGGCAGACCGCCAACAGAGGCACTCCCCTCACACATCCTCAGCACCTCCCAGACCTGGGAGCCAGGTGCTGGTCCCCTGAGGGGTACAGAGGGCCTCCAGGTCGCTCAGGACAGGGGCAGGCGAGGGCGACTTAAATTTCAGCAAAAGGAATTCAGGTCAGATAAGCAGGGCGGTTAAGGCCTGGAATGCTCTGGACAGGTGCTGGGACTGGAGGGCTGCAGCAGGGTGACCTGCAGAAACAGCTCCCTCCAACCAGCCACCCACGTTTTCAGGGTTCCCTCTCCAACCCCACTCAGCCCCTGCAGGAGATTATACTCTGACCCTTGAAAAGATATGCCCTCTACACACACACACACACACACACACACACACACACACACACACACACACACACACACACAGGCTCCCCTCCTCCGACACACTCTCTGTGTTGTCTTTCTGGGCTCTGCACCTGAGAATCCAGCTGCGGACCTGCGGTAGGTTCCTTTCACACGCAGATGGCTTTGACCCTAGATGGACATGGAGTGAGAAGCAGGTACAATGTCAGGGCATGGCCTTCCTGGCTACAGGGGCCCATGGGATGGGGCGGGAGGTGGTCCTCACATGAACTTCATCACCATTTGTTTTCTAAAAGGCCTGCAGAGGGCACCTGGCCTGGGCCCTTGTGCTCAGCTGGAACCCAGCTGGCTATGTGACAGCTCCCTCCAAGATCCCCGGGGCATATCGATGCCTCACCCTGCTAGACTTCCTGGCGTTCTTCCCATGGCCAAGGATGCCAGTGGCCAATGGTGACGTTGTGGCATGTATGATGCCAGTCACAGTTATCACCCAAGTAGGGGACTCACCAGCCACACAGACACCTGGCATTAGTCATCTGTCAGGACGGAAAGGCAGGAAGTGAGAACCCAGCCTAGAGCTGGCAGGTGCAAGGAGCTGTCCTCACCAGTGGCACAGGCGGGGGACACTTTGTCTGAGCCAGGTTGGGACTTAGGTAGGGCCAGGTGCCAGGTGGATAGCCTTGGGAGAGTGGTGGGTTCAGGCTGGGCCAGGGAAGGCTGGATGGCACGAGCCATCCTGGGACTGGGTGGCCACTGGGTAGGTTCCCAGAGCCAGAACCCAGAGGCAGAGCTCAGCCTGGGAACTGACCCCTGAGGCCACCTCAGGGCTTCATACTCAGGGCCCTGCTTGGGAGGTCGGAGCTCAGGAAGGACAGCAGGGCCATCAAGGGAGAGCCAGACCAACAGGGACCAAGACAGCAGGGCCATCAAAGCAGGGCCAGACCAGCCGGGGACTAGCACTGGCACAAACTCAGACTCCTCTCCCAGCCCCCTTCCACTCTGCCTGCCCCTTCCCACATAGGCCCCACAAGCAACCTTCCATGCTTCTCCTCTGCGTCTTTTATACAATGCAGGCAAAGGGCTCCTTGGCCTGACAGATGATGGCAGTGCCACATAAAACAACAAAACAAATGACCCAAGACACTCCCCGGTGCCCACCCACCCCTACATGCCATAAAGAATGACCAAGAACTACGGGAAATGTTTGCATTTTAAAATTTATGACAGTAAAAGACACACTGGGGTGAATCCCCCACCTTGGCTTCCCCTGGTTGGGGCCATTTTGGCGGCAGCCCTGGACACCCTCCCTCCTGAGGGTCTTTAGTTACACTGTCGTGTCTGCTTTGATGTCCTGAACGGATTCAAAATGCGGATCTTTTGTGGTCATCGTGACTTTGAGGAAGAGCCAGAGCCGCATGGTGCCAGATCCAGGGACTACGGTGAACCAGGACGCGCACCGGGCTTTCCCAGCCAGCCCCGCTGTGGGATGGTGCTTGGCAGAAGAGCTCACCCGAATTCTGATCACACTGTTCAAAGATACAAAGGAGGAGCCGCAGAACTGCCTCAGAGAGGCAGGACAAGGGAGAACTGTGTTCAAGGGAGCGGATTCTGAGGAGAGTTCATCACAAGGTGTTCTTCATTGTAATAAACAGTTTCCACATGTAAACAGTAGCCATTTATTCTGACGTTTCCTCCTAAAGCTGATACTCAATGAATGTTTGAGGATGAGAGGATGACTTGGGGTCAGCCACAGGCATGTTACAAGACCCCCTAAGGCAAGCGTGGGGTATAAGGTCCCCCACACTCGGCTACTCCTGCCTCCTCTGCTAGCGGCCCCAGGAGATGGAAGGCCCAGCAGGACCACGGTGCCAGCACACGCTTCCACTGCAGGGCCGCCAGGTGCGGTCCTTCCCGGCACAGCAGGAAGTGGCTCTTTCAGCAGCTCTCTTCCCGCACTTTCCAATGAGGGGGTCCGAAAGACAGGTGCATTCCCCACAGACACAGACAGCTGGGGGCTTCGGCCTGGGAATCCAAAGGCCATGTTGCCATATATTACAAATTCTTTTGTTTGTTTGTAGTGAGGATCAAGCCCAGGGCATTCCCACTGAGCTATGTCTCCTAGCCACACACAGGGTCTTGCTGAGTTATTAAAGTGCCCAGGTTAGGCTGGGATTATAGGCCGGCACTATCAGGATCAGCTTAAAAATCTTAAAGGTGGACTGGAGGAACAGTACAATAGTTAAGAGTGCTTGTCTACCAAGCAGAAGGCCCTGAGTTCAATTCCCTACCACCTCAAAAGCTGGGCACGCCTGTAATCTCAGCACTTGGGAGGCTGAGGCAGGTGGATTGCTGTGAGGTTGAGGCCAACCTAGGCCACATAGTGAGTTCAGGGACAGCCTAGACTACAGAGCCAGACCTTGTCTCAAAGAAAAAGAAAATCTTAAAAGGGTAGTGTTCACCTTAGAGCCAAGCACTTTCAAGTCACTGCCTGAGAAAGGACTCTGGCTGTGCTCCCATAAAGATGCCAATGACTCACACCAAAACCAGCTTTCTCCCCCATTTGCCTGCCTGGTCCAATCTGAGTTTCCAGGCACACACGCAATCTGGCTTCCAGGGAACTGGGACAGGGGACTGCCCCTACACAGTGCCTTTCTCTAGAGGGGAAGAGACCCGTGGGGAACCCTGGCCCAGAATTCAGCCCTACATCAGCAAGGTAACAGGATGTGGAGACCTCTGCTGGACACGGAGCCCAGAGATGAAGCGCAGCCTTCACTGGAGTCCAGTAAGACGGCCTTGGTCACGCCGGAAGATTCAATTACAGGCTCTTTAAAGTCAGGTTTTTTTTTTTTTTTTCAATGCCAGACAAGTACATTCTTTTCCATTTTCCAAAGGTTAGGAGGTTTTGTGGAAAAAAAAATACATTTACAGTGATGGTAGGAAAAACATACCCTTTCCAAAAGCTTCAAAATATGCAAAGAAAGCCCACAGGCTGCTCTGGGGAAGGGAAGGCCCAAGGCCAGTATTTGCGTAGTAAATGGGGCAGTGTTTACCCTCAGCAGCCCATGGTTTGGGGTTTATGTAAATAAAAGGCAGACAGAGAAGAAAGCCTTAGCAGGGAGACCAGCCTGGAGCGTCTGCAGGGCGTGGGGCGGGAGCACCTTCCACTCCCACACGGGACCTACAGGGGTGGACAAGGACAGCACCCTACACTGGACTTGAAGGGAAGAACAAACGGGGGCAGCAGGAGGTGCCCTGAGAAGGAAGACATCCCAGTCAGGGACAGCTGCTGTCGTAGCTGGCACAGCCCCAAAGCTAGGTCCGCCCAGAATCTCAAGATGGGATTTCGTCTGGAAAGAGCATGCCTGCAGAGGCGACCGAGGCCAGGACTGGGATGGGGTCATCCTGAACCAGGCGGGCCCCACATCTCGTGAGAGGGTCCTGACATGAGATAGAAAGAGAGACTCAAAGACATACTAGCTGGGTTTGGGGGCACAGGCCTGTGATCCCAGCATTCCGGAAGGTGGAGGTGGGAGGACCACAAGTTCAAGGCCAGCCCGGGCAACTTATCAATTTTAGGAGATCCTGTCTCAAAAAAAAAAACTTTAAAGAGGGCTGGGGGTGTAACCTCAGAGAAGGAAGGGCCCTGAGCTCCAACCTGAATATAAAAGACAAAAACAACAAAAGACAGCACGTTACAGGGACACATGCATACCCATGTATATAGCAGCACAGCTCAGAGTCCAGTGGGAAGAGCTGGCCACTGAATCCTCTGGGGCTCAGGTCACGTCCTGGGGGTGATCAACTCCATGATCACAGGCAAGGAAGATTCCTCAGCCTCAGTTTCCTCATCTCTCAGTACAGAATGAGTGAGTGGAGGAGGCGAGGCAACGGGGGTGGGGTGCAGGGAGCACCAATCCAGTCCATCTCTCGGCAGGACTCCTCCTAAGGGAAGGAGCCCAGGGCAAACTAGTCCCTGCCTGCATGTGACAGTTGACCTCAGGCTGCTCTGGAAGAAAGAAGGCCAATGGAGGCCACAGAGCTGAGGGCCAGCAAGGTGGTGCTGCAGCCAAGATCTGTGGGGCATAAAATACGTGGTATGCTCTGATTTTTTTAAAAATTGTGATCATAACTGAACAAGGCCTTCTGAGATGGGCAAAGACAGAAAGGAAGATGCTGCTGGATTTCTTGTTAGGGACTGGGGTATGGTAAGCATTAAAAAGACAACCCAAGGGGCTGGAGGAACGGCTCACTGGTTAAAGCACTTGCCTACCAAGCCCTAAGTCAAGAGCTAAGTATTTGAGTTCGATTCCCTAGCACCACATAAGTCAGGCATGGTGGCACATGCCTGTAATCCCAGCACTCGGGAGGCTGAGACAGAAGGATTGCTGTGAGTCCAAGGCCAGCCTGGGCTCCATAGTGAGTTCAGGACCAGCCTGAGCTACAGAGCGAGACCCTGTCTCAAAAAAAAAAAAAGATGAACTGCAAACAAGGTATATGAGAAAAACATGATGCCGAGCAGAGGAGGCCAGGCACCACGGAACACATATTGCACATGTGGAAAGTTCTTAGAATGGGCTGGACAGGTCTGTGGTGAACATAGATCAGAGCGGCCAGTGTGAGTGCTGCTCAGAAGATGGTGCTTCTGAGGTCCTGCTGACATTCCTCAGCTTAACAGAATCTGGTGTGTGGGTCCAGGATCTGCAGATGGACCTTCAACTCTGTGCAGTTCTCCATATGTAAATCTCAACTCAAAAGGCAGAAGAACTTGAAAGGAAGACTGGGCTATAGTGAATGGTATGCACCATGAAACATTGCTGGAAATACGGAGGCATGCGTGGACCACCAAGGCCAAGGGTAAGAGCAGGGGTATTCCATGGATATCAGGTCCCTGGGACTTAACATCCAACTTAAAGCACTCCCGTGAGTAAGCTGTGGGCACACTCTGAGCCTCCTCTTCCTCTCCTGCAGGTGAGCACAGGCGTTGCACAAGGGTGTTTTGTCATCAGTGTATCGCGTTGAGTTCTCGGGAAACATAATTGCCAGAATATACAGGAGGTGTATTAGGCAGGATCAGAGACAGGAGAGTCCACCACAACCGTCTGCATGTGGGAGCTTGGCCTGACACAGGGAAGCCGCAGAACAAGACGGAACAAGAATACTGCCCTAGTCTGAGACCGGAAGCCAAGGAGCTCCCTGGAGAGTTGCTGGTGTGAATCTGCATTGAAGGACAAAGAACCTGGAGTCTTACCTCCATAGGGACTAGAGAAAACGGCACACCTGCTCCAGCACATCAAAACCTGCAACGATTTCCTTCTTAGTTCCTTTTCATTCCACCCATGTCACAAGCCTATCGGATGGTGCCCCTCACACCGGTGAAGTTATCTGCCTCTCGGTTTGCTGGCCAACCTGCCAATCACCTCAGGAACCGCCCCACAGACACACCCACAACTGGGCTTTGCTGATCTGCTCAGTACTTCTTAATCCAGTCATAGCATAGTGTGATTAACAGTTATAATCTCTATTAAAGCCCTTGCGGGCATGTGGAACTGCCTGCAGAGGCCCATGGCAAAAAGAATGCGCGCTCTAGGCCCTGCGTTTCCTCCTCAGTCTCTCCTAGGGACCCACAAATCACCCTGGACACATCACTGCTGAGTATAAGACGCAATAAACATTAAAGTTTTTTTTTCTTTTTGACATAAAAGGTAGATTAAAGACATGTCTTACCTCTGCTGTGGTCCCAGCTTGCCTGCTGGAGATGAGGGATGCAGGAGTCTTGGCCCGAGAGCCAGGCAGGATGCTGTGAAATCCCTGTTCCTGGCTCAGGGACTGAGCAGCACGGCCCAAAGCGATCACACCGCTAGCTCTCTGTCCCTTTATCTGAGCTGCCCAGGCCGTCAGACAGAGCCGGTTGTGCCACTCAAGGACATTACACCAGGACAAAGAGTTCTTATCCGGTATGGAAACACAGGCAGAGCAAGTGGACAGCTGGCAACACACAGCTTGAATTTAGCTGGCAAGGGTGCCTTCCCCTTGGGGGTTAGGACACGATGTATCACTAAATTTCTGGCCAGAGAGCATAGCCAGAAATCTGCCCTTTTACACAACAGCAGCCTCTAAACCAGGCTCGAGACCAGACTGAATCAGATACAGCCCTCTCAAAAGCACCGACTCCGGATGGGCCCGTGTCAGGGGACATGGACTCCCCTACCCGGCGAGGCTCATCTGGAAACAGGCTGTACCTCCACCTGCTCCCGGAGCGGGCACGGGCACGGCCACCCAGGTAGATGCGTTGGGGAGGAGGGTTTGCAGATTCTGAGCCTCTAACTAAAAGGGCCTTCTGGCATTTTGCTCTTGTCTTCTACCCCCTTTAGTAAAGAAGGCAAGGGCAGCCCTTCCCTCAAGTCAACGCCATCGTGAGCACCCAGGGCAGAGCCCGGTCACAGCACAATGGGTCGTGAGGGGGGTTATATTTAAATGTGGGCAGTGGATTCAAGTCCCAGAGGCAGCCATGAGACTGGGACTTCTGGTATTAGAAACACACGCCATGCCGGGCCTGGTGGTGCTGACCTATTATCTCAGCACTCTGGGTGCTGAAGCAGGAGAATCTTAAGTTCAAACCCAGCCTGGGCAACTCAGTCTCAAAATAAAAGAATTAAAAGGGAGGAAGATAGCTCAGTGCAAAGGCCCTGGGTTCAATCCAGAGTACTGCAAAATAAAAACAAACACAAACAAATGAAAATACCAAAGTACTGAGGGGGGAAAAACCCGTTTCCAGGTGGATCTCCCCACCAAACTGCCACAGACACATACACAGAGGTGGCCCTCCGTCACAAGATCCTCATACAGTGACTGTTAGACAAACAGGAAGGACTCAAAGAGGACAGGCACTAATCATTGATTAACTAACGGAAGGGTGCAGAAATTTCATCCTACCAGCCTTTTCCTAAGGCTAACATTCTGAATAACAAGAAATGATTTTAAAACACTGTGATGGGAATGTGCTAGTAATCTCACTGGCACTGGCCTGGGGAGTGGGGCATGTGGCTGCTGAACAAAGACAGTGGTCAGGTGTCATGGGACTGCGGGACATATTGCGCAGGCTGCAAGGGGACACTTTGCAGCCCAAGCAGCTGCCCGGATGTCTAGGGCTGACTATGTGGGCTGGCAGTCACCTCGCACTGGGCCTAGGACAGCCTAGCCCCTCAAAGTCACAGTTGGGTGCCCCAGATGGCACAGCCCCAGATGGGACCCAGCTCAACAAGTCTTTCTCCAGGGCCCCGACTAAGCCGGGTATCCCCCCCTCTCGTACCCACCAGGAGACCTCCCTAGACACCCAGCGTGGAAGCAGGACCCACAGTGAAAAAGCCAGGCACAATGCTACCTTTCACCACAGGTAATGCTCACCTCAACTTCTCTGACTCAGTGTCACACATACCAACCAGGCTTCCATCAGTCATTTTTTCATTGCTGAACAGTACACCTGACACTAACAACTTAGAGGAGGGGAGGTTTAACCTGGCTCACAGTTGGGGGGGACCCAGTCCATGGCTGGCTCCAAGGCACAAACACCATGGTGGAAGGGCACAGTGGGGCAAAGATGCTCAGTTACAGAGGCTGGAAAGCAGAGGAGATGAACAGTACCAGGGCAGAGGGGTCAGGGCCATGTGTAGGCCCCAAGGCCAGGCCCCAGGACCCACCCAGACACATTAGGAGCGTATCCTGCTAACCAGCCAGCTAGGCATTCCTTAACCCAATGAAATTCAAGGCAGCACGCCAGGATTAACAGTCCCAAGGCTGCATATTTCATAGTTCTATCCAGTTTCCAGCCCATTCACTCCAGTTGGATGACTGAGAACCTACGCATGCCACCTGCTGTCCGTGGGGACAGCTCAGGGGGACCCCTCCAGGGCTGAGGGCCAGGGTAAGTGGCCCACACCCAGGGGCCCTCTCAGCACTGGCCCATCCTCAGCTCTTCCCTGCTCCTCTCATGCACAGGGCCCTTGGGCCTGCTCCCTGGGTCTCCGCGCTCGCCCCCCACCCCCCGTCTCTCCCTTCTCTGCTCCCGTCCACGCTTCCTTACACGACGACTAAGTCCATCTTTCCTTAGCTGCCGGCAAGTGCAAGCTCATGGCTGCCCAGTCACAATCCTGCATTCTAGTGTGGAGAGGTGTGTTAGTTGCTTTCTCGTCACTGTGACTCAATACCCGACATCCACAGCCTATGGAGCAAAGATTTTCTTGTAGCTTACAGAAGGTCTCAGTTCATTCATGGGTGGGCAGCTGGAAAATGGAATCACATGGTGGGGCTGCAGCTAGAACTCGAATTGGGGTTCTCAAGGCAGCGATCCTTATAACACAATGGAACAGACGGAGACTGGGAGGAAGAAGGGTAGACTAACACATGGCTCTCTCTCGAGGGTGAGCCCCAAGCACCTGCCCTCTCCAGCCAGGGCCACCTTGCAACCCTACACAGTATCCATAGGCACATGAAGCTTTTGGGGGACACTCTAGATTCAAACCACCACAGGAGGTCACAGTTTCATGCCAACTTATGAGATTGTGGAGTGGTGTTTCCAGCACCCAATGAGCCCAGCACAAGGCTAAAGGGAACAGATCACTAGCCCAGCCCTTGTAGATGCCTCTGGGTCACAGCAATGGGGCCTAGCCCCTCCAGGTGGTCCCAGCCCAGCAGCATCAGTCCCATCTGCAAGGTAATGCATGGTGCTGCTCTTGCAAGACCCCCGGGTGACCCATATGCCCACTGATATTTGAGAAAAATTCGTTTGGGCAGTGTGTCTAATCTGCAGCCTCCCAGGGATTTGTTTTATTTTATTATATTTTTTTCTCTTTTATTTTGAGTGAAGAATTTTCTTAGGCCACATATAAAGTATATATTATACTATTGTTAATATATATATAAGTTAAAAGCTTCTTTCTTAAACTTTTTATTAGAACTTCATTTTATTTATTTTTTTAAACAAAGTATCCCTATGTAGTCAAGGCTGGTCCCAAACTCACTATGTAACCCAGGCTGAGCTCAAATTCACAGCAATCCTCCTGCCTCAGCCTCTCAAGTTCTGGGATTACAGGTGTGTGCCACCGTGCCTAGTGATACTATGCAGGTTGGACATGCCAAGTTGGATATACTTGCTATGGGGGAAGAAAGAAAAAGAGAAGAGAAACAACAACAAAAAAGATTAACTTTTTAGTGAAGGATGTTAAGAAGCCAGGGAGCAATTAGTAGAAGATACGACACAGGTTCTCAGTGCAAATTTTGCTACATTCTGTCTATCTGTCTCTGACCTGTGACTAGAGGTGGCAAGCCTGTCACAGACAAGACAGACACCTCAGGCGAGTCCTCGGACCATCTGTCTGCTGTTCTTGGAGGAGCTAAAACAACTGAGTACTTTCCTGAGCCCATGGGACGGATCTGTCCACCCCAGCCCTCTGCAGCACTGTCATCCTGTACCAGAGCCCCTGCGGCCCAGCACCCGGTGACATTCCAGCAGATAGCAGCTGAGACTTGCCAGCACAGAGCTGACCAAGGGCGATCACTCATCCGGGTGGCCAGTCTGCCATTAAGTGGTCCAATGTCTAGTTACAAATCTGCCTTTGGCAAGGCCCGTGGGTGACCTCACTCCTGGCCTCTGTGTTGGCTTTGCAGTAATGACCTAAATAAAGCAGGAGCAGGCATTTCCTCCCTGGCACTCACAAGACCCAGGACACTCACCACGGAACCTGAAAAGTCAGCTTCCATCCACCTTTGAGAAGACCCCAGGTCCAGCCCTACAGCAATGCACTCTCTCATGGAGAATCTACCCCTCTAAGAGAAAGCCAGTGGGACACAGGCCACTCTCCCTGCAGACTCGCTCCCAGAAGGCCGGGTCCCCAACGCACTTGGAAAGCAACACCTCCCACATATTTGGACTGGATACACTTGGCCCAATTCTGTTTCCCTGGAATTCTTCTGTCCCCAGTGCAGCCTCTGGAAAACCACAGATTGTGTTTTCACCGAGACCATTGGGAAGAAACACAGCTACACAAGATCTCATGGCCAGCCAAGTCTGGAGGGGCGGGTCTGTAAGCCCAGCACTCTGGAAGGCTGAGGCAGCAGGATCACAAGTTCAAGCCTACCACGGGCAACTTTGAGACCCTGTCTCAAAATCAATAAAGTGTGGGGGTGGGGCTGGGGATGCGGCTCCCTTCTTAGTACCACAAAAAATACATCACACTTCAAACAAATGTGGACCAGTGGCTGCCTGTGCCTAAATCCTGACTTACTGTTTTAAAGACAAATTTTAAGGACTCCACCATTCCCCGCCGCCATGCCCCAGCCAGCACCTACTGGGGCCTGATATGCTGAAAGGGCCCATCTTTTACCTCTGTGAGTGGAGAAGCAGAAGCAGGGCACCCGGAGAGGAGGAGCTGCCCCACCGTGCCACCGCAGAGAGGCAGGTGCACGCTCCTGTGCAGTCCTCTCGGCCCTGCAGGGAAGCCCGTGGAGGGTGTGCAGAGGTGCCGTGTCACTGACTGCTCCCACACGGAGGGACAGAATGGCGCTCAGCAGAAAGCCACGCAGCTGAGCAGAGCGGGGCACGGCACGGCAGTGGTGTCCACTTAAGGGCCCACAGTGCTCTATACTCATCTGGCTGCTGGGTGACCTGGCTGGGCTCGTGGAACAGCCCTCTGGGACCCTGGGGAAACGGGGGCAGGGATGGGAGACATTGCCTAACTGGATGGAGTTCTGCAGAGAAGGTAAATGCTCCTAGTTCTACTTGGTAATTATTAGCTCGTTTATTAGTGTGTGAGATTCTTGTTACAACAAGTACCTGATATTGAGGAGTAGAGACACAAAATAGGGAACTAGAGGTAACCTCATCCTCAGACGAGGGATGCACAAACAGGATATATGCATGCTGAGGGAACGTAAACAAGAAGGGGTGGGGTGGGATGGGGTCTTCTGATGACCTGGGAGCTCTGGCAGATCGGCCCTGAGGAGCCTCCTGGGTCGTGGCCTGAACTCACTATGGAGGGCAGGCTGGCCTTGAACTCATAGCAATCCTCCTGCTTCAGTCTCCCCATTGCTGGAATTACAGGCATGTGCCACCATGCCCAGCTTATAGATGCTAGGGAATCGAACTCAGGGTCTTGAGCTTGCTAGGCAAGCACTTTAACCACTGAGCTATCCCTGTAGTCCAGCAGTCTCACTAGGAGGAGGTGGTACACCATAGGGCAGAGGGTCAGGGTCACCATGGACGAGAATGACCCTCGAATGAGGCCAATGTGTATATGCATGGGCAGTAAAGTTGCCCTAGTGGGGACAAAGTGCCCAACATCCCCAACCTAATGAAGGAGAAGTTTACTCTGGCTCCTGGTTTGGGGGAATTCAGCGCATGGCTGGCTGCTCCAAGGCAGTAACATGGCGGCAGAGGGTGTGGGGAGCACAGCTGCTCAGTTACAGTGGCCAGGAAGCACAGCAGGGGACCCAACAGAGAGGAGGGGCAGGGACCAGACACAGAGCCAAGGCCATGGCCCCATGGCCCCTGCCCTGGTGCTTCCAGAGATGGTCTCCACTCATCTGCTAGGGGTTTCCGCACCTGGTGAAGCTGACGTACCAGAATTAACAGTCGCGGTGCCACACACAGAAAGCCAGAGGCATGGACCGGAAGCTAGGACCAGCAACAGTGCAAGCCAGGCCATATGTGACAATAGGTGCACTAAAGAGCAGATGATTCTGCATCCTCTTCCGGCATTTACAACCTTCCTATATGTCTGTAGTGATTTCCATACAAAATGTTCTCTTAAAAACAAAAACAAAACCCACACTGAACCTGACAGTATCAAGCTGAGGGGTGTCACGGTGGGAGCTTGAGGGTTCAGGGAGGGTGCCTTGTTCTCCGTGTCCTGGACTGATGACCCAGACAACCACAACCTGCTCCCTCCCTCGGAGTCCCCACGGCGGGAGTGCATGGCAAAGTCAGGAGGCCACAGATCCCGAGAGACAGGGGCACAGAGGCCTGTGTAGGGGAACCGCATGCAGGAACAGAAGCTACCCTTTGGGGAAGGGGCAGGAGTGCTGTGATGCTGACATTTGAACAGGGGCCCTGAGCAAGTCATCCCCAACTGCAGGGCTCTCTGGAGAAGCTCCCCAGAAGCCATAGATGAGGCCAGAGACCACCTAAACCAGCCTGGACCCACTTACTTGTGCATGTGGGAGGAGAGAAACCAGACATCAGACCCCAGGACAGCAGTTCCCAGAGTGACCAAGGAGCACAGCCTGCTTTGCTTCCATGGAAAGATCTGAAAGGTGGCAGGAGAGGGGCCAGGGCAGCACAAGAAGCAAGCCCAAGCAATGTGAGCCTCTACACAGAAGCAGGCTCCAGGCTCCCACACAGATGCCCAGGCCAGCTGCCCAGCCCTCTAGCACACTGGGCAAGTGAGAGACAGCAACAGCCACTCTGCCCACAGTGACCAGCCAAGCCAGGAACCCAGAAAGAGCAGGAGCCACAGCAGCGTATAAGTCCCGAGAGGCAGAAGCAGAGGGCCCATCCTGCTCCCGCAGTCACATCACCACCTGTTCTCAGTGCTGCCCACGGTGCCCAGACCAGCAGGCACAACTTCCAAACTGACATTCGGTTTTCACATAGATAAATATTGCAGCTGGGAGAGTCCTGACTTTTCACTTCAAAAGTATTTGCCCAACCTGATTTCATCACTCATATTTCTGCCTCTAGAAACACGCTGAAGATGGCAGGTCTCAACTAGCAGTGCTCACCCAGAACACCATTCCCACCTGCCTGTTTCCAGAGGGGCAGAGGGCCCAGGCTAGGCCCAAGAGCCAGAGCCGGGCTGGGCCTGGCAAGTAGGAAGCCGGCCGGCCATAGCAGGCTTTGGTTTTTGTTGTTGCTTGTTTTGTTTGACTTGACGGGTATTGTTCTTATTTTCGTGGTGCGAATGACTGCACTCAGGGCCTCTGAATACAGCTACATTCCCACAGCCCCTTCATTTTTTTTTCCCTAATCTTGACACAGCATCTCCATAAATCAGTAAGTTTTCTGGCTTGGGTTTGCACGGGAGATCTGCCTGTGTCAGTCTCCCAGAGTGCTGAAATTACAGGCATGCACCACCACATCCGGCTTCTTATTTTTTTCTTATTTTAAAGGGATCTTATAGACCACCCTCCAAACCTAAGATCCCAAACTAAGTTACAGGTATAGATAATCACGGGTATGACTCTGAAAGTCTGTTGTCCTTTGCATTTTGCAGAGGAGCACAGCAGGACTTCAGAAGGGGCTCCAGGGTAGAACACCTGTTTGCCATGTGCAAAAACCCAGGGTTCCATTTTCAGCACAAAAGAGAAAGACAGTCTTATTTTATGTTGTGATAATTCTCTTGAAGTCTTGAACCCATTCAAAATGTTTCCCTTTCCTGGTCATTCTGACTTTGGGAAGGACTAGAAGTCACACAGGGCCAGCTCGGATAGCTAAAGGGAGGAAGATGCACTGGTGTATTTTTACGAGCCTGCCTTTCTATTGGATAGTACTTGGCAGCAGAAATTCATTATATTTTTGATCACACATTATAAAGGTGCTCACAAAATAAGAGTTTCAGAACTGCTTCAAAAGTGGCAAGAATGATGGAATAAATGTTTTTGAAGGGAGTCTTTGGAGGGGGCTGGATGGCAATGTCCTTTATTGCAGTAGTCCCCAACATTTTTTGGTACCAGGGACCAATTCATGGATGGTAATTTTTCCACAAACAAAAGGGATAGGGGACACTAATGTCAAGACCTGAGCTCCATCTTGTATCACTGGGCATTAGGTTCTCATAAGGAGCATGCAGCCTAGATCTGTCACATCCGTAGCTCACAGTGGGGTTCATGCTCCTACGAGAATTTAATGCCACCACTGACCTGACAGGAGGCAGGGCTCAGGAGCTCACGCAAACCGCGGTGACATGCTGTGAATACAGATGAAGCTTCTCACACTGACCCGTTGCTGTGCTCCTGCTGTACATCAGGGTAGGGAATAAGAGACACTCCCCCCCAAATAAGGGACACCTGGCTGCTGCCACCTGCTGCTGCAGCACTGGTTGCTAGGTACACAGGGAAATATCCCCTCCCCTCTGGTGTCAGAGGCACGACAGAGTGGGAACAGGGCAGGAGAGAGCCGAGCTGGCTTTTCCTACAGATACATCATTGTGAGGAAATCCAGCCTTCGCATCTACTGGCTGGAAGGGGAAACTGCACTGGAAGAGGAAGTTAGCTGTGCAGGCCTACTACATCTAGCTCACCCTATACTCTGACACAAGATCTCCTTTGTCTTGTTTCCAAAGTTCAGTTGACTTATTTTTAACTTCACTTATTTACTTGCGGTCCTAAGGATCCAAACCAGGGCCTTCAGCCCGAGCTACCTTCCCCAACCGATTTCCGCCCTTTTGTGTTGTCGTAGTTGTTCTGGTTTTAGATTTTTGAGACAGGGACTAGCCAAGTCACTAACTTGTTCATGATAGGCTTAAACTTGAAATCCCCCACCTCAGCTTCCCGAGTGCTGGGATTTCAGGGCTGCGCCACTGAGCCGCGGATTCGGTTGATGTTTATAAGTCTAAATGTATGGGACTATTTCCAAGTATTATTTGAAAAATTCCGGACTTATTATAGCCAACGCCAAGATGTCAAATGAATTCAACATGCAGACCGTGAAACCGCAGGTGATGTCATCGTGGTTCCTGATCGCCCGTCGTGGTGACTACACAATTTCCAGAGGTAGCAAGATTGCTGGCAAGCACTAGCTTGCCCAGGAAGAAGCGGAAAGAGGGACAGAGCTCCTGTTTTCAGAAGAAGCCACTTCACAGGTACCAGGTGGGACACAGATCAACTGAGTCACATTCACAAGGGGGAGGGGCGAGGCTGCTCTGTAACGAAGAATGGATAACTTGCCCCCTCTTTTTGTTAATTGTTAAAATCATTGTTAGTATTTGTGATACTGTAGTGATCAGCTTGAAAAACTGATGTCCACACATACTACATCTCAATCATGTTTACTTCCCTTTCCCCCTTTCCTTCTCCATGCCTAGCTTCCTTTTACTCCATATCTTATTTATTTATCACTTCCTTGTTTTTCTCATATTAGGGAAACTAAGCAATATTTAACCTTCTGCATGTGACTCATTTTGCTAAGCATGGTGTTCTCAAGGTGCCTCCATTTTCCTACAAATGATTCACATTCATCTTTCTTTCCAGCACAGTCATACTCCACAGTGTAAATACTCCACATCTTCTCTGCCCACTCATCTGTCGACGGGCCTACCAGCTGCTTCCAAGATTCTGTTACTGTAAGATGAGCTGCTCTAGACGCGGTGTGCATGTGTCAGTCGGGTACGATGACTTCTCTGGAGAAGATCCCCAGAAGAGGTATAAGTAACTGGTTCACCCCTTTTTTGTGCAAGTACTTTGTAAGCAAGCTTTCCGTGTGAGTTAGTTTGGGTTCTTTCAAAAGGCAGAATTTACAGAAATTATAACGAAAAGAATCTATTTGGAGGCTTACAAATCCGAGGGTAGAGAGAGTCCAAGATGGCGGCCTGCACATGTGAGAGCTGGAGTGTAAGATGGCTGCTCAGCCGCAAAGTAGAACTCCCATCCGGGACTGCAGGACAGCTGGTGAGAGTCTGCTGCAGATCTCAGTTGTTCAAAGAACAATGGCAAAGACCAGAGCCTGAAGATCAGTGACTAAAGATCAGCAACTGAAGACAGCAACAGGCAGACAAGCGCAAGTCGAGACTGGAGCAAATGTGCACTGAATATCTGCAGCGTGTGGCAAGTCAGTGTCCACAGACAATTGCGAAGGCGGGAGCTCTCCCAGAGGAAGAAGCTGTAGCGATCTTTCTTCTTCCTTCCTTTCATACAGTTGGAGTTCCAGTTGGGCCTCCCACACCCAGGTGGGTGCTCTTCCCTCATTTGCTGGCCCACAAATAACTCACACTCAAACACAGGCTGGTTCTCAATTCCTAATCCAGGCGTGGTTCCTGATGGCCTCAAGTTGACATAATCTCTCCAATGGTCACAGCTGGGTAGTATCTTACACAGTTTAATCCTAATGATGTTCTAGTACAAATTTAAAGATGAAGATTGACATGATAGAGTGTGCAAGGCTGGGGCACAGCTCAGTGGTAAGAGCAGTTGCCTAGTGTGTAAAGCTTGTCCGTTCAGCCCAGTGACGTGGGTTACAGACTTCTGGCCTCCAGAACAAGGAAACATAAACTTCTGAACTATTGTTTTTGTGGTACTGGGTAAGGAGCCCAGAGTCTTTGCACTGAACTACATTCCCTGCCTGCTTTTATTGTTGACGTTGAGATAAGGTCTCACCAAGTCACTATGCTCCCCCGAGCTAGACTCAAACTTGCTATCCTCTTCCCTCGGTATCCCAGAGTGCTGGGATAACAGGCCTGGAACTTCCATTGTTTAAATCCACCAAGTTTGGGGTATGCTGGCAAGGAAGTCCTGTGAAACTAACACATCAACCTCTAATCCAGACTGACTTTTTAAAAGGACAGTCACCCAAACTATAGGCTGGGTAACCTGAGCATACAAATATGTGTGCAAAATGGAGCAGCAGTGGCTGGGCCTGGCTCTGAAATCCAGTATCATTCTGGAAGGCTGAGGCAGGAGGAGCACAAGTTTGAGCCCAGCCTGGGTAACTTAGTGATTCAGGAAGATCTTGTTTCAAAATCACAGACACACACACACAAAAAAAAAAATAAAATAAGCTGTAACTAAGTTCTAAGGCCTTGGGTTCAATCCCCAGTACCACAAAATGAAACAGAAGTTAGGGACTCAATTACAACTGAAGAGAACTTCCTAATACAGAGTTGTTTTGTGTTTTTTTCCCCCAAAATTATTCTACGAGTATGTATTCGAGTTACGTAACAATCAGCTTGAACAAGTGGCGTATTTACGTATCACATACTGATTCACTGCACTTCCCCTCCCACTCCACGGCAGTTTCATCTCCGTGAAGTCCATCTTCTTACTTTCTTCCCTTCTGCATTTTTACGGGTTTTCTCATGCTTTCTCATTCAGAGAAACCATGCAATACTTGACCTTCTGTGTCTGAGTCATTTTGCTAAGCGTGACGGTTTCAAGGTGCATCCATTTTCCTACGAATGACTCAAACTGATCTCCCTTTCCTGCAGAGCAGTACTTCACTGTCTAAATACACCACACCTTCTTTACCCATTCATCAGCTGCTTCCAAGATTTAGCTCTGTAAGGTGAGTTGCTCTAAACATGGGTGTGCATGCATCACTTTCGCGTGGTGACTTTAACTCTTCTAGGAAGATCCCCAGAAAAGGTACAGCTGGCTCAAGTAGGACATCTGTTTTCAGTTTTTTGAGGAATTTCCACAGTGCTTTCCATAATGCTTGTGCCAGTGGACAGTTACAGAGGATGGGTTTAAATACCACATACTGCTCTCCCCAGATCATCAAAGGGCTGTGTCTGAATATCCCTGTTCTCCTTAGTATGTAGGATTTTTAAAAGATGACAAGAAAGAACAGAGAATTACTAGATAAGAGGAAGGGAAAGAGGAGGAAGAAGAGAAGTGTCACGGGGGCAACAGGGGTATGATTACAACCAAATACACTACACACATCGGAGCCCCCAAAGCACGGGGACTCTGGTGGCAGGTAGGAGAAGAGGCGATGGGAAGTGCTCAAGGTGCGCTGGGCCCAACAGCAAGCTTGCCTAGAGGGGCCCGTTAGTCTGCACAACCAAAAGGTGCTAGTAAAAAATGCAGATGTATTAGTTTCAGATCATTCAAAGGTAGAATTTACAGATTTTATAACAAAAACGATCTATTACGAAGGCTTACAAATCCGAGGATAGAGGCAGATCAAGATGGCTGCTCAGCTGTGAAGTTGATCTCCCGGCCGGGACTGCAGGACAGCCTGTGAGGTGAGTCTGCTGTGGATCTCGGGTGAAGACCAGAGCCTGAAGATCGGCCACTAAAGAGCAGCAACGGGCAGACAGGCGCAAGCTGAGACAGGGGCGAGTCTGTGCTGAAGATCTGCCTACATGCAGCAAGTCCTTGTCAGTAGACAACTGCAAAGGGGAGAGCTCTCCCAGAGGAAGAAGTTATAACAATCTTTCTTCTTCCTTCCTTTTATACCCTTGGAGTTCCCAGTTGGGCCTCCCACATCTGAGTGGGTGCTCTTCCCTCATTGGCCAGCCCACAAATCACTCACACTCTAATCCAGGCTGGTTCTCCATTCCTAATCTAGGTGTGGTTCCCGATTCTCTCAAATTGACATAATCTCTTCAAAGATCACAGTGGCAAGAAAGAAAGGGCTGTGTGTTCAGCATAAGAAATGCAGACAAACTGGGTTTTATGGAAGTACTGCTACCACCACAGCATTGGAAACTATTGTACAAGTAGCCGCCAGGACCAGCTGATTCAGGGCGTAACCCTAGCAACCGACCAAAGTTCTGGGAATACACAGGTTTCTACACATCTCTGCAAAAAGGAGCCCACAAACCAGAGGGGAAATGGGCCTTTGGGTAGCCAAGAGACACAGCTGAAGCACAGAGCCACCTGGACAGCAGACGGCAGGCCATGCCTGGTGCAGAGACTGCAGGCCCCTGGAAGCCACCAGAGCAGTTTCCCAGCCCCAGAGCTAGCTGACCAGAGCTATATTTACAAAGGTGAATTGCACTGAAAATGCAATAGATTGAGAAGCAAACGAAGCGGAACTGAAGCCGGGGCCTGGCTGAGTGGCTGGAGATGGGCCACAGATGCTGGGGGTCGGAGCAGAAGATAAGCTGGCGAGGACAAGCCTATGGGCCACTTAGAGGCAGACTAAATAGTAAAAGACAACTGGATGCAGAAATCAATGGAGACAGCCATCCCATGTCTGGCTCGGGCACTGGGACAGACAGCAGCCCCCGAGTGGGACGGGGAGGAAGGAGATGCCGAGGGGAGGCAGAGAATGGGCAGCGAGCTGAGCTGTGGGCTCTCAGAGCACGTGGTCACTGGCATCCAGATGGTGACATCTAACTAGATGGCTAAATAAACCACTGGCACTCCGTGTAAATGAAAATATTCATGGGGAAGGGACCAGAGCTCCTGCCTGGGTGCTCAAGGTACCCAACATAAACTCAACAAGCTTCTGCCACGGGCCACACCCAGTACAGGGCATGCAGCAGGCTGAGGCAGGAAAGCAGCCCACAGGGGCTTGAGAGGGTCCATTGCCACCAGTACAAGTGTTAGCAGCAGAACCTACACAAGAAACGACAGAGCACCGGGGAGGGGGGGGGGGGACCTAGAGTTCTGCCTCGGTGTATGTGCGCAGGCAGTGATGGCTCAGAGAAGGTAACGTGCTGGAGGCCTAGGGGCTGGAGACATGGTGTCCCCGTCACCTTCTCTCACTGGGCCACAATACCTTAAGTAAGCAACAGCTTAAGGGGAGGCAGGTTTATTTTAGTTCTCACTTCAGAGCTCTCATCCATGCACGGGCGGCTGGCAGTGGCACAGGGGTCTGACAGAACACAGCTGCTCAGGGTGTCCGACAGGAAGGATCAGAGCTTGGAGAGAAGCCGGGGCAGGTGCATATCCACTCAGGGCTCCCTCAGTGATCTGCCCTCCAGATATCAGGCCCCACCTCCCAAAGGCATGTGAAATGCAGAATAACTACATCAGACTTTTTTGTTGGACACCTCAGATCCAAAATGGAACATCTAGTGTTCCCCCCGCCCCACCCCACTACCAGAGATCCAACCCAGGGCCTTCAGACTAAACTATATCCCCAGCACATTTATGTTTTTAGTTTTGGTTTTGAGAGAGGCTCTTACTAAGTCACTATGTTGCCCAAGCTGGGCTTGAATTTGTGATCTTCCTGCCTTGGCCACCCAGAACGCTGAGACTGCAAGCCTGTGCCATCAGATCCAGCTCCAGGGACTCCTTTGGGGGTGTGGGGCTGGCAGTGGTGGGCCCAGATGCAGCAGGATTTTGTGGGTTGCAACGTGAACCTTATCCAAAGAGTAAAGAAGAGTCTAGAAGGCTTGAATAATGGAGCAAGCAGCAGGATTCATCTGGCTTCCCAGAAAGATCAGTGTGGCCACAACGTGAAGGAGGAGTACAGGAGGACAGCCAGAGGCCGGGGAGTGGTAGGGAGGCCCTGTTAGGTGGAAGTGGCCACATGTCTCAGAAGCATGAGAAGGTAGGGCATGTAAGACTTGGTGACAGATCAAATCTTGGAGGTAAGGAAGTACCCGGGGATGGTGGCATGTTCTGGGATCAGATTCTTGGGCGACTGTTCCAGAGATGGACAAGGCCACAGGGTGAGAGTAACAGGAAAGCCAACGTCATGGCCATTGGGAAACCAAGGGTGAGCGTAGCAGGGCAGAGGAGCCAATGTCGGAGGCTGAGCAGATGGGAGGCAGGAAACCCTGGGCAACACAACGTAACTGCAGCCACAGATCATGGGGGAAGATTGGTAATGTGCCAGCACCCAGAGGTCAAGGCAAAGGCAGGACTGTTCCTGCAACATTTGGATGACAGGTGTTTCTGAGAGCTGGGACCCAAGGATGAAAGGAAAAACCACGGGAAAGAAAGAGGGTAAACCACAGAAGGAAGCTGCTTCGGGCAGGGCACACCGTGAACAGAGAACTAGGGAATCCGACCGCCACCGCTAGCTGTGCAGCTCGACCTCATCACAAGGGACCCTAAACTCTAAGGACAGTCAATACTGCCGCCTCCTCAAATCCCTTCTTTTAAAAATAAAACCCTTCTAGAGGCCAGAGGCACAGCTCAACGGTTAAGAGCACTTGGGCTTTGATTCTCCAGTACCATGTAATGACTGGGTGTGGTGGCCCACATGATCACAGAACTGGGAGGCTGAAGCAGGAGGACTGCTGTTGAGCTCCTGGCGAAGGCAAGATGATGAACTGAGGACCAGCCTGGGCTGCAGAGCAAGATTTTGTCTCAAAAACAAAACAAAATCCTTGCAGTATTACTGCCATAGTGTTAGAAAGACTTTCTTTAAGCGGCTTAAATAGTTTTAGAATTTTTTTAAGGGCAAGACTCTAGTGCAGGTAAAGCAACTGAAAATGGAACTATTAATTTGGGAACTCTTTCATTTGTATCAACCTCATTAATTCAAGATCTTTTCTTGCACCTACTTTGCAAACATCACGGAAATTATATAGGGTCCTCTGCTTACTACACAAAACCTCTGAAATGTACATACAGGAATGGTATTAAAGCCAATGTAAACTGCAGGAATTCTTTCAAGGTCTGTCCTAGAATTTCCACTCGGGAGGCTGTCTCCTAAGCCACTCCAGGCTCTGGAGACGGCAAAGCCAGCCAGTATGGGTTGCTTCGAAACTGGAAAATTTTTTCTTAGGACTGGTATTTATAGTCTGGTGTGTCTGCGATCTGATCTGGTTTTGACCGAATAGGAAGCGAGTCTTTTCTAACATGTGGAGCTGTTAATAGTCTAAGAACTAAGAAAAGAAGTAAGTCTAAGGAAAGATCCCAAAAGAGAACTGCTGTTCGGGAAAACAAGCCACTACCTCCCCATCTCTCGGTACCTTCTTTTCAAAGGAGAGATGTTGGTTTGTAAAGGCCTCTGCCAAGCAGACGCCCCACGAGAGCTTTGAAGCTAAAATAAATCTGCCTTCCCTTAAGCTGTGGGTGTCAGGTACTGTGGCCCAAATCTGAAGCCCAAATCTTAACTCCCACTGCTCTCTCCCGTCAGGTCATTTGGGGTGAAACTGGAAACCACTGTCAGCTCCGCATCCTGAGGCTGCTTACCCAGGCCTTGCTTGGGGCGTCCCATGCCCAGGAGACCCGGCGGACACGGGCCACCGGCCTCTGCCTCATCTCTGCCAGTGACCCCAACCGCCTGCAAACTGCGTGGACTGGGGGCGCCCACGTCAGGGTCCTCCTCACCCTCCGCCGGGTTCCCCGGACGCGCCCCGAGCGGAAGTCACGATCTGGGAGACCTCGTCGGGGAGAAGCGCGGCAAAATGACCGCAGCGACCACCCAGGTGGCCACAGCGGTGCTCGTCAGAGTCGGCGGGGAAGCGGTTCCAGGTCCCGGGCGAAGGGCGCGCGCTGGGGCGAGCAGGGCGCGCAGCCGGGCTGCGGGGCTCGGCGGAGGCGGCGCGGGCGGCCCGGCGCGTGGAGCGTCGGAACGGCGGCGGCGGCGCTGCCCGCGCGCCTCGCGCAGCCCCGCCCTCCCGGCCCCCCGCGCCGCGCCCCGCCCTCGCCCCGCCCCCCGGCGCCGGGCGCCCAATCCCAGCGCCGCGCACGTGACGAGCGCTGTCTGCGATGACCTCATCCCTGGTGTGGGATGACGTCAAATTCAAGATGGATGGAATCACAGCGGCAGCGGCGGCTGCGGCGCGCGCGAGCCGAGTGTGAGCGGAAAGGGGCCCGGCGCTTGCCTCGGGACTGAAGAGCGGTGAGTAACTGTCACGCCCCTCGCTCTAGGAGAACTGCGGGGCCCCGTGCGGGGCTACAGCTTCCCCGCAAGACGCGGCCTTTCCTGACGTAACTCTGAGGTGATTTTTCTCTTTTTCCTCCCCCAGCGGGCTGCGGGCTCCCGGCCCCTCTGCGCGTGCGCGGGGCTGCGGCGCTCACTGAGCATGCTCACACTCCCCACGTAGCCGAGCGGGTGTTCGCAGCGCGCATGCTCCTTGCCCGCACCTGGCCTCGCCCTCGCTACTGCGCATGCCAGTCCCCTTGCCGGCCGTGCGGTTCACCCGGACTGGGGTGTCCCCGGTAGCGGCCTCGCGGGGCCGGGACGCGCGACCCTCTTCTAAGCCGTTGAGACGCCCTGCGGCTAAGGGGAGAGCGCACGCTCTCGGCCTTGGCAGACGTGGGCTCTGCCCGGCGGGACGGGGCACGAGCGTGCGCGGAAGCAGGACCCCCACCTGCAGCGCGCGAGCCCCCGGCGCGGAGTGACAGCCGGGTGGCCAGGTGGACCCCCCTGCCTGGCGCCTCCCGCGTTCGCCTGGATCTCCTGGAGCGTTCCTGCCCCGTCCCCGGGCGCCGCGCGGCCCCTCCTCCGAGCCCGGGCCTTCAGCCCTTCCTGCTCGCCCGGGGGATCGCGGCTGGGCGCGGCGCGAAGGAGCCCGGCTGCGGCCACCGTGCCCCGGCCGCGACCCCGCCTTGTCGCCAGGCGTTCGCCCGGCCCTTCGCCCGCGGTCCCTGCGCCCTGTGCTTCGGAACCGCACGCCGGCTGCGTATCTGCGCAGGCGGAGATGCGGGAGATGGGGGCGCCCACGCCCAGCCCGCGACTCTTTTCTGTGGGTGCGTGAGCTTGCGGTGCTGTTCACCTCCAGTATCTGAGGCCATCTGTGTCTCAGCATAGTCCGGAGATGGTTCACGAGCGTGACCCTGAGTCATCTGCTGCCCGGTTGTGTCATGTTCCTCCTACCTTGTTTAAGAGGACAGAAAGTGGGGCGGTCCGTTTTAGGAGGATCTGTCATTGAAAGCTACTGTTTCAAACTTTCCCTCTGCTGCTTAAAGGAGTAAATTTTACTTCCACCTCTTTGACTAAAGGAGGTTCAGTGTACTGCCCCCCCCCCCCCAACACACACACTTTGGTATAACTGGGAATTGAACGCCGGATCTTTGCCTCATCTGCAGCGTTCTCTCTCTCTCTCTCTCTCTCTCTCTCTCTCTCTCTCTCTCTCTCTCTATCTCTAGCTCGAGACAGCCTTTACTAAGTTGTCCATGCTGGGCTTGAACATGGGTTCCTCTTACCTTAGCCTTCCAGAGTGCTGGGTTTAAAGTCATGCACCCTTCCACCCCTAAACTCTGGTGTTAAAGTAGGTATTTGGAATTTCAGTTAGCTTAAAATTTATTTTTGCTTCATTCCTTTTGACACGACTGAAAGGACAGTATGCATCATTCTGTGGAAATAAAAGTCAAAGAAACGATAATCCCCCCGCCCCGAGGAACTTAAAATGTCATATACTTGGGAAAGTGGAAGTTCACTGTGGTAAGGTTTGAAAACTAAAAATAACAAGAAGGATGGGGATATTAATGGAGTCTTTAAAGGAGATGGACATAACTGAGGGAATAATTTTAGTTGTCCCCAAAACGTGAGGAGCTGTGAGGGCAGATGGCAGAGTTGTCCTAGTGCTAAGTTTGCATGTAACAGTTAATGGCCAGAGGGTAAATGTAAAAAAAGAGGCCTCTAGCGAGACTAGGCTAGCCGTACAGCAAACTCAGTGGGGACACCAGGGTGTGGGTCATAAGTATGGCACAGAACCTGTAGGATATACTGGGATGGGTCTGGTCAGCAGACCCCTGCGTGGCTGGGGTCTCAGGAGCTCTGAGCGATGGGTGTGAGTTGCGGTTCACTGATTATTAAAGCCACCAGATCTCATGGAGTAAGCAGAGAAGGTGCTGGGCATTAATGGAGAAATGACGGTGAACCAGCCCTGTGGACCTCTGTGTGTGCAGGAGGTGGTGGCCTGGCCAGCCGGTGCAGGGTTCCCAGAATGCCTGGCCAAGAGTGGGCACCTCTCTGTGGGGGTTCCCCAGAGGGTGCCGGGTAGCAGGCAGTGCAGGGCCAGGTGGAAGAGGGGCTGGGCTGCTGCAGAGAGATGTGGTATCGTGGCGCTTCGGAAGACCGTGCTGCTGGCTGTGGGCGGTTGCAGACGCTTCCTAGAGATTCTGACCTTCCAGCTGGCTCTTTCTACTGAAGATAAGGAGGTGTAGGAAGGATTCAATGGCAGAAACTGGATGCACAAGTCTGTAGGGTAGTTGGTAAGAACTATCAAATGAGGGGCAGAGGTAATTGGGCTCAAGGGGGGCCATTTCAAGTGCAGGTTTGCAGCCTAGGAGGAAGCAGAGGAGGGGTTTCTGAGGCCATGCAGTGACGTGGCCAGCTGTACTTCAGGAAAGGAGTTGAAAGGCGTGATTTCTGCTACTGCATCTAATTGGAGTAAACAGTAGAGAAAAATCAACAAGCATATATTGTCATCGTGTTACAGGGAAGAGAGCCAGAAGATACTAAATAATATATTAGTCCTGAAATAGCTCAGTCCTGTTGGGGACACGGTGACTAGTAAGAACTCTGTAGAGGGAACTTACTCTGTGTGGTGGAAGTTGCAAGGACGTGTCTGAGCTAAAGTAGTTCAGGAGGGTGTTTTAGTTTGCTTGGGCTGCTGTCCGAAAGTACCACCGAACCCTCAGGAGGTGGAGGCGGTAGGATTGCCATGTGTTTGAGACCTGAAGAGTGAGACCTGAGACCCTGTCTCAAAAATAAGAGTACCACAGACCAGAAGGCCTAGCAACAGGAACTTTTATTTTCTCAGAGCCTGAAAGTCCTAAGTTGAAGATGACAGCAGGCTTGGTTTCTCCTGCAGCCTCTGCTTGGCTTGCAGATGTCCTCGTCTGTCTGCCATCTCAACGCTGCCCCTCTGTGTGTGTCTTTGTCCTCTTCTCTTCCTCTGAGGACACTGGTTATGTGAGGTTAGGGCACATTTTATATTAGTTATCTAACTTTAGCTGAATTACCTCTGTAAAGACCTCCTCTCCACATGTCACTGTGCTGTGAGGAGCTGGTGTTAGGACTGCAGCCTGACAGCGGGGATGGGCTGGGAGGACAGGCAGCCCTTGTTGACTTCTTGGAGGACGGGGGACAGGAGGTGAGCCAGGGAGGGTTAGACAGATCTGGCTGCGGGAGCAGAAATAAGCCTAGCCGAGCCTAAAGTTATCATGGGACAATGAAGGGAAAAACTGGAAAGCAGTTTGAGAGCCAGCTTTCAAAGAGCCTTGGAGTGCATGTTTTTAAAATTTTGCATTTTAGCCTAATGGAGAACCATTGCTTTTATTTTGTAACTCACCAGGACAGAGGCTGGCTCTGTTCCTTTGGGTCTTAGGTCTCAACTGAAACATCCCATCAAGACCTTCCTGACTGCTGCCAGCCCCTGTGGCCTGTTCCCACGAGGGCACCTTGCACCTGGGATGTTACCGCTTTCATTTGTTGGTGTTCTGTCTTTATCATCTAGTTTTCCTCACTAGGAAAGGAGAGGGGAGGAGAGGTGGTCAGGGTGCCCACGTCTCAGGTGCACTTACCTTCAGGCACGTGAGCTGAATCAGTGAACGTGGTGACATGTATATTTCTGGAAGCTCCGTCTAGGGCAGCATGGTAAAGAAGGGTTTGTAGGCATGACAGGAAGGGTGAAAACCACATGGAAACATACTAGTTAGGGCTCTTTAATAAGGAGAACGGAAACTGATCAGCTGACCCTAATTGAAAAAGGAATTTATTATAAACATACAAGGTTGTTTGTGGAATTTAATGAAAAGCTAAAAAACTTGAGCAAGAAGGACAAAACCCAGAAAATCAGACTAATTCTAAGAATGTCTGCATCGGGACTAGTGGTTACATTTCCAGGCTGTTAGGGAACAGGATACTAGGGCTCCCCACAACTGACCGGGGAAGCCAGGCCCCCAACCCTGCCTGTGGAATAGGTTCGCCAACACTTGGGAAGATTTATTAGACAAAAACTCAAAAGTACACATGAAGTGTGGGCTCTCATGCAAATAAATAGACACAAGACGTTTAAAAGTAAACCCCCCCAGAGTGCAGGTCCACCAGAGATGGTTCCTGAGGTGTGAACTGCAGCGGGATTTATTTCTGTTTTGGGGATGGAAACCTCTCATCTCTACGTAGGTGGGGTTTGGTCCCACCCATAGGCAGAAAGTCAGTGGCTGTTCGACAGGCAAAGTGACGGCTCATACACAGGAGATAGCCACCACCTGCAGGAGTTGGGGTGTCCCTGGGAGGGTCCCAGTTTTGCCTGTGGACTATCCCCTTTTGGTGGGTTAAAGTGCACTCCATTTTCATGCGTTTGAAAGGTGGGATTCCTGAGGGTGGGGGTGGATTCGAGGAAGTCCAATTTACAGGTGAAAAGCCCACATCCAGGGCCCAGTTACACGTTGTCTTAGGAATTTCCTTTTTAAAACTGACCCTGTGGCTTAGCAGCCTTTATCAAGAACACGATTGTAAACCCATGATTTGCCGTGTCTCCTTTCCCCAGCCCCGTTCCTACCCTCCAGGGCCGCCCCCACCCCAGATGGCTCAGCTCCATTGCCTGTTGCCTTTGTTATTCTCCTCAGGACCCCTATCCCAAGGAACAGTTCTCCTGGGCCTGGCCAGTGGGTTGGCCTGACAAGTGTTGAGTAGAACCAAGCGGCTGTGGGCAGGAAGATGAGGGACGGCTGCTGAGGGGCAGGACAGCCCAGCGGAGGACTCTCAGCTCCAGTGTCCTGAAGAGCGGGACACGTACTATGGTGGGGCCTGGTCAGCCGCTGTGCACTGAGGAGCCGACCTGAGTGGCATTGGGGCAGGCAGCTGATTGTGGTGGTGAAGATACCTTTGGCTGAGATCACACCCGAGAGAGGCTGTCAGAGCCAGGCAGGGACTGGAAACCAGGTGGTTCCTGACCTCTGGGAAGGATGGCGAGCTGGTCTGGCTGTTAACGCGAGGTGCTTTAGGTGTTCTCTGAGTGTCTGTGTTGTCAACAGGTAAGTGGTGATCATGCCACTGTGCAGAATATCAGTCGTCCCTGTGGGAGGAGACAGTGAGGTTGTAGGCAGTTAGGGATAAAGGGCCCCCGGATGGGGGGAATTCGCTGAACAGCAGGATGATAGAAAAGGCAGCTGGCCATAATTTGGCACAGTCTGTAGCTGACCACTTTCCAGAACTACTTAGTGGGCAAGTAGTAAGTAGTTAAAAGAAGATGGATGGAGTGAAAGATCTTCAAGGGAGAAGTACTTAAGGGTGGAGAACCTAGCAACCAGCCCTGGCAACCGAGCTGCTTAGCATAGGACAGCCCCTTACCCAGCTACACTATAAAAAACCCTAGACAGTGAGCCACGTGGGCAGCCTACATTTCCAGGTCCCCTTATGACTAGCAGAAGCCTTACCCTCCTATCTCTCTTTCCCATCTGTAAGTTTCCCAATAAAGTATTCTCTTCGCAACCTGCCTCCCGTCGTCTGCGACTCATTCTTTAAGCCTGCGCAGACTCTCGGCACGAGGCCCCACGGGACCGGGGCCTGACATTGCAGCCGCTGACGTCCCCCACGGGAAGCCAGGCCCACTCAGCTGAAGGAATAGATCTCCTGCCTTGCATCACTGAAAAAGCATTTTCAGAACTATCCAGTCAGAAGCTTGGGAAAGATTTATTAGATAAAAATTAAGAAGACTCAGAGTATGGTCCCTTCTTAGGCAGAAATAAAGAGGCACAAGACATTTAATAGTACACACTCCAAGAGTGTGGGCCCTCTGGAGGTGGGCATGGAGGTGTACCCTAGCCAGAGCTGGACATACTTGTATGGTGGTTCTTTTTTGAAGAGGGGTAGAAATCTGTAATCTATAGGAAGTTGGCTGTTGATCCCAACCACAAATAGGAAGAAGATGGCTCATCATACAGGGGAAAGGGTGACCCATCTTACGTGTAGAGGACACTAGCCTAGTCTTGCGGTCCTTGTTTATAGTTCCTTCCTCATACTTCTTCAAGGTGGGTGTGTCAGATGTTTTGCCCAAGACATCTTAATGCTTAAGATCTGGTTCCCAGTCTTCACTATAACAGCTAATTTAATTTACAGACAGTGTATCTCTAAGGAATAGTGGGTGTGATAAGCTAGGAAGAAAAGAAGTATAAACAAACCAAAGGATAACCTGCATGATTTTGTTTCCTGAAGGGGCAGTCTTCTTGAAAGTACAACTTCTAAGATTCTGTTTTTTCTCTCCTTTCTACCTTATTTCTAAGCTATACAACCCCATAAGACTGAAACTCTGAGCCTGTCTCATGCCACCTCAGATAGTGGCCTCAGAGAGTGCTAACTGTGGGGGTATGGGCTCAGAGAGGAGCCCTGTGTATATTATATCCCAGGGTCACTTGTCCTCGCTTTTCCTGGTTCACTTCTGTGACATTCTGTCCCTCTTTTTCCAGTGTCATGGCTAGGATTGTACAAGCAGCTTCTAACGTCCCAAAGGTTTAGTGTTCCCAGAGGTCAGTTGTATAGTAATGTTTAGGATTTAAGGAAATGGTTTTCTGTTGAAATGTTAAAAAGAGTCTTGTGGTCAATCCTAGAATCCGGCAAGTTTCTGTCACTTCTTAGCTGTGGCGCCAGCGTGAGCGTTGGTCTGTCTAGCGTGGAGGCAGGTGAGGACATTTTGGTCCATTCTTGCCTTGTACTCTCTTCCTGGTGGCTTGTGTTGAGTATGTTGGCTTCAGTTTCTTCTGTTCCAGAATTGCGGGCTTCCCCTGGCTCCTCAGAAATCTGCATCTCCTGCAGCCGATCTGACATTGGCATTAGGAGGCAGATACTTGCATTGGATGAATTTGATTTAAGACAGGAGTCTGCTGCCCCCCTCCAGCATTCAGTGTATGGGAGGGATTCGAGGTGATGGTGTGAAGCAGTTTCCTGGACCCAGCTCTGCAGGACTCTGTGATCGTTAGAACTTGAGATCAGGACAAACCTTGGGAAATTTTTCAGCTCCAGGTGGATCAGGTGAACATTCCCAAAGTGTTGGCAGAGGTGTGGAGACTGGGGTGTTTGCTGTTACTGCCCCAGGCCTTCCCTGTGTCCCACTACGCACTCTCCCAGCCTCCCAGCCACACCAGCAGCTTCCTGAACCCCGTGCAGCTCTGCACCCTCTCTGACACTGCTGCCTGCCCAGCCGTGGGACAGCTGCACAGCAGCTCGCTCCCCTGCACAACAGTACAATGCGTGACGTAGAGCCGGCCGGCATCAGAGGTGGCATCAGGAGGGCGCCTGCTGGGGGACGCCGTTTGCAGACCTGGCCTCTCCCACTTCGAGCCTTGCTAGGGCGTCTCAGGACGCTGCTTTTTCGTCCATCTCGGCCCCACTCACTGTTGCTGAGTGGTCTGGACAAGGTTACATACCTAGCAGGTGGCAGCCCTGGACCTGAGGCCCGCCCCCTGCCTGAAAAGGAGAGGGGCGGTGGGGTAGCTTTTCCATGGAACTGTCGGATACGACATGAGCTCTTTACCATCCAACATGAGATAGAAAAAAGTTTTGGCAGTTTGAGCTGGTGTTTTCACGTGAGAGTCCAAGTGGTAAAGCCAGGCAGCCAGCCACGCGTTAGTCTGGCTTGTGGGGCTCAGTGTGGGAAAAGAGGCAGGTCTCACTTAGCGTTTTCGGCTGCCCACAGCAGCCTTTCTCCATTTCTAAGAGTGCCTGGCCTTTCCGAGTGTGGTGATAGAGTTGATGCTCCTCGATGGCAAGCTGGGGAGAGCTGAGTGACAGCTGCGGCAGCGTGCGTCCGTTTGTACGGAGCTCCTGATCACGCAGCGCGAAAATAGGCAGAAAATTGGTGTGGCATGGGCCTCCACGCGCGCTTCCTGCGTCTGGATCAGAGAAGTGCGCCAAGCAGAGCCCACAAAGCCGGCCTCAGCGGAGGGCTGAGGAGTAGAGAAATCCCACGTCAGGGAGAGCTCAGGCTGCGCTTCGCCGCTGCACTGTGGTGGCTAGGTTGTCTCCTGACACTCAGCAGCTGTGATTCTTGCCTTCGTTCTTAACGTAGCATTTTATATTTTCATCCCAGTTGTTAAACTTAGTAAATGTATGTGTTGGGGCTGGAGGCATAGCTCAGCAGTTCCGAGCACTGGCCTGCTAAGTGCGAGGTTCAGTTCCCCAGCACCACATGGGCTGCAAGTGGTAGCACACGACACTTTTGTAGAAAATAAATAGAACATAAAAGGCCTGTGCCATGGGGCCTGGCTTAATATTTTTAAATAATCAAATAATAAATGTGTGACTACTGTGGTTAAAACATAAAAATCCACAGTATCAGTTGTCTGAGTTAGACAGTGACTGTCTACAGCCAGCTTGTTTACAGAGCTTAGTAACTGAATCAAAATATACAAGCAAGGGTCTTAAATGAGCACGTCTGTACGATACAGTGCCCTCTCATCTCTCTAGATCTCCAGTCGTTAGGGCCTGGGAAGAGTGGGCGCCGTCGCCTTCCTGTTTATAATCCTTGGTGGCAGTACGATGGCCGCCTGCGTCCATCTCCCTGTCCAGTCTCCCGGATTCTCTTCCCCCTTCTGTACCTTTGTTCCAGCCAGACAAGCTGCCTGCAGTTCCTGGGACGCCTCAGGGTCCGCCTCATCTCTAATATTGCCCACACTACTCTTTTACCTTAAAATGCCCATCACCTTTCCTGCCCGTCTCTGACCCCCACTCTCCGACCCCTCTGCCTGGCCACGGTCGCAGGGTTCTCTCGCAGCTCCTGCCTGTCCGGCATCTCCTTCTGCAGACGCTCTGACTGCCACTCTGCTGGACTGTGCTAAGCGCACGTTGCCATGCCCCGTTCCTTCCTAAGACCCGATGCTCCAGGAGGCAGGCCATGCTTCTTGGGTTGATGGCTTCCATGTCCCTGGGTCTCCGGCACATCCCAGGTAGAGCCCAGTGTACAGCGCGTGCACAAACAGATGTGCGATTCCTGAAGTCTAGCAGGAGTAAGGCAAACATGAAAATGCCGGCAGAGAAGGGGCAACTGTGGGGCAGTTGAGTGTTTTGCCATTGAGTCTGAAAGCGGGGAGAACTGAAGGGCATCTTCAGGCCCTGGCAGGCACTGGTGCAGGCCAAGATCAGAGCCGGCTTCGGGGACAGCCCCTCACTGGGGAGGGGGACTGCTAACAGGTATGTGCGTGCGGCTTGCCTGCCTCACAACCTCGGAGACTCTTCTCTTGGATCCTCTGAAGAGCGTAGGCCTGGAGTGACCATCAAGACGGATGTCTTGGAGCCGGGAGAAACCCTGCAGGCGTACTGAGGCCAGCTGTGGTCCATCAGCAGGGTGGTAGACTTTCACTAACATTCTTAGTCTTCCTCTAATAGCAAAACAAGTGTAGTAACTTCGTTGTTCTGTAGTTCAGGTGGTAGAGCCCAGGACTCATATGTGCTAGGCAGGCGGATCTGCTGCTGAGCTACATCCTCAGCCCCATAACAATATTTTAATGAAAAGATGGCATTATAAGACCAAACTAGGGAGACAAGGTGTTCAAGTAACGGAAGCCCATGTGAAGGGTTTCATAGGGGGCGCCGGCTGTGCCTCTTTGAGTGACTGCGTTCGCCAGGAGCACAGGGCCGAATCTGTGTTTTCTTTGCTATTAAATTCCTACAGTTTTAGGAGTTAGTCCTACAATTCGTGAAAGCTAATTCTGCATTTCTTGGGTGCCTCGTATGCTTTAGATGTGAGCTCATGGCACCTTTGCCATAGCCTTACAAGAGAGTGCAGTGCTATGCCCCCTCCACACAGGACGTGTCTCAGGTTGGAACTGCGACCTCCAGCCAGTATCTGGCGCTGGAGCTTGAGCACCAGGCCTCCTTGCTGACAGATTTGAAGAGAATTTCAGTGAAGTCTCAGTTTAAACCTTTTAAGTTTAGAGCGAGATCAACGTTTTGTTTGTGCTATTATTGAAAGTATAATTTGGTAAGAAAATAGAGTTTATGAGATTACAAGGTAATAGTGTAAGAAAGCAAACACATTTTTCTGTTCTTCAATATTCCTAACCTTCACTAACGTTTCAGCAGTAACTAGCAAATCATTTTTCTTTTTCCAAATTCTTGCCTTTTCTTAAAGGTCTGGAGAGATCTCCACTTTTCAACCAATTGTTAACCTTATGCTCAAGTATGCAGAGTGATAAAGTTCGTTTAAATGATTTATTTCAGGGATTTAGGTAACTCATATTTGTTTAATAAGTTAATAGGAATAGAACCAAGAATCAAATAATAACCCTTCATTTTCGCATATCATTTCATATATACTGGCATGGCTCCAGCAGTTGCCTAATGGAATAAAATGCCTACATTATAGATTTTAGTCCCTAAAATTCTTCGTGTTGACTGGCTGACGATCTGCCTTAAGCCATGAGACGTGGGAGTTTATAATTTCAGCCTTATTTCTTCGAAGTTGTAGGGGAGTTGCTGCCACACCGGCTCTCGCCCGGCGGTTGGACACCCAGGCCCCTTCCTTCCCTGAGAGCTGCTCACCTGCTGTCGGTGACAGTGTCGCCTTCTGTCTTTCAGATAAGCCAGAGCAATGGAGGGATTGTTGCATTACATCAACCCAGCACACGCCATCTCACTGCTCAGTGCCCTCAACGAGGAACGCCTCAAGGGACAGCTGTGCGATGTGCTCTTGATTGTGGGGGACCAGAAATTCCGAGCTCATAAGAATGTGCTGGCCGCCAGCAGCGAGTACTTCCAAAGCCTGTTCACCAGTAAAGAAAACGAGGCACAGACTGTCTTTCAGCTGGACTTCTGTGAGCCTGATGCTTTCGACAACGTGCTGAACTACATCTACTCGTCATCGCTGTTTGTGGAGAAGGGTGGCCTCGCTGCCGTGCAGGAGCTGGGCTATAGCCTGGGCATCTCCTTCCTGACCAACATCGTGTCCAAAGCCCCACAGGCCCCTTTCCCAGCATGCCCCAGTAGGAGAAGAGTGTCCTTGGAGGAGGATGAGAGCAGCTCTCAGAAGAGGAGTGTCATCGTGTGTCAGAGCAGAAATGACACCCAGGGGAAGGCTGCAAGCCAGAACCCACCCGAACTCAGCCACTCCTCCCGGCTCTCACCCAGCGGCACAGGCAAGGTTGCTGCCCCCAAGCCACAAGTCCCCAAGCCAGCAGAACCACTTCAAAGTCTGACCTTAACCGAAAAGGGCTGGCCCAAAGACAGCACCGTGGGGTCTGCTAAGTCCCTGGAGCAGCCTGGGCCTCTGGATGACCCCAGCAGGAGCAGCCTGGTGAAGAGGAATGCTGTGCCGCCCCCAAAGCCTCCCCTTGACAGGGACACTGGGGAAGACAAGCCAGCCTCCAGCAGCCAGCTTCCAAAGGGAAAAGCAATCGAGCTGGCTCTGAAAAGACCACGGCCACCTGTCCTGTCCCTCCGTAGCTCCTCAGAGACTCCCTATGTCTTAAAGGAGCCCAGCAAAGGAAGTGGCCAAGGCGAAGATAGAAACCTGCTGTATTACTCCAAGTTAGGCCTGGTCATCCCTTCCAGCGGGTCTGGAAGCCAGAGCATCGACAGAAGTGGCCCTCTCGTAAAGAGCCTCCTCCGAAGGTCCCTGTCCATGGACAGCCAGGTCCCCGTCTACTCCCCTGCCCTGGAGCCGCAGTCTCCCCAGGGCCCCCCAGCAGTGCCGAAGGATACGCCAGGGAGTGTGCTCTGTGCTTTAGCTCAGAAGGCATGCTTCAGAGACTGTGGGGAGAAGAAAGCAGCCCCGGATGACAGGCCCCTGGCGATACAGCCGCACCGCCTCCGGTCATTCAGTGCCTCTCAGTCCACAGACAGGGCGGCCACGTCCCCCATCTCGGATGTGCGCGTTAAGACCGAGCCCGGCAGCCCCCCGTCGGAGCCCTCAGACATCATCAGAGTCACGGTGGGGGACGCCGTCACAACCTCTTCCCCCAGCACCGCCGCCACCACCGCCCCGAGAGACCTGCCCCTTAAAACGGAAGAGGACCAAAAGGACATGAGCAGACTCCCAGCAAAGAGGAGGTTCCAGGCAGACAGAAGGTCGCCCTTCAAGAAGGCCAAGGCCAGCGAGCCCGGGCGCCCCGCCTCAGAAGCCAGTTGTGAGGACAGCGCCAGCCCGCCCCCCCTGGACGGCCAGTTCCCACACTCTGACTCGAACAAAGACGAGTTTGGTGAGTTGGAGGGGACGAGACCCAACAAAAAGTTTAAGTGCAAACATTGCCTTAAGATCTTTAGATCAACCGCAGGCCTTCACCGCCACGCTAACATGTATCACAACCCAGAGAAGCCCTACGCTTGTGACATCTGTCACAAGAGGTTTCACACCAACTTCAAAGTGTGGACACACTGTCAGACCCAGCACGGCATAGTGAAGAACCCGTCCCCAGCCGTGAGCTCCCACGCGGTGCTGGATGAGAAATTCCAGAGAAAGCTGATTGACATAGTGAGGGAGAGGGAGATTAAGAAAGCCCTGATCATTAAGCTGCGGCGCAGTAAGCCCGGCTTCCAGGGCCCCGGTAGCTCCCCAGCGCAGCAAGCCATCAAGAGGAACTTGCGCTCGCGGGCCAAGGGCGCCTACATCTGCACTTACTGCGGGAAGGCGTACCGCTTCCTGTCTCAGTTTAAGCAGCACATAAAAATGCACCCGGGAGAACGAGGCCTCGGAGTTCCTAAAGTTGCTAAGCCAAAAGAGCATGCTCCTCTGGCCAGCGCGGCAGAGAGCAAGGAGGTTTACCCGTGCCGCCTCTGTAATGCTAAGCTCTCTTCTCTCCTAGAGCAAGGCAGCCACGAGCGCCTGTGCCGGAACGCCACCGTGTGCCCTTACTGCAGCCTCAGGTTCTTCTCGCCCGCCCTGAAGCAGGAGCACGAGGACAGGTGTGAGTACAAGAAGCTGACCTGCCTGGAGTGCATGCGCACCTTCAAGTCCTCCTTCAGCATCTGGCGCCACCAGGTGGAGGTGCACAACCAGAACAGCATGGCCCCGGCTGCGGAGCGCGCGTCCCCACCCACGCTGGAGCCCAACGGGGAGGCGACCCGGCCCCCGGCCCCTGCGGAGCCCAGCAAGACCAACCATGTCGCTGGCCCTGCAGTGCCCAAAGAAGACCACGCCCTCAGCGACTCTTCAGAGCAAGTGAACTTTGACTCGGAGGATTCCTCCTGCCTCCCCGAGGACCTGAGCATCTCAAAGCAGCTGAAGCTCAGGGTGAAGGCCGAGCCGGCTGAGGATGCCGAGGAGGAGCCGGCAGCCGTGGCCGAGGCCAGCGCAGGCCCCCGGGATCCGGGCCCCGGCAAGGAGGCCGGCCTGTGGCCCTGTGAGAAGTGCGGCAAGGTGTTCCCGGCGCACAAGCAGCTGGAGCGCCACCAGGAGCTGCTCTGCTCCGTGAAACCCTTCATCTGCCACGTGTGCCACAAAGCCTTTCGCACCAACTTCCGCCTCTGGAGTCACTTCCAGTCCCACATGGCTCAGGCCACAGAAGAGCCAGCACATAAAGAGGCAGAGGTGTGCCCTCTGCCCACAAACTCACCCTCCCCGCCACCTCTGCCGCCGCCGCCTCCCCTGCCCAAGATCCAGCCCTTAGAGCCTGACAGCCCCACAGGCTTGCCCGAGACCCCCACCCCGGCCACTGAGAAACTCTTCGCACCTCAGGAGTCTGACACCCTCTTCTACCATGCCCCACCCCTGTCCGCGATCACATTTAAGAGGCAGTTCATGTGTAAGCTCTGTCACAGGACCTTCAAGACTGCTTTCAGCCTGTGGAGTCACGAGCAGACGCACACTTAAAG
Source organism: Ctenodactylus gundi (assembly GCA_004027205.1). Taxonomy (NCBI): domain Eukaryota; kingdom Metazoa; phylum Chordata; class Mammalia; order Rodentia; family Ctenodactylidae; genus Ctenodactylus; species Ctenodactylus gundi. Next base: position 360,049 of record PVKB01000685.1, read on the forward strand.
GCTGAGCTCTTACCTGCAGAGAAGCGGGAGGCCTGCCTCGCAGACTGTGTCTTAGGGAACAGTATTTTTTTAAAGATAATAAAGGTTGGAAATTGTTATGCCTGAATTTAAGTTTGAGATACACAGAAATAAATTAGGAATGTCCTCACTGAGCCTCAGAAATAAGCTGAATTGTGGCAGCCCTGCACCTCGCAGCATCAGGAGTGACTTCCTTGCTGCCACCCCGAGCAAGTCCTGACCAGTTGCCCTCTGCCTCCTTCCAGGGTGCCAGCAGGGCCACCTCGCCTTTGAGGTTTGGGGTTTTTGCTGGCTTTGACTAGTGGGATGCCAAGGAAGTCTTCCCTCCTCTGACCATGTCAGACTCCTACGCTCTGAGTAATCTCAGCTATGTTCTTAAGGCCAGAAAGGTATTAGGAAAAAGTGGCGTCATTCACAGTATTGGTTTAGATCTTAAAATACCTTAGCAATAAAAAAAAAGATAAACCTCAGCTCCAATAAGTTATCCTGACACTTGATTTTTAAAAAGCCTAAAATATTGGGTATGTGGTCATGTAGATCTTCCTCTTGTGTGAAAATTGTGAGAAATTCAACTGAGCAATAGTCACACTTGGGTTTTAAGATCCTGTTGGTGATCACTTGATGTAAGGCACGATGGTCACGCTGCACAGAAGACCAGAGGACGAGCGTGCAGCTTCTGTGGTCCTGCTCAGCTGGCTCACCAGCCCTGGTAACAGCGCCCTGTCCTGGCGTGCCAGGCGCCCCAGTGTTGCTTCCCGCCGCCCCGGTGGCATAGCCTGTACTTGTTTCCTCTGGTAAATTCCATTACATATTGATAATTTGAGTGTAATCTGGACAAAAAAAAATGGACACAGCACTCATTTGAATTTCCGTTAGTGTGACAGGTGAGGTGGGATGGGTGTTGAAATAGAGCCCCACCCTCAGCACCAGGGGGACAGCGGCTGTCCCTGGGAGCCACTGCTTCCCTGCTGTGCTCTGGCGCAATGCAGACGGGCGCCGGCCTCTGGCTTTCGGGAGGACTTCTCGGGGGAGCAGTGGAGTCCATGGTGGTTAAAGTGTCAGCAGCCAGACCACACTGCCCTAAGCCCCTCCTTCCTACTCGTAAATACCTACTAAAACACTTAAGTAGGGTCCAAATTAGCTTCTGCTATTTATTTCAGCCCAAAGGTTTTGGGCTTCGTTTTTCTACTGTGTGTGAGTTGTTGAAAGCCTTTCAGTAGGTGGTACCCAGAGCTCAGGGGGTGTTTCAGAAGGGATAAAACTTAGTTCACTCGTGGGGAGGGTTAGATGTATAAAAGAAACACTGAAACTACAAAATCCTTTGTAAGGTAGTGACACAGATTAAGACTTGGAGTTTGTACTTTTTTTAACAACCCGTTCTTTGACATTTAAAAAATCTATTACTGTGATGGAAAATTTCTAATTTGTGCCCTTGCAGAGAAAAGCCCCGCACCCCCCGCCCCCTCAGAACCAACACTCTACACCAGTGGTAAGAAAGATGCTCTCTTGATTCAGGAACAAGCATTTTATAAAGAGTTAATTGACTTTGTGTAGTACAGAAACTATGAAATTTTGCCTTTATCCTTTCACTTGAAAAAGCTGTCAACAGTCCCCAAATATTTTGGTCGTTCCTTCCTATTTTGTCCTCAGATTTGATGGAGAAGGAAAAATGAGATTAGGTTGTGGTTCCTGATTCCCGCCGTCTTTCTATTTCTTGAAGAAATCTATGCATTTTAAAGATGACACGCAAGCACTAGACCTCTAAGGAAAAACCGCGAGGATGCAGGGTTGTGCCTCAAGGTCATTCCGTGTGTGATGTGGAATTTCTTGCTCCGAAAACCCTGGTAGCTGTCACTCCTTCAGATGACCATCTCCCTAGGTCATTACCACCTCCCTGGCTTTGAGAGGGCCTGTGAAAATTCCATAGAACATCACATCATGGCATTGTACATTCACTATCCCAGGACTTGAATCTTTACGCTACATTTTTGACAGTTTTTAAAATACTGTTAGCCAGTTAAGTTAGAGAGAGAGAGAGAGAGAGAGAGAGAGAGAGAGAAATTGGTCTAAATATAGGCTCTGCATATCTGTTCAATTTTTAAAATTACCCGTGTTTTGTCTTGTTCGTATTTTTGTCTAGGCAGGAACTAAAAGATTTCAAATAAAATTTTGAACCAAAAAAGTTTATAAATGCAGTTCCAGTTTTTCTATTACTTTTTATACTGTAACTTAAAAGCATTAGGCTGAAAGAGTTTATTTTGGTGGTCAAAGAAAAAGCTTCCACTCAATGTAACTATTTTAGATGTTAAGTAGTAGGGTAACAGAAGACATGTTAACTGCTTTATTCAGTAAACAGTTTTTTAAAGAATGTTTATCTCAGCCAGTGGGCAAATACTTGTTGTAAATAAATTGCTCTTTCATTGTTGCAACTCTTTAGATAGTAAAGATATTCTTGTAAATTTTTTCTGATTGTAATTAATTTTTGAAAATGTAGAAAGCTCATTATTTCTTGTAAGTATTGAGGATGCCTGCTTTTTTATGCAGTTGTGAGAATGTAAAATGTTTTAATATATTCTTTGTTAATCTGAAAACCTTATAATTGAATCATTTTCTTTATATGTTAGAAGGAAGGAACATACAGTTTGGGTTTTTTATCATTCAGAGTAAGCAATGGAGGTAACAAATACACATCTTAATAGTCATATTTCAAGATTAATAAAATTTTCACCTTTATAACTAGTTAGCATACATTTACATTTTTACCAAAAATGCAACTATCAAATGATGTTGTTTGTGTTCATGGAGAAATACATGTCTCCTGGCTTTGTGCATCAAAATAGATCATAACCTCCATGAACTTGAGCCAGTGCTGCTTGGTTATTACCCCGTACACCTGCCACTCCTCACTTGTCAGTGGAGGCGACAGGCCGGGCCTGGGGGTAGGGCAGCTGCCTCCCAGCCAACCACAGGGTCAGGGTGAGGGAGCAGGTGGAACTGACCCCTCAAGTTGGCCTTTGTCCCCCCGACTCTCTTCTCCAATTCAGTACTGAGACGTGCTGGGTATACAGCCATAATCTGGAAACCGAAGAAATAAAGTGTTTGCATTATCTTAGTACAGAAATAAATTAGATGTCATTCCTAACAGATTTCTTTATAAGTTTCATCCAGTTAACCATTACTGGAATTTTACAAGAATTTCCAGTGTCTCATTGATTTTTTGTGTCAATTGTGAAAGGCATTATTGATTTAAGTAATGCTGCTACACATTCTTTCCTAAGAGTTCTCTAACACTGCTGCTGGATTTATTTAACTTTTAAAAACAGGTTTTTCTTTTGTGGCTTTAGCACTTTGAGAAATCTGCTGTTTGCATACTTTTTAACGGTCCCACCGTGGCTGGGGGTCTCCAGTCCCAGGCATTTCCACACACCGGGGAGGGACTGAGTCAGTGTTGAGGTTATGGAGGAAGAAAGAAAGAAGTTCATTTGGATCCAAAAATTCCTCCGAGGAACAGGCTTTGGGGAAGCAAAGTGTTTCACAGGAAGTCTCTATATCGTTGCATTCAGCATCCTTTAAGCATTTCTACTCTTGTCTGAATTTCCACTAAATTATTGCTGGTTAGTACGCAGTCTCAAAGTGATCATCTCTTACGAACATGATTCCAACACTGTCGGTTTTTCATTGAATATATGCTTATTGCGTAAAGGGAACTGAGTGGCTTCACAATTGTACGTGTTCTGCGACATGTCGTATGCCTTAGCGCGGTCAGCTTCCAGTTGTCTTTAGGAATAAGCTGTGTTGGGCTGAGAACTCATAGCGAATTAGACCAGTGTCATCCCATTGCTTACTGTGTCCAGTTCTGTTGTCCGGTGACTTTGCTTAAATCTTGACTGGAGTGATTGGAGCCAATAAATTTGTACCGCATTTTGCTTTGAGTCCTCGGTGGTATGCTTTCCATCTACATTGGCCATGCCCGCTACGTGGCCGCCATGCCAGGCTGCGGACCCCAACTCACGATTTGCATGTATGAAAGTAAAGAGGAGCCGGCTTGGTGGCACACGGCTGGAATCCCAGCACTCTGGACGCCATGAGTTCAAGGCCAGCCTGGGTTGCACAGCAGCTTCAGGACCAGCCTGGACTGCAGAGTGACCCTGTCTACCCCCCCCCCCCCACCCCCCACACACACAAAAGGAAAGAATATTAGAGTAAACAGCAAGTTGTCCCACTTAGGTAATGTACTGGGTCGGGATGAGTCGGGTGCTAGCGGGTTTTCCTTAGTTCCTGCCGGCTTATGTGAAATACGTGATCGCTGAACCCCCCCTGTGCAGCCATCTTTGCTGGTCCACCTTTCTCCTCGGTGTTCCGTTGGGTTCTTGCCCACCTTTACTTTCAAAGTGGGCGTTTCGAGGTGTGTGCCTTGCGGGGGTGTGAATACACGCAAAGCTAAGCTCACTGCCGTCGCACTGGTAGGCTAATTTTCCATCTGCACTAAGGGCTTCAGCATTGTAGCGGGCCGCACTACCGAGGCCCCTGCACACAGCAGGGCGTCACCTGATGCTCTTTCCTTGCGCCGGGCCTCCCCTGGAGCTGACTGGCACGGGCTGGGGCCGTGGGTTGGCCAGCACGGGTTCTCGCCACGCTGGCTCTCGCTCAGTTCTTCAAGTAGCTCTGTGTCCTTAGTGTCCTGAGTTAGTCTTGCTGGGACCATCTGCCTAAAAGTTCCTCAGTCCGGCTGCACAAGGGACACGTGATCCAGTTCTCTTCCACCTGCTTTTGCCCTGCCACTCAGTTCACTATTGAATATTGTTTTATTTGAGCTTGTTGCGCTTCTGGTACATCCTCCTGATCTGCAGCCCCTGTCCAGAGCCCGTGGCCGTGAATCCATGTCTCCTGTGTTCCGTATTCTCCCCAGCCAGAGGCTGCGCTGTGGCCCAGTTCCTCGGAGCAGGGGCTGCAGGGCCTGGGAAGTTCTGGTGGCAGGTGTTGTCACAGAGGGCGGTGTACAAGGAGGAACCCTCCGTGCTGTTCAGAGGCACTTGACAAACCAGCCTCGCCAGTTTCTGATGTGGCATGAATTTGAGTCTCACGCGATTAGCCACCAGCCCCATGCCCCTCACTGGGACTCCTTAGGTCAACTCATCCATATGACACAGCGAGCATTATGCCCAGCCTTGTGTCTGACACCCACACCCAGTGGCTGACACCGTTCCGTCCTGGTAATGCTCCCTGCCTCCAGGAGTCACCCCTTCAAAGTGCTTCTGTGAAAGGCTGGCGTGACCCGGCATGGCTCATGCCACCTTCTGTCTGAGCCGTGTGCAGCCTGTCCTGCTCGACGAGGCGGGCGCAGAGTGCAGGGCCTGCTGTGTGCATTCCCAGGCGGGTTCAGACAGACAGGTCTCTTGAAAGTTAAGCGCTATGTGTTCGATCAGTCCCAGGTGAGGAACATGCGGGGCACAGTAGGTCGCCTGAGTGTGCCAAGCTGCCCCCGTGAACTCCTGGGGAGCCCTCGGGACAGAAAAGCAGCTGGCAGCCAGCACCAGGTGCATGTGAAGCCTGTGCACGTGGCCATGGCGTGAGGCAGGGATGGAGTGAGAACCAGTAAATACCCGGGAGGCTGGCGGGGTTTGGGGGAGGGGGGTGGCGGCAGAGCCAGACAGCACTGGGACAGCTGTGCCAAGGCACATCGGAGCTCATCCTGCTCCTGGCTGAGGCAGAGATTGGCTGCTAGAGTGCTTGCCTAGTGTGTGCAAGGTCTTGTATTTAAACCTCCAGCACCACATAAAAATTAGCCAGTCGGTGACACACACCTGTAATTCCAGCGTTCGGGAGGTTAAGGCAGGAAGATCACTGTAAATTCAAGTCCAGCCTGGGCTATGTAGTGAGTTCAGGACTAGCCTAGACTATAGGTAGGACTCCATCTCAAAAAAGGAAGAAAAGAAATCATCCTTCCTCCCAAAACCCCCAGGCAGGCAGACGCGCACATCCCCAAAAGCTAACAGCCTCCGGCAACGGAGGACTCATGAAAGAGGACTTTCCAGAACCACTTCAGAAAGTGACCAGACCACTGGGACGAAACCAAGGGGGACCCGTGGCTAGGGCATCTTTCACGTCATCGTTTTTAAAACACCAGATTTATGCGTCATGCCTGGTTTATAAGGATGCAAAGATCCTGTCTGAAGGTCTCTGGGGGGACTTAAGAGTAGGTTTTCACAGCATTAAAACAGCCTCCACCCTGGAAGCTGAGGCAGGAGGATTGATGTGAGTTCGAGGCCAGGCTGGGCCGGGACCAGCCCAGATCACAGAGGGAGACCCTGTCTCAAAAATAAATAATAAGTAAAGCCCCGAAGCCTCTGGGCTGGCTTCGTACATCTTATCAAGCAGGCTTTCTGTTTACCAGATCAAAGGCCAAAGACAGACACCCGAACACGTAGAAAGCGGCATTTGTTTTGTCTGGTTTCTTGGAAAGGGGTAAAAGGACATGGAAGTGCACAATGCCCTCCCGGCCCTTTTATTTAAAATAAAATAACTCATATCAAGTGTCACTAGCAGGGTGGGCTCTGCCTGTGTCTACACTGCACCCCCGCTCCTGTGAACTACAGCGCTCTGGGGTGTCGAGGGAGGCCCCGGACAGGGCTGTGGCTGTCACTAGGCGAGGCTTGAAACAGAGGAGCCAGAGCTCTCTCCTGGAACCGTGTTTGGGTGGCCACTGGAAGACGACCAGAGCTTAGAAATAGTCTCATAACTCACAGTTCAGGCCTGCGGTGTATCCCAGTGGTTAAAGCGCTTGCCTGGCGAATGCAAAGCCCCGGGTTCGATTCTTCAGTACCACGTAAAAATCATCTGGGTGTGGTGGTACATCCCTGACATCCCAGCACATCCCTGCCCAGGCTGAGGCAGGAGGACCGCTGTGCGTTCAGGGCCAGCTTGGGCTACATAGCGAGTTCAGGACCAGCCTGGACTGCAGAGTGAAACCCTGTCTCAAAATAAATAAATAAAGATTGCACAATTTGGAAATTTTTTTCTTTGGATTAATCACATTTCCAAGGCAGTGTCAAAACACAGAGATGGTCACACTTGGTGCCCCCAGTAACTGTTCTGTGTAGTGTTTTTATCAAAAGCAGTGAGGGCACAGCCATACAACTTGTGTGAGCACTTGGGGGAGAAGGGGACGTCATTAAAAATGTGTAGTGAGCTGTTTTCAGTGACACAAACCCATATCCCCACTTTTAGGAGCTGAGGCCGGAGGACTGTTTGTGTTCTGAGCCCAGACTAAGCAACGAAGGAATTTAGTGAGAAAAGACAAAAACAGAAAAATTTTTAAAAGGCCTAAAGATGTATCTCAGTACAAAGGCCCTGGGCTCAATCGCCAGAATCACCCCCCACAAAATATATTAAAAGTTATATTTGGCAAATATAATTTAGGTTGGATTAAGAATGAAATACCATCAATCCTAAAAAGTCATTCTTTTCATTCTAATTTGAAAATAAATAAAACATTTTCACCTAAAAAAGCAGACAACAGGCCCTCCGCCTCCTAGACAGCTGAAATTATAGGTGTGTCCCCCCCCCCCCACTCACACTTAGATTCTTCTTTTTGGGTGTGATGGTGGTACTAGGGATGGAGCCCAGGGCCTTCACACCAAGCTACATCTCAAGCCCATTTTTAATTTTGTGACGGGGTCTTGCTAAGTTGCTAAATTGTCCAGGCTGGGCATGAGCCTGCCATCTAAGGGCAGCATTAGATTCTCATGGGTGTGTGAACTCTACTGTGACCAGCACATGTGAGGGATCTATATCAGGTGCTCCCTGTGAGAATCCAATGCCTGATGGCCTGAAGTGGCGCTGAGGCGAGGATGCTAGTGTAGGGGAGTGGCTGCAAACACAGAGTGCTATTTGGACCTGGAATGCCCCCCCCCCCCCCAGTGGCCTTTATATTTGGAAGGTGATTGCATTGTTGGGGTGTGTTGGATCCAGTGGATTAAATCTGTTGATTTCAAGGGTGGTGCCTGACCTAGAGGGCTGGAGCACTGACGGTGGCCTGGAAGGATCTAATCCTGCCCTTCCCCAAGCCCCGGCCCTTTCCCTGCCCCTCATTCTGCTTCTTATCCTGCCAGGAGCCAGTTCCCTCACAAGACCCTCCTCCCCTTGCTGACCCTGAGCAGACGGGGACCTCTACAGTGGGCTCGATTCCTCAGCACCACATAAGCTGGGCGTAGTAGTGTGCACCTGTAATCCCAGTACTCGGGAGACTGAGGCAGGAGGATTGCCGTGTTGCCTGGGATACAAAATGGGTTCAGGATCAGCCTGGACTAGAGAACGGCCCGTCTCAACAACAACAACAAAAAGAAAACACAAGGGAAAAGTATGTTGAAGAGGATTTCTGCTCCAGCCTAGGTGAAGTCACAGGGACCAGATGCACCTGCCTGCCCCAAGCGACTCAAACCCCAGGCGAAGAGATGAACCAGCAGCTGCCAGGACGCTGGACTCCAGGCAATGAGGTGACAATTCTGCAATAATGCCCTTAATACGTTTTAATAATATCCCATACCCTGGTTACCCTCCCTCATACCAGTTCTTAAATAATTTTAATGTTGATCAAACTATTTTATATTGTAGTTCTTCTATTTTTTCCATTTTTATTAATATGTATATGCCATATACAATGGTTGTATTGAGTTTTTTTGTGCAGATCAAACTTTAAGTATTTGACACTATTTAACATTGGCGGCTTGTAACAATATGCAACGTTAGTGCAAACACACTATGTGTGATAATCTCTTGGGCCAAGTGACAGACACCTTTGCTTCTTGTTACTAAAACATTTGATGTTTAATTTTAGTTACTATTAAAATTGTTTTATTTAATGTTATTTAATTATTGCAGTAGTGATGATGGACTCCAGGCCTTAACACTGAGGTACATACTTAAGCCCTCCCCTCCTTTTTTAAAAAAATTTGAGACAAGCAAGTTCTTGCTAAGTTTCCCAGGCTGGGCTCAAACTTACATTCTCCTGCCCCAGCCTCTCTTACAGGCCTGTGTCACCCTGTAAATATGTAATGTAAATTCTAAAAAACAACAAAGAAATTGGACAAACTCCCGCTAAGTTGCCAAGGCTAGCCTCGAGTGTTGGTCTGTCCCCTGACCTCCTGAGCGGCTGGGGTCACAGGTGTTTGCCAGCCTACCTGCCCAGTTTAAGGTTGTTGTAGGTCATTGCTTGAAGAAAAACTGCCCAACACTGCAGCTACCCGAATCAACTGTGCGATCCACTGTTAAAATACCATCTACGAGTTTGTTTCCATGGCAGCCAGGGAAGTACAACAACAGCTCTGTTCATGATGTAAGTAGGATGACTGAGACCTCCAGTGTCCCTGAAAGTCTCGGGGTGCTGTGCTCATCAGTGGATTCATCCATGGGATTTCACGTGCTGACAAGAGGTGGGGCCTGGATGGAGGGACCGGCTGTGCGGGTGACCTGGAGGGGTGGGTGCGTGGCCTGTCCCCTGACCCACCGCTCCCCCAGTCCCGGCCCTGGCCACCAGCAGTGAGGAGCTGTCCTCCACACCACGTGCTCCCCCTGGCTGACTGCATGTGGGCTGAGACCGCCGCACCGTGAGCTCAGGTCAGCAAGCGGTGAGCATCAGGGCTTGTCCGTTGTGAGGAAGTGACAGAGACGGTAAACTTGAAATGCTATTTGGAGATTCCTGCTTTTCTGTCTTTCAATATTTTTCAACTACTCTGATGTCCTAGAGCAAACCACAAGCGTGGAGGCGCGGGACCCTGGCCGTCTTCACCCACCCTCCTCTGTCTCTCCCACGCCTCGCCCACCTAGTACATGCAAAAACTTCGAAGAACATTGATCAGCTTTGCAGATGAGAGCAAGAGCTGGCAGAGCACCAAGTGTGTCCGCGCGAAGCCTGAGTTAAAAAGGGGAGAGCCTAGAGCAGGACGAAGAAAAGACGGGACAGGACGCTTCAGGCATTGGGTGGGCGGGGGCAGGCCGCTGACACCCAGAGGTTGAACGGCCCACCCCCACGGACCAGGCCCTGCGGACCAGGCCTGCAGCCCCAGAACTCCAGGAGGCTGACGCAGGAGGGTCACGTGTTCAAGCCCAGCCTGAGTAACCTAGTGACGTAATGAAATTCTGTCTCCAAATCAGTGTGTGGAAGCCTTGGGCTCAGCTTCAAAGGTGAGCAACAGGGCCTGGGGGTACAGCTTGCCTAGTCTGCTGCAAGGCCCTGAGTCTGATTCCCCACCACATGAAAATTATCTGGGATCCCAGCACTTGGGAGGCTGAGGCAGGATTGCCGTGAGTTTGAGGCCAACCAGAGCTACATAGTGAGCTCAAGACAAGCCTGGATTATACAGCAAGGCCTTGTCTCAAACAAACAAACCAAAGGTAATTGACAAGCCTGGCCTGGCAGAGGCAGGGGGCAGGCTGGCCGGGGTGCCACTGAGCCAGGCTGGGAGGAGGGCAGGGAGGTAGTTGATCCATTGGTACCAGGTTGCTGAATATGAAAACAGAAAGGGGAATAACAGTAACTCTTTGAAAATGGAAATAGAGCCAGGTGTGCTGGGGCATGCCTATGATCCCATCATTCTGGGAGGCTGAGGCAGGAGGATTGCAAGTTTGAGCCCAACCTGGACAACTTAGCTAGCAACTTAGCAAGACCCCGTGCCAGAATAAACCAAAGACGAGCTGTGAGTGTCACTCAGCGCGAAGGCTCTATGCTCGATTGCCAGTAACGGGAAAAAAGGAAAGACATGCCACAGTGAAAGGCACTGTGTGTCCACTTCAAGGGGAAGCGTTTCGAACACAGTTAGAGGCAATGTGCCTTCTACCATAATACATTTTTAACTTAAACGTTCCATGTATTTTATGATCACCCCTAATTAACCAAACATTGGTGGCATTTTCTGCCAAATAAACACACGACAGTGAGTCCTCATCTGCCTTACTCACCAGATCCGGCACCATGTCACTTCTGACTCTTTCCCAAAATCAGAATGACCATGGACGACCGAAGTTGGAATCAGTTTAGGACACCGAGGCAGCCAGGACACGCAGCTAAAGTCACCCATGGGAGAGGACTTCCGTCAAGGGCAAGGCCGCTACAATGAGTGTGTTCAAAGCACAGGGGAAGACCCTGAAGTCCCGTTAACAGCAAGGGGTCTTCTGCTATATATTATAATTTTATTAATAATTAATTAATTAATTAAATTAATTAATTGTGATTAATTTATTAATTAATATTTTTAGATATATAATTTTTTTATTTTTTGAGACAGGGTCTCACTCTGTAGCCCAGGCTGTTCCTGAACTTGCTTAGTGGCCCAGGATGGCCTACCACTCTTGGGGCAATCCTCCTGCCTCAGCCTCCCAAGTGCTGGGGATTACAGGCATGCACCACTGTAATATTTTTAAAATCTGATCATTCACCATATATTTTGATCAACCATAGTATGTTGGAGGTGACTCCCCGCACCACAGTCCTGCTGTCTCATCGACCGGAGTCTGAGGACCCCCATTGTCCATTGCCCACCAATATTTCTCCAAGGCGGTTTAGGTCTTGCCCACAGTCCTTCTCAGAAGCCCACCCACCCAAACCCCAGAGATGGGGTGGCAAAAGCACGGGATTCACCTTCTAGCCAGGCTGCAATACCATCATCTGCAGTGTGAGCCCGGAGCCGAGGATGCACAGGCCACTCAGCTGGGGTGACACAGCCGGGGCGGGGCAAGGTCTCCTAGGGGACAAGCAGGTGACCGTGGGAGGCACCCAGCGCCCCGGCCAGGCCACGTGTGCAGGAAGGAGGCCTCTGGGGAGCACAAGCTGAGGACAGCCACGGGCAGCCGAGGGTGGGAAGGGAATGACACATCTCCCATGATCGCACGCTGCAGCCCAGGATCAAGCCTGGGACTGGGCCTGCAGGTGCGCCGGGGCGCACGCGTGGGGCCGGCCGGGATGCAGAGACGCCCGGTGTGCCCGGGTGGTATGTGCAGGTTGGCGATGCATCTAGGGGGCACGTCCTCAAGCCAGGGTGCCAGGCAGACACCCTCCCTCCGACGTGAAGAGTTCCTGGGCTCTCAGTCCTCTTCCTGGAGCCCTGTGCCCCCCACAGCAGGCCCTCTGGAAACAAGCCCTGATGCTGCAGGACAGCAGTGGGGACACCGGCCCAGCTTCTTGCCTCCTCCTGCCCGACAGAAATGGTGCAATGTCCCAACCTTCCTTCCTGTGAATCAGAGCTCAGCTCCACCCCGCCACTGCCTTGGCGACATTCTGTTGCGAAGGACCTGGGAGGATAACCATCTGTGCCGCCTGATTGCAGGAGCACAGGGGGCCGGAGCCCTTGGCTGCCCCTTGGCTGGAGGCTCGCCGGTTCCCAGAGAGTGCCGGGGTGGCAGCTGACATCCTAGGAAAATGTCCTGGGAACCAAGGCTGTGCCACTGGGTAGCCACTTTGCAAAGGCGCCTCTGCAGCCAAAGTTCTGGACGTACCTGGCCTGACCTCAGCCGTGTCAGTGAGAAACACAAGGGTCCTAGCCGGCCACCAGCCTTGCCGGTCTCCTATCTCCTCACCCACCAAACGGCAGTGAAAGCGCCTCTCTTTTCTGGGGTCGGTGGCACAGGCCTAAAGCCCAGCCCCTTGGGAGGCTGAGTCAAGAGAACCTCAAGTTCAAGCCCAGCCTAGGCAACGAACACTGTGACAGCAGTGTGAGACCCTGTCTCAATAAGGGGGTGAGGGTGTAGCTCAGTGTGAAAGCCCCATGATACACACAAACACACACATGCACACACACACACACACACACACACACACACACACACACACACACACATTTTACCCCCATCAGTTCCTTCCTTCTTTCTTTCTTTCTTTCTTTCTTTCTTTCTTTCCTTTCTTTCTTTCTTTCTTTCTCTCCCCTGTGCTACTGAGGATCAAACCCAGCTCTCAGCTACACCCAGCCCATTTTTATTTTTTATTCAAAACAAGGTTTCAACAAGTACTAAGTTGCTCAGACTGGGCGCAAACTTGCGACCCCCCTGCCTCAGCCTCCCAGACCACCAAATCTCTTTTCAGGGTTTCCATCTCCCTCAAAGGGTCTTCGGTAACTCGTGCCACCAGCCAGTGCAGCAGCAGGGACAGCAGCTGGGACCGGGTGGGTCAGCCTGGCGGGCTGTGCCCCCCACCCTCCGGCGCGTCTGGATCCCTCAGCCTGAGACCTGGGAAGCTGCTTTGCTGGGGAAGTCTTCCAACTCTGCCACGTGTCCCGGGCGCCCCCAGCCGACACCCCATACGGTTGGGTCCCCCAGAGTCCACGGCCCATGCTAACCTAACATGACCTTAGAAGGCCTGCCTCCGTGAGGAGATGAGTGGAGCCCTCACGTGGGGGAAATGTCCCTCTGTAAAAGGCCCCAGAGGACTGGGGGTGGGGCTCCGTGGGAGACACTTGCCCAGCGTGCACCTGGGGTCCATCCCCAGCACGTGCACGCTTCGCCCTCCTGAGGAAAGCGCCCTCCTAGGGCTCCCCTGCTCCCCTGGGTCTCAGACCCAAAAGGCGCTGCTCAGCCCAGACTGCTGGGCCACAGCACCCAGAGTTCGCTCTGCCCCGCTCCCTCCTTCCGCTGGGGAAGCCTTGAAACTCCGTTTCCTTCTCGGCCACACGTGTGCATAGCTGCCGGCTGGGTCCCTGCGCCCTCCGAGGCGGATGGGGCGGACAGGTGCGTCCCCAGGCCCTTCTGGCCCCGGTGGGCCGGGTGGGATTGCGGTCCCCGCGGGCAGGCAGGGCTCTTCTCCGGGGACCCCTGCCACCGTGACACGTGTGATTTCCTGGACCTCGGGTGGGGAGAACTGGGAAGCGGACGGGGAGCCACTTCCTTCCCGAGTACCCGGCTTTGTCCTGGCGGCCTCCTCCTCGGCTAAGGAGCGTGGCCAGTGGGATGGGAAGTCCTTTGCCAGGCACAGCGTGAGACAGGCTGGCTCCCTGGGCAGCGAGGACTTTAACCCGTGGGGAATCGGGAGCCCAGAGGTTTGGAGAGCTGGGGGGGGGGGCGGGGGCGGGCTCCCTGAGACGCGGCCTGGGCCATCGGGGAAGGCGGGGCATTTTCTGGGTGATTTCAGCATAGGCCAGGGCCTGGAACGTTCTCCTAGGACCCCTCCCTCTGGCCGTGGCGGTCCTGTCATCTGTGAGCCTCGGATCAAGACAGATGTTAGGTCCTTGTTGAACACAGCTCAGTGTTGTTCAAGACTAGGAGAAAACTTCCAGGTAAAACCGCCTGGCCTGTACGTACAGATTGCCCGAGGCTCGTGAGGAGAACTTCGGGGTTCCACTGGGTGGGGGAAGAAAGGTAGAAAGTCGCCTTCCTGCGCTGGCTGTCGAGGCGGAAGGATCGCCAGGTGCTACGGGACGGTCACTGGCTCCAGCGTGGCCTTTAGGCAGATCAGGAGCCAGGCTTGGTGGTACCCAGTAATTCTAGCACTCCGGGAGGCGGAGGCCGGAGGATCCCAGGTTCACACCTAGCTTGAGCACTGTAGTGAGATCCTGTCTCAAAATAAAAATGAAAAACAAAAAAAAGACTCAGGAAGTAGCTCAGTGCTAAGGACCTGGATTCCATCCCTAGTACTATAAAAAAAATAAATAAATAAAAATAAATAAAGAGGTTCTGATTCCCTCCCAGGAAAGAGAATCTGGAGTGGCCAGTGGCCCTGACACCGTCATGGTGGTGACCTCCTGCACTGCAAGGTTTGTCCCTCCCCGGAGCCACCTCCCGGAAGGCCTGGCTGTGGGGAGCGGTGTTCCAGAAGGGTGAGGCTGCTGCTGACCTCCGGAGCACGAAGCAGAGTCATCCCGAGCGCCCGGGGAGACGCTGCCTCCCTCTGTGTCCAGGACAGAGACTGTGTGCGCGAGGACTGCTCTTCTGTGGCGGCCGGGGCTGGTGCGTGGCTGGCAGTGGTGTGGCCTGAGAGGCCAGCACAAACCACGTGGATCCCAGCCCAGCTCTGCCCCGTCAAGCCATGGGGCCCCATGAGTCCCTCCGCATCTGTAACCCTCTGCTCCGCCTTCCTTGGCGAGGCTGGGCTCCATCTAGCCATCTTCCTGCCTCAGCCTCCCGGAGTGCTGGGATGATGGCCCTGCACCCTGCACTTGTGATCACAATTATTTGCGGAGTGCTAGCAAATATTATAGAAACATTCTGCGTTTTCTGGACCAGCAAGATCATCTGCTTTGTCTTAGTGGACTACTCAGGGACTTGTGGCATCTGTGATACCATGTCCAAGTATCACCGTAATTATTTAAAGGTAAGTGGAGAGAGTATTTTTGTTTCTTTTTCTTTTTTTTTTTTTTTTTTTTTTTTTTTTGAGACAGGGTCTTGCTCTGTAGTCCAGGCTGATCCTGAATTCACCGTGGAGCCCAGGCTGTCCTTGAACTAGCCGGAATTCTCCTGCTTCAGCCTCCCGAGTGCTGGGATTACAGACGTGCACCACCACGCCCAGTTTATGTGGTGCTGGGGAATCGAACCCGGGTATTTAGCACTTGACTTAGGCCTTGGTAGGCAAACGTTTTAATGTTTTAACTCCTGAGCCATTCCTCCAGCCCTGGAGCTTTGGTTGCTCCAGAGGCCCATTTGTTACCGTTGTGTGAGTTTCTGTGGCACTGGAGGCGGAACCCGGGGCTTCCCACACGTCAGGGAAGTGCCCAACCCTTCACTACCACCCCCGGCTCTTTTATTTCTTTCTTTGTTGAGGTAGGGTCTCCTGCAGTCCAGCTGGTCCTGAATTCACTATGTAGCCCAGGGCCCAGCTCTTTTTAGATTCTGTTTTGAGACAAGGTTTCACTAAGTTGTTCAAACTGGCCCGGAACTTAGAAACCTCCTGCCTCAGTCTCCAGAGGACCCAGGATCGCAAGCGCGTGCCACTGCACCTGGCTGAAAAGGTCCTTTAACAGTAGTTTCCTTCAAGTCCTGAAGGGACTGGTCTTCCTGATGTTTTATTGTCTCTGTTCGCGTGTGTAGGGGGCCAGAACACAGGACTGCAGCGCCTGAGGATGAGACCCCGCCCTGTGCCCTGCGGGGTCAAGCCTGTCCCCTCCGGCCTGCCGTAAGAGGGTCTTCTCTGCAAAGCCGTCCCATAGATCCAGCCAAACCGTGTCATTTGAGGTGGGAATGGCCGAGTCACCAGGGCTGCGGAGGCGGAACCTGCAGGCTGTGGGATCTGGGCCGCTCCCCCTTGTGAGGCCCAGGTGCCTTCCCCAGCCCGCCGGCCCCGCCGTGGCCACCGCAGCTGGAGCAGCCCCCACAGGGTTCTGTGTTGGAGGGAGGGGCCTTTGTCCTTCTGGTCCTTGGCATACCTCCGTGAGGTCCTACTGCCACCGAAGCCCCCACAGGCTGCACGTGTAACTGGTGGGCACGGCTTGGTGCCGCCTTCCCTAGGCTGACCCCAGCAGCACAGTCCAGGGGCCTGTGTCCTTCCAGGGCCAACATCCTTTAGAGTCGAGGGAAAATGGAGATACGGAGCTTCTTTGGAAACATACTGTAAAATGCTGGTTAATAGGCCAGGCCAGGTGGAGCAGGCCTGTCGTCCCAGCACTCTGGGAAGCTGAGGCAGGAGGATCGCAAGTGCGAGCCCATCCTCGGTCATTAGGCAATTTAGTGAAACCCTGTCTCAAAAATAAATAAATACATAAACAAAAGACTGAGGATGCAGCTCAGTATGAAGGCCCTGGGTTCTATTCCTAGTACCATAAGTAAATAATAAATTAAATAAATAAGTAACATGCTGCCTAAGTATTTTTATTCACAAGAATTGCCCTAGCCCAACATACAGGTGGTTTTTCCTAGGGATCTCGTGGGAGGCTCCCCCAGCCTCCAGCAAAGGATACAGGCCGCCAGGCTGCATTCCTTCTCGTGCCTGCGTGGGCCGAGTCACTGGGCACGTGCCCAAGTGCCCGGGGGCCTGGGGACCCACAGCCTCCCGGCTCCATGTGACCCAGTTCCCCAAAGACTTCATCTGGGTGGATCTGAGGGCACATCCTGTTGACAACTCAAGCTGAGGGTGGGCAGCAGGTGGCCTGGAGGCTCCAGCAGGAGACACCGGCCACTCTGCCTAGCAGTCTCACTGCCGAGCCCCCTCTGTGGCAGGGGTGGGACAGCCTCTGCCGCGTCTTCCCCAGGGAGGGCTCAGGGCTTGCCGAGCCTTCTTTTGTCCCGGGGACCAAGCCCCACCAGGGCCTTCACCGCGAGCTATGTCCCTAGCCCGTTTTTATTTCCGATTTTGAGACAGAGTCTAAGTTGCTCAGTTGTCCAGGTTTGGTTTGAACTTGGGATCCTCCTGCCTCAGGCTCCCAGATGACAGGCTTATACCAGGAGACCCAGCAGAACCTCATACTGGTCCCTTAGGGGATCCCTGGATGGCCCTCCTTACACTGTGCTTGTGTAGGGTCCATGTCTCCCTGACTTGAGACAAAAAAGGCAACTTGCCCATTGTCTTGACAAGTGGAAACACTTCCGCTCCCAGATTTTAATGGTTTTGTAACAGAATGTGCTTGCTTCTACGTTTCTAAGATGAGATGGGAGCACTGTGGGTTCTGGCACTGATGCCCCGGGGTGGAGCCCTGGCTCGGCTGCCCGTTGCTGTGGGGCCTTGGGTGAGTTACTTGGCCTCTCTCAGAACTCAGCTGCCTCAAGTTTAAAACAGCTCGGTGTAACGTTCCAGCGTCCAGAGCCTTACTAGTGTCTGTCGTTATCAAAGCTCCGTCCTTACAGGTGTGTGGGTGCCTTTCTGCTGTACATGTGTGGGGACGAATGTCACCCTGGCATGTGGGCTTGATCCATGGTGCTCCTTCCTTCTTCCTTCCTTCCTTCCTTCCTTCCTTCCTTTCTTCCTTCCTTCCTTCCTTCTTTTGTTTTGAGACAGACTCTCAGAGTTGCTAAGTTGCCCAGCTGGGCTTGAACTTGTAATCCTCCTGCCTCAGCCTCCTGGAGTACAGGGACCCGCATAGGCACATGGGTCCAGGCTCCACCCTCTGACTGTTGTCATAGCTCCCTGGCGGGTGTCCCCAGCTGTCACAAGTCCCCAGGAAGTATCAGGAATAAGGACTCCCTAAACCATGCAAATGACAGTGGGTAAAGGTAGGGGTCTCTGTCCCGCGGGGACCCCCAGAACAGATAACACACTCTGGGAGTCGATTCAGTGATCGCCGTCTCCAGTTTATTTAGGGAGTACAAGGGCTTAAATGGACTGAGGTAGTTATCTTGGGCCAATCAGCAAGGCCTTGACCAGCGTGGGGTCGCCCAGGGGGAGGGAAGGAGTAGAGGAGGGAGGGTGCAACAAGGAGCAGTTCCAGGAGCTTAAGCAAAACAACACCTGGCTTAACTTACAAGCAGTAACATTTGTTCTGGGAAGGAAGGAACTCGGTCAAGGTCAGTGATGCTGAGGCTCTCAGGCCCTGAAGACCCCAACAGGTAAACCTGGCCTTGAGGCCCCACAGTGGACAGAAGGCCTGGGTGAGCTCAGGCCTGGCTCCATCAGGGGTGGAACTTCTGGTTCACTGACTCTCAGGGTGGACCCCATGGGCACAGCAGGAACTGCCCGCAGCGTTTCTGAGCCAGGGCAGTGGAGCAGAGAACACTGGGTCAGATGGCGTCATCCCAGCCCGGAGGCAGTGACCAGGCGCTGAACGCCCTCTGCTAAGAAGACACCGGGGAATGCCAAGTCCCTGCCAAGAAGACCTGCATTCTGGACTCACAGAGTACACTGTGGACCCTGAGAGTGACCGTCACGGCTTGAAGATTCAAGAAATAATAGCCATAGTTGAGAGCAGTGACTCACGCCTGTAATTCCAGCACTCTGGAGGCTGAGGCAAGAGGGTCGCAAGTTCCAGTCCTGTCTGAGCAACTTAGTGACTTAGCAAGATGTTTTCTCAAAAAAAATTCTTTTTAAGGGCTAGGACGTAGCTCAGTACAAATGCCCTGGGTTCAGTCCCCAATAGAAAATAATAATAATAATAATAATAATAACAATAATAATGGGATGGTTTGAAGGTGAAACATTTGTACTACATTAGAGACAAACTATAAACGTTCTAGACTGTCCCCTTTCCTTTCTCCTAGAAATCTAAAGTGATCATATTGGAAATGTAGTGAGAGCCTGGATACTCGGAAGGTATGTCCAAAAGCCTATGAGAACGAGTAATTTCTCATATGAAAAAAATTTTGTCTATAGATCAGAAACATTCACACCCCTGGAAGCATCTATTAACTTCTGAAAATGTAACTTCATCCCAGCTCTGGACCAGGAGGGAAGGTGCTGAAATATTTCCAACCCTGATGCAGAGATGAGGAAGATGCCCCAGCTGGTGCCTCAGCTTCCAGCTCGCACCCGGTCTGCACAGGAATCCTCTCAGAAACTCCATGGGTGCATGTGAGTGGTGCTGAAACTGAACCCAGGACCTTTGCCCTGAGCGTCACCCCCAGCCTTTTATTTATTTTTTAGGTTAAGACAAAGTCTAGCTAAGTTACCTAGGTTGCCTTTGACCTAGAGATCCTCCTGCCTCAGCCTCTGAGGCGACTGGAGTAATGGATGTGCACCACTGTACCAACCTTAGAAATACCTTTAAAAAAAAAAAAAACAGGGTGATAGAGTTTGTACTCTGGGCTCTGGGGGCAGCACCTTGAAGGAGGACTTGGAACAGGGTTTCTGCGCTTTCCTCTGTGCCCCTCAAGGAGCACAGCTGGGTCCTCCAGAGTAGGCCAGGCTGGGGGTGGCTCCCTGGAATTGGTGTGACGTACCCATGGCTTAGGCTAAGCATCAGGGAATGACAGCCAAGGTTTAGTCTGCTGTCAGCAGCTAGTACCTCTGAGGTCCTCCCTCTGCCCCCGGGGGCCCAACACGCCAGGGATACTCCTAGCTAGGCCTCTCTCTCTCTCTCTCTCTCTCTCTCTCTCTCTCTCTCTCTCTCTCTCCCTCCTAGGAATGAACCAAGGGCTTTCACTTTGAGCTACATTTCCAGCCCCTTCTCATTTTTATTGTTTTATTTGAGACAGGGTCTTGCTAAGTCGGTAAATTGCCCAGGCTGGACTCAGACCTGGAATTTACCTGCTTCAGCCTCCCAAAGGGACTGCGTTAAGAGTGGTCGAAAATGACTGAGAAACCCTGCAGAGTGCGGCAGGGAACCAGACCCTCGCAGGTGCGGTGGGTGAGGACAGAAGTCCTCCTGTGGATGGGCCCAGAGAAGGCCAGGCAGAAACGCCCCTGTCACAGTGAGAGAAGCAGGCGGCAATCCTCCAGGGGGCTGCGCTGCCCAGGGTCGTCCAGTAGAGGGCAAACGGGCTGGGTGCTGGGGGATTCCCGGAGCCTGGAGCAGAAGCACAGGGTACACAGGTGTGTCAGCTCCTGTGGCAAGTTGGGGCCACCTGCTCTGTCGTGTAAGCCTGTGTCACTCCATAGCGTCCTTCAGTCTGGCTAGAAGCCAGTGCTGACATCCTGTGTCTGTGTGTTGGCGCTCGCTGTAAAAACATACAGAAGTGGGCCAAATTCCAGGCTAGAGGTGGTTGTTAGTTTGCAGTGTGTTGCTTACAGCCTCTCGCCTCTAAGTAAGCTAGCAGGGCCAGCAGCCTCGGAGACACCGCCCGGGAGGGAGGGATGAGACCGGTCCCACCAGTTGCGCAGGACCCGGGCCACTCCACCCACAGAGCACAGCCAGCTTAGGACCCCGCGGGCGCCGGCCAAGCTAGTGACCCCGGTCCTTCTGGAAGGAGCCTAGCAGGATTTGAATTGTTTGACTGGGGAGATCTGGCTGCAGATCAGGAAAAAATTGGGCTTTTCCCCAAATAGGAAAGGATTTGGTTCTGCATAAAATGACACAAGAATAAGGAGCGAGAAGGGCGATTTCCTCTTTGGGGAACGAGGCCGGGGTGGGGTTCGGAGAGCCCCGTATGGGACACACCGGAAGGGGGAAGGTACTGGGTCTTTTGGATTTCCTCATGGGGATCCGCGGACACCTGAGGAGGAGGGCGGGTCCCGGTCACCTAGGCAACCCTCTCTGACTCTGGCTCCATGCTGGCTTCCTGTTCTGGGCCACAAGGGCCTGGGTCCCACAAGCTGCCTCCCAGATCCCTCTGTGTCCTCAGTGTAAACCAGACCAGCACCCCTGGGCAGAGCCCTTTCCCACCAGCAGGTCGACCCAGCTCTAATTCAAGGTCAAGCACCGTAAAGACGGGCACAGAAAATCCAGCCAAATCACCATCTTGAGGTGTAAGTCTGTGCCAGGCCTTGGTGAACTTGGGTTTCTGAGGCATTCCACAACGGTGGGGCCAACCCTGCAAGGTGCACATTATACACACCAGCTACACACCTCGGATGGCACACACCACACCACATCATGCCGTGCATGTCATGCTGCATAGCCACACATCGTGTACACATCACATCATACAACCTGGTGCACTATATATGTGCCATACACCACACGTACACATCACACACATCATACCACACACGTCACGGCACACACTGCATACAACACACACACCAGAACACATACTGTATGCCACAGATCACATCACACCACACAGCCTGGTACACCAGAGACATCATATACCACAGGCAGACGCCACACGCCACCTACACACAACCCTGCAACATCATACTATATGCAACACACCATACGTATGCACACACCCACATGCACATCCGGAGAGCAGGTCCTGGGGTGTCCAGCGAGGCCCTACCGGGACAGCTGCCTAACGCCAGACAAGCGGCGACCACAGGGGCCTGTCAGAGGTTTCGAGGGGCTTTCAAGGACGCCCAGCCAGAATGTCCCGCTGGTGGAACAGTGGTGGTCCCAGAAGACCACCTAAAACTGGGCATGGCTCACACACCTGCTCACACACTCCTTCACGTGTACATACCCGCACACACAAGCACCCACACGTGCATGCGCGCGTACCGCCGAGCGTCAGGCGGCCCCACAGCTGGCTGGTTAGACGCAAAGCCCCTTAGAGATCCACTGGGACGTCGCGTGTGGGGAAGTGGTGGGGGTCACGGCAGGGTCACCTCGCTGCCTCGGGCGAATCGCGAGCGGGGACAGGGACTCGCGCACGTGGTTGGAGAGACCCGAGTTGGCTGCTGGGAGGGTGGGAGTGAGGGGCCGGGGCCTTTAAGGAGGCGGGGTCTGTATGAGAAACGCCGCTCCAGCCCCGCCCCAGGGCCCGCCCCCTGCACCTGCGGCCCGGCCCCCTGCCCTGGCCCCGCCCCCGGCCCCGCCCGGCCCGAGTCGGACCGGGCTTCTCTCCGGCCTCCACCCGCTCGACCCGGCGCCGCACCGCCTCCACCCGAGTCTCTTTCACGCGCGCCAGCCCGGCCCCGCCCCCCGCCAGCCCCGCCCCGCCCCGCCCCGCCCCCGGCCGGTCTCCGGGGCCGGGCGGCCGGCGCGCGGGAGGAAGCGCTCCAGCCCGAGCCCGGGAACTTCCAGACGCGCCGGTCGGAGCTCGGGCTGCGGCTTGGCTCCCGCGGCCGGCGTCCTCGGGCGCCAGCTCCCGTCTCGCCCTCCCGGCTCCGGCCTCCAGGCCGCCGCGCCCTGCAGCCCGGCCGGCCGCCGGCCACCGGCGGATGTCCTGAGCTCGCCGCCCGCCGCGGGCGCTGCACCCCGGGCCGCCGGCGACGCTGGGGCGGGGCGGGCCGGGCCGGGTATGCGCCATCACCATGGCCCCGCTGGGCTCGTGGCTCGGTGACGTCCAGTGGCTGGTCCTGGTGTCGCTCTTCGTCGCGGCCCTGGGCACGGTGGGCCTGTACCTGGCGCAGTGGGCGCTGGCCAGGGCGCTACCCCCCGCCCGGCGGCGGGAGGAGCTGCGGGCCCTGGGCCGGCGGACGGAGTCGGACGCGCTGCTCTGCTGGGTCCTTACGCTGGACAGCTGGAGGAGCCAGTGGCAGGCGGCCTGGGTGACCGCCCTGAACGACGAGGCCGAGAGGAGAGGGGTGAGTTTCCGGGAGATCCGGGTATGATCGGGGCTGGGTCCGTCAGCTCCTTCCTAGGGGTCGCCGCAGCCCCCACTGGCCCGAAGTGGCTTATCTGCCACGCAGGGCACCTGGAAAGTTAGAGCCGAGGACCCCGGAGGGGGCGTGGGGACAACACCCATCCACCAGGATCTCCGGGACTAGCCGGAGTGGCCGCTGGAGGGACCTCGGAGGGGCGCGTCCGCAGCCAGCCAGACCTCTCTTCCTGGTGTCCCTGGTGGATTCCAGCCTGAGGTTGGACACTTACTGATCTCAAGCCTGATAAATAAATTAACTGTGACCCAGATATGCTTCCGTCTGGAATCTAGTTGAACTTTGCCAAGAATTTATTTCGAGAAGGCTTGCAACCTGGGCACATTTTAAAGAGTGACCCTAAGTGAAGAGCCGCTTGCCAGACCCCATACTGAGACCCCCCTGATGGTACATCAGCTCCGAATCAGCACAGATGCTCACACACCAGTATTCTCACCATTTGACAGTTAGGAAAACTGAGGTCCGGAGGGGACAAGGTCCCTGGCCTTGTGGGGGCTGCCGGATGTGAACCCAGTCACCTCTGAGCTCACACTCAAGGGCTTATTATTCAACTTGGCCACCTCACGCTCCTGTGGTTGTTTTTTTTTTTTTTTTCATCGTTAATTGCTTTTTTTTTCTTTTAAGGCATCTTAATGACAAGTTCCTGGCGTCAGCTATCCTGAGGCATGGCAGGTGGAATTAGGCACCTGGTGGGCTTGGCGAAGCTCTGCCCAGTGCTGCTTCTGTTCTTAGTGTCTTAAGGGGCGTGTGTGTCTTTCTTTTGCGTGTGTGTCTTTCTTTTGAACTCAAGGGTTTCAAACTGAGTTACATCGCTAGTCCATTTTTAATTTTTGATTTAAAGACAGGATCTTGCTAAATTGCTAAACTGCCCAGACTAGGTTCAAATTTGTGATCTTGCCGCAGCCTCCCAGAGTGATGGGATTACAGGCTTGGGTTGCTTGGCCTGGCTTTGCTTGTGATTTTGAGACAGGATCTTGCTGAGTTGATAGTTTGTACAGGCTGGGCTTGAATTCTTCCTGCCTCAGCCTCCCAGAGGGCTGAGATGATAGGCCTGCACCACTGCACTCAAGTGTGGTCTGCACCTCTGTGCAACCCGTGGAGACGTACAACCACCGGTCTTGGCAATGGGGATGCTGCTCGGTCAGCATCCAGCAACCTTCAAAATATTCCACAGCGGGCCTCACGCCTGGCACTTGGGCCATGGCCTTGGCACACGTGGCCATGGAATTAAAAATCAAAAAAGCTTTGAGTATAAATTACCATGATCCAGTCACTCGAGAGACTTTGTTCTGAACTCTTGAGAAAGAAACAACAGCACCTTGTAGATGAAAACAGGCTCCAAGGTCAGTGGCCAGATGGCTGTCCTGGTGCCTAGTGTCCATGTCTCTGCTGTCCACGGCCTGACATCTGCCCAGGGCCAGTGTCCTCACACTTGGGAGCAAACACAGAGGGCTTTTGGCCCCGTGAAGCTGCTGTTGCTGAACCCGGATTGGCTTGGTGTCCTGGGCCTGGCCCGGGTGCTGAGTCCACTGTGGGCTGGTGGCCTGAGTAGAGGCACCTTGTTCCCGTGTCTGTAGGCCTGAGCATGGGTGGGGTGAACAGTCCACCGGATCCAACACGGGGGCTGTTCGTCGAGGTTTAAGCTGAAGCCCCCTTCTGCACGTTTGGGATGAGCTTCTCTGTTTCCCAGCACTCGCTTTTTGTTTTGAGTACTGAGGACTCAACCCAGGACCTTTCCTGAGCTACCTTCCAGCCGCCCCCTTTTATTTTTGAGACAGGGTCTTGCTAAATTGCCCAGGCTGGACTTGGAGTCATTCTGCCCCAGCCTCCCCAAGTGCTGGAATGACCGGCGTGCCCCAACAGGCCTGGCTCCCATCGCTTCCTGATCGGGCTCGGGGAGACTGATGGCCTTTGCCACAGCACTTCCAGATTCCCAGTGCCTGGAAGGCTGGCAGGTGGGGGAGACGCACCACCCTGCCCTTTCTGTGAGGCTGGGCAGGCCAGGCTGAGAGGACCAAGGTAATGGAGAGCTTGAGATGAAAACCTTTCTCTGGGATCTCTTGCATGTCCCTGGGGAGCAGAGCAGGGGACTCCGTTCTGGAGTGAGAAGACTTGATCTCTCTGTCTGTTCTTAGTCTATAGTTGGCTACAAACTACTGGTTTTCTAGAGTTCCCACCTGGAAGCAGCAAAAATATCCTGGGTCGAAGCAGCCCAGAGCCTGCAGTAGCATTTGGATTGGTTCTGTGGCGTTTTTGCGTGGATGTGGGTCAGTTCTGTGGTGTGGCCTGGCTCCACTTCCCCGGCCTGGGAGTTTTGTCTGATTTGAATTCCACTGGAGGCGGGCTTGCGGGCAGACAGGATCTGGCAGCCGCTGGTGTATCCCCTGCCATCCACTCGTCACCCTCCCTGCGTCCTGGGTCATCCCTGCCTGGCATGTGGGTGAGCAGATGCTAGTGTCTGTACGGATGGATGCCCTGGTCCTGGCAGCCGCACCCACAGGAGTTCCGCCCTCCCCTCGTCCGCCCCCACTAATCCCTGATTAGGGCTGACACTCCAGCCTGTCCCCAGAGCCTCAGCTCTGTGCCCCTCACCTCTGCCTGCCCCCTGTCTTGGTTTCACTACAGCCCAGCCACACAGGGACACCAACTCCTGCCTGTCACTGAGGAGAGACACTGGTGATAAGTGGACCACAGCCAGCATCTCCCGTGAAAACTGGGTTTCCCTCCAGTGGACACAGGAGCCCCTCCCATCCCAGCTCCCAGCTTATACCCCAGCTTAGCGTGGTAACACACACAGGGGCCGGGAGCTTTTCCAGTTGAGCCCCTCCCTTCTCCAGGGGGTGGCTGAAGCCTGTGAGCAGGAGACAGGCTGAGGTCAGGGCACAGGTGTTCCACAGGTCACCATGCCTATAAAAACATTAAAAATGTGTGATATAATATTAAAATACAGGCCGGGGACTACCTCGGTGGTTAAAGTGCTTGTCTAGCAGGTGCAAAGCCCTGGGCTCAGTTTCCCCAGCACCGCATAAACTGGACGTGATGATGCACACCTGTGATCCCAGCACCCAGGAGGCTGAGGCAGGAGGATTGTCACGAGTTCAGAGTGAGCCTGAGCCACATAGTAAGTTCAGGACCAGCCTGGACTACAGGGTCAGACCCTGTCTCAAAACCAAACAAAAGAAAATATGAAATTGTATTTGCTCGGGACTGATTTGTCGTATGCTGTCTGAGGCATGGGAGGAATGGCGCGCACATGGAACTCAGTGTGCAGGCTGTCCCGTCGTCACCACCCGTGGGCTTTATTTTTCTTCTTTCTCTTTTTCGTGGTGGTGGCATTGGGAACTGTGGGGAACTTTGCCCTGGGCCCTCCCCGGTCCCCTTTGAGGCAGGATCTTGCTGACTTGCCCGGCTGGGCTGGAACTTCTGATTCTTGTGCCCCCAAAAGCACTGAAATGAGGTCTGTGCTACAGGTGCAGCGGCATGGGAAAAACTAGGAAACTCTTGGGACGCCCCGGGGAGTCGGGGCAGGACTCTTCACGATGTCTCTAGCCGCCCTTTCCCCCCACGTTCCTCTGGGAAGCGAATCTCACTTTGAACCCGGACGTTTCTTTTGAATGAGGTCCAGCCAGAAGGGCCAAAGGGTCCAGTTATGTACTGTCTGCTTTTGAACAGCAGCCCTCCTGTCTCCTGGGACCTGGGGGTTGAGCAGTGACAGTGGCATCTTCTGGCCATTCTGATGACCAAGTACCAGACAGGGCGAGTGTCCTGGATCAGAGGGGACCCTGGATTCTGATCCTCACTCTCGAAGTAGGTTTTGGCTTTATTTGTGGTGCTGGGCATGGAGCCCAGGGACTTTACACTGAGCCGTATTTCCAGCCCACTTCATATTTTGTTTTTGAGAGAGTCTAAGTTTCTCGGGCTCGGCTCGGATTTCGGATTCTCTTGCCTCAGCCTTTCAGAGTGCTGGGATTTACAGGCCTGCACCACAGGGCTCCATTTAGAAGTGTTTTCACATGATATGAGACAGTGAATTGGACACACAGAAGAGACCACAGCTGACCACAGGCCAGCTGTGCAGGGGGCACGGGAGAATCCCCTAGTGACCGCAGAAATGTGCTTGCCCACAGGCACGCCCGGCTGGTGGGTGGGTGGGGTCTCACGCATTTCTCAGGGTTCTGAGGTGCTCCTCGTGGCCAAGAATCACCAGTGAGAAGCAGCTGGACAGCCAGCCCCAGCCCCAGCCCCCAGGGAGGCTGAGTGTCGCTGTTCCCATGGCCCCAGCCCTGGAAGCCAGGGGCTGTGACAGCAGGTGCCTGCTGTCTCCAGGGGCTGAGGCTCTGTGATCACTCGTCAGCCGTGCCCCAGGCCCAGAGCAAGGGTTGTGATCTCTCCAGCCCTGTGTCCCTCCGGCTAGCAGACACCCTGGTATGGAGGACCCCCGAATTGCTGGTTTCTTTGGTCCTTCAGCCCAGGCTTTCTTCAGAGAAGTGTCCTCCCGAGTTCAGCAGCCTGGGGCAGTGATGCGGAAGATTCTGGAGCCTGGGTGCCTGGGACGGAGAGCAGCGACACGGGGTCCCTGTAACAGGCTCCCAGGTAGAGGCCACAGCTGCAGGGTTTTCCTGTCCTGTAGCGACCTTCCAGGAGTGCTTACCAAATCCTAACTCCATGACCAACGGCAGTGCCATGGGACAGGTGGTAGGACTGGGGTGGCTACTCAGGGTAGAGGACATGAGCCTGCCCTCTCTGCAGCCACTGCAAGAAAGCCATCCTTTTGGGGCCCGTTAACTCCACCCACCGCGACCCACCCATCCAGCAGTCTCCTTTGGAACCCAGGGCCTTTGCACTGAGCTACATCCCAAGTCCATTTTGATTTTTGATTTTGAGGCGTGTTCTTGCTGTGTCACTGAATAGCCCAGGCTGGGCTCAAACTTGCCACCCTCCTGCCTCAGCCTCCCAGAGTGCTGGGATTAGCCCTGCCCCACCCCGTGGAGCCGCAGCCCTCTTTTTGTGGCTCGAATATCCAGGACTCTTTCATTGGTCCCCAGCCTTTTCTTTGAGATCAGACACAGATACAGGTGAGGCCCATTCTCCCAGGGAGCGGGCGTGTGCTTGCTCCTCCTAGGCTGTTGGTGGGCAGCTTTGGAAGGATTGGAGCAGCGAAGCTCCGCCTCCTGCCGATCAGTGGTACTAGAACCTGATAGAGGTTCGGGCAGGGGGCGGAGCCTCACTGCTGTGGCCTCCTGCTAGCGGCTCATCTGTCCGGGAGACCTTGTCCTTCCGGGGACTGGCACCCGTTGGTGGCCTGGGGTTGAGCACCGGGCTGGAGGACCCCCCCCCCCCAGGCCACTCCCTGGTCCTTGGAGTGCTCACCTTTACCCCTGATCTAACTTCCTGCAAAATTTGGAGCAGGGGTGACAGCAAAGAGCCATGGAGCTGGCTGTGTGTGCCCGAGGCCTCCGGTCCTGTCGGGAAGCTGTCCCCTTGCCCTGGCAGCCTGCCTGTGCCCCCTCGTGGCCCGTGGTGTTCCCTGTGCCCCGGTGAGACCCTCGCGTGGAGAGCTGGGGCACAGTTGATCTGCCCAGGCCGGATGGAGGGCGAAGCAGCCGCTGCACCATGGCACGGCCTGGCTGCGAGCCGGCCAGCACCCCGCAGACAAGCTGTGGAGCGCTCGGTGCGCTTTACTTCTGGAGAATCCACGTGAAAGGAGGCAGGGGATGACTTTGCAGATGGCAGGGTGTCCCCCAGGACAAGCGCCAGCCAGCTCCTCCTCCTGCTCTCACTCCTGCGCCCAGCCAGCCAGGGATCTGGTATCCTGTTCCCTCCAGCCAGAGCTAACTTCCACCCCCGTGCCCCTCTGTGGGTCACCGAGCGGGGAGGGGCTTCTTCAGCTCTTGGAAGAGGTGTGCATCAGGCAGCCCTGGAATCCATTGCCGGGGTTCCAGCTCCAACCCTGCGCGCACCTGCTGTGTGAACTGGGCTGGCAAGTCTTGACTTCTGTGGGCATCACCTTTATGTGCAACCCAGGAAACAATCTGTTCCCGAGGAGAGGGGATGCACTTTGTGGGAGGCATTTGCAAAAAGTCTGGCAGATAAGGAGGCGGTACAGGTGGGTTTGATACAGTTTTGTTTGTTTGCTTGCTTAATCTGTGATAGTGGCGGTTAAAAGTAGGGCCTTCACGCTGAGCTACAAGCCCAGCTCAGTATCTGGTTTTAATTTTGAATCAGGGTCTTGCCAGGTCCCGAAGTTGCTCACAGGCTTTGACTTGTGATTCTTCTGCCCCAGCTTCCCGGAAGGCTGGGAGTAGCGGCCTGCTTATTTTGAACTTCCCTGACATTTGCAGAAAAGCTATACAGGTAACCAGGAGAGTTTTCATAGCAACTCAGTGATCGGAACCAGGAATTAACGTTGGTACAATGTTACTGTCATTCATAACAATGCAATTCACTGTGGTAGCACAAAAAGTTAATCTTGATACTATGTTGCTGTGATCTATTACCACGTGAAAGTGCTACTGTAACAGTAGGAGAAGTTGGCCTTGACACAGTGTTGCTAATTTATAACCCCTCGCCATAGACATTGTAGCACCATAGGAAGGTAACATTGTCACAAACCCTCCAGCAATTAGAACTGAATGCCTGATTTGAATTCCACCTGTTTCTCTGTGCCCTTGCCCTCTAGCAGGGTCTCTTCAGAGTCCCAGCTGTCGTTCTGTTGCTCCTGTGTCTCCTGAAGTCTCTTAACAGCTTCTCAGTCTTCTTGGCGACCTTGATGTTCCTGAGGAATATGGATCATTAGTTTGCTGAAGGGTCCTTAGGTTTGCCTGGTGTTTTCCCATGACTGGGCTGAGATTACGCAGTCACAGAAATGGGGGGGGGGTGTCCCCCACTTAATGCCCGGTATCCGAGAGCCCGTTGTACTGGGCTAACTTGTCACCAGATGGATAGGTCTTGGGTAAAGTAGTTCTGGGCAAGTTTCTCCCCAGGTGGGTCCTTTGCTTCTTTCTCTTTACCACTGAGGATCGAACCCGGGGCCTTCGTGCTGAGCTACAGCTCTAGCTCTTCTTCTTTTTTTTTCAATTTTTATTTTAAGACAGGTCTCACTAAGTCAGCTAGTTGTCTAGACTGGACTCAAACGTGCAATCCTCCCGCCTCGGCCTCCTAGAATGCTGGATCACAGGTGTGTGCCAGCATATTCTCCGGTGCTTTGTTCTCTTGTCTTTCTGCCTGTAGCCAGCACATATTTTAGGGAGATACCTTGAGATTATACAAGCACTTTACACGTCTCTCTGAGTTTAGTGTTCGTTCGTGTGTCTTACTTGTAGTAATTACTTATATGGCATTCACTGACAGCTGACTGTCCCTGTCCATGGAATCACTGTGTCAGGGGGAGCCCTTTGTACGGCTCCATCTTTTTAACGTGGCTGGTCATTTACATCAGTGTGGACTTGAGGGTAATCGTCTTATTTGGTGGGTTCTAATCTAGTAGTGTTGCCTAACTTGTTCTCATTTGAACCTCGTGCAGCTTCTTGAACCACTCTGCTCTCTTTACCCATCTGCCCGTTTTTTGTTGGTGCTGGGGTGGGACCCAGGGGTCTTGACCACCAAGCTACGTCCTCAGCCCCTTGTATTTCGAGTTGGAGTCTTGCTGAGTTTTGCAGGCTACCCATGAACTCACGATCCTCCTGCCTCAGCCTCCCCCAGAATCCCAGAGTTCTGGGATTACAGGTGTGCAATATATATATTTCTTTTTTGGGTCACCTTGTGCTATCCCCTCCTGTGGCCCTGCTTCCAGCCCCTTCTTCAGGCAACCTTGGCTTCCCCTGTTAAGAAGTGTTTAGGACCCACAGTCCAGGACGTCACTTGGAGCCGCTCTAGGACCCTCTCAGCAGGCAGAGCCATAATACGAATGTGCACGCACGTGCCTGAGTCTCGGTATCTTTCTATGTGGCCTTATCTTCCCAGCCATGAGCATGTGTGCTGGTGCCAGGCTCCAGGGCGCGGAGGCCACCTTTCCTTTCCCTTTCTTTCATTTTCGAGTTCTTTCTCCAGGTGGAAGGCATTTCGCACTCACCGTCTGTACTGTGTCTGGCTTGCTTGATCTTTTTGGTCCACACAGCAGATGTTTCTGGCTTGCCCAGCCATACCCTGGGCCAGGGAGGGGCGTGTTCACAGCGCCCAGCGTGTGTGTGTTGTCAGGACCTTGCCTTCCCAAGTTCCGCAGGGTTTCCCTGTGTCTACCCATCCGCTTCTGTGTGGCTGTGACCTCACGCCGGTAGGTCCTTGGGTCATGGCCCCTGTCTGTCTGCTGCTCTGATCAGTCTCATTTTTAAAACACCCACCTTTCCCCCACGGTCTGTCTGTGATGCCAGACACCAGTGGGTGTCCCACCCTGAAAAGCTTTGGATTTCAGATTTCTTTTTTCCAGATTTTAAAATATTTGTATACGTACAATGAGATACCTTGGGGGAGAGGGGACCCAGTCTAAGCATGAAATTGATATATGCTTGATACCTACCTCACATAGAGACCAAAGGTCCTTTTATATAGATTTTTTAAAATAATTTTATTCACGAAGCAGAGTTTTATGGTATGGAATTTTCCACTTGAGGGCATCTTGTTGGTGGTCAAAACATTTCTGCCATTGAAGGATTTTAATTGATTTTTGTTTTGGTTTTGGGGATAGGTGGGCTCGGCCTGTATTATGCCCACGTGCACGTAGCTTCCTCCCTGTGCCCTGCCCTAGGCTCCCCACCCCTCCAAGTCTGTCAGCACATTTTCGTTTCGGAGGTTCTTCTAGTGTCCTCTCCACACTGCGGTCTGTCACTCCCCAGCTTTCCCTTCTCCCTGCCTTCAGGGTGTGCCCGGCGGCTCCTGCCTGTCCTGCCCTGTGAGGTGCCCAGCCTCCCTTATCTAGGTGTGTAGGTGGGGGTGGGGCCTCCCCATGGGCTGAGTGGCCAGGTTGCGCAGACCCAGAGTCGGGGTCGGGAGAGCGGGGGTGTTCGCTCTGCCCCTGTGCCACCAGAGGTAGGCAGATCAGAAAGGAAAGGGCATTCTCCATGTCTTATTTTATCTTAAAAAGTATTTTTTTTGTAATACCACCCCCATTCCTGAACAAAAATTTTTGTTTCGTTTTATTTTTGAGACAGGGTCTTGCTGTGTAGTCCAGACTGGCCTTGAGCTCAGTGTAGGGCTTGGGATGGCCTCAAACCATGGTATCCCTCTTGTCTCAGCCTCCCAGGTGCTGAGATTACGTGGATTCTGGGCATATGCTACCACACTCAGCGCAGCGAAGTCTTTTCCGGGTTTTATCCCAGATGAAAGGCAGGGAGGAAGTTGTGTCTTGCACTCCCCTCGCCCCATGGTGCCAAAGCCACTGGCACCCAGACACAGGTGGGGGCATGTTCAGGACACTCTTATAATGGGACACTGCCCTCCCTAGGTCCCGCAGCTCTGTGGCACCTGCAGATGCTCCTGCCTGGAGCTGGCCTCCATGCCAGATGCCGCCCCTGCAGCCAGGTGGGTCTGGCTCCCACAGCTGCATCACCCTGCGCTCAAGGGTGTCCCCACCAGCAGCTCCCACCTACACAGGCCCCGCCTGGGACAGTATCAGCAGAGTGGCCCTGAAACCCTGGCCCCGCCCGACTAGAGAGAGGTTTCACTCTCCCTTGGTGATTTTGGGGAGCTTAAATGCTGCTAGAACAGGGTGAGGTCAGGACTGTGCAGATCTCAGTAATCTGGCCGGGACGAGTGCTCTGGGGCGCAGGGAATTCCCAGGAAACAGCGGGCAGCCAGCTCATTGCTCATCTGCACGGTGCCGGCCCTGCCGGGACTGCTGCTGCTGCGCACACTGGCTTGCTTCGGTCCCCACCCAGGTGGCGGGACCTCTGAGGGAAGCTTTGGGCGGTGTTTGAGTCCCACAGAGCTCACTTCAGTGCCATGTGCATTCTGGGATCTGTTGGAGAGTTATGGAAGCCTCTCAGTCCCGCACCACTCTGGTGACATGGGTGACGCGCCCGTAGGATGATGTCTTAGGGAAACCCTCTTTTTCTTTCCCTTTTTTCCCTTTTTTTCCTTTTTTTTTTTTTGAGACAAGGTCTCTCCATGTTGCTAGCTCACCCAGGCCACCATCCTGCCTGGCTAGGAACTCATTTTTAAAAGAACAAGCCTCCAATGACTCCCCAGGACCTAATAGCTAAGATGCTTAGTGCAGGCTGGCCTCCAACTCAGGGCAGTCCTCCTGCCTCGGCCTCCCAGAGCGCTGGGATTATGAGCCTGTGCCACTAGGCCTTGCTTCATTATAACAAATTTATAAACTCAAGAAAAAAAGAAAAGGCAGGCCACAGATCCGACACGCTGGATGGTCACAGAGAACGCATAGCACATACACCTGGCTGGTTCCTTTCCAGCTGGCTCGGGAGCCTTGGGTGCCCGAGCGGCTCCAGGAGGGGCTGACCTCGGGCCACTGCGCTCAGCATGTGGGGAAGGCAGATGGGATAAAGGCGCAGTGGCATAGCCACCCCAGAGTGGGAGAGGGCACTCCGAGCCAGCACCAAGGGTGCAGGATGGTCTGGCCCGTGGGCCCTGGCTCCCTCCCCCACGCACCCTCAGCCCTCGGTGTGGCCCACTGTCATCACTGTGCCATGCATGGCTTCGTGCCTCAGTTTCTCCTCCCTCCCTCCTTCCCTCCACTCCACATTGGAGCCTGCCCGCTGAGCTCTGAGTGGGACACCGTCCATCACAGGGTGGGTCACTAGGTGGGCCAGCCACTAACATTACCCATCACCTCGCTGTCTGAGCATCCAAGGGCCCATCAGAATACACGGTGCATGTTTTAGTAAAAATATTGTTGTAGTAAATGACGCATTGCCACAGATCGCCCTCTTTTTGAGCACACACACCCACCAGGCTGGCCACTCTCTGGAGCAGCTCTGAAGTCCTCTCTCCTGAGCGTCTCTAGAGCTGTGATCAGAAATGCGGTGGCAGCTGCTGCCAAGCGCCGCCCCACGGAAAGCCAGGCTTGCTGTTCCCCAGCTGTGGCACCGTATGGCTCCGGCTCTTCCCTCAAGTCAAAATAACCGTGAAAAGCCAGCACTCTGAGTCAACGCAGGACGCTGAGGCGGCCATGACCACGCGACTGAAGATACTCTGGAAAGAGGAGACTCCCGAGCTGCCGCAGGAGGTGGCGACCTGATGGGACCTGTGTGTTCAAAAGGGGGGAGACTTTTTTGAGTGCAGTTCATGGTGCTGGGTCTTTTACTGTAATAATTTTTAAAAACTTAAACATTGACTGTGGCTTTCAGTCACACCTCAGTTCAGAACGCTGCGGAAAGCGTGGGATGTTTTCCTGAAGCCAGGGTTGCTTGTTTCTCTTCCAGGGCCCGCTGCACCTGTCCTTCCAGCAGGACCCGCGGCCCCAGCCCCTGGAGCTGGCGGTGATGGGCGTCTCCAGTGCGGCCCGTGCGGCCCAGGAGAAGGTGAGCGGTCCTCTTCCCTGTGGGGGTGGGAGAAGGCGTGGCTTAGAATGGAGGAGGCGTGGCTTAGAATGACTGACAGGGTGGTGCCCTTAAACCATTAAAAAAAAAAGTCTGGGGCTGGAGGAATAGCTCGGCTGTAAAAGCCCTTGCCTGGCAGCTCTAGGCCCTGAGTTTGAGTCCCCAGCATCGAGTAAACTGGGCGTGGTGGCATATGTCTGTAATCCCAGACATATGGGAGGCAAGAGAGGATTGCCTGGGTTTGAGGCCAGACTGGGTTCCATAGTGAGTTCAGGACCAGCCGGCACTACGGAGTAAGACCCTGTGTCTAAATAAATAAACAAACAAACAAACAGTCCGAGCCAAGTGCAGTGGTGCAGGCCTGTCATTCCAGCACTCTGGGAGGCCGAGGCAGGAGGGAGGAAAAGCAGTCTGACCCAGCCTCAGATAGTTTAGGTCAGTGGGAATGTAGGTAGGTAGACAGCTAACAACGTGTGAGGGCGGCAGGTGGCGGGTAGGAGGGGGCTGGGGCTGCTGCTCAGGGAAGGCCCTGGACCCTGACGGAGGAAGAGGGGAGGGGGGGGGACCACAAAGCACAACTGGCCCAGGGTGGGGAGTGCGCATGAGGAAACACCAGTGCAGCCTAAGGGAATGGAGTGGTGACCCAGGCACGTGGTGGGCGGACCTTGGGAACTGGACCTCATTTGTGGGGTGGATCCATTTATGCACAGTGAGATAAGCCGGGAGGGGATGGAGAACTGGGCAGGGCGTGGGGAGGGGGAGTGGAGCAGGTCCAGGTTCCTGCTGCTCTAGAAGTGCTGGCCACACAACTGTGCCTACGTGAAAAGGGCGTGAATTGCATAGCTCAAGTGGGTGAGCCCGGCCTGGTGGGGGAGGCCTGCAATCCCGGCACTCTGGGAGGCTGAGGCAGGAGTGTCACAAGTTTGAGCCCAGTCCGGGCAATGCAGCAACTCGGCGAGACCCTATCTCAAAATCAGAACTAAAGGGGCTGGGCGTGTAGCTGGGCCACGCCTGGTTTGACGCCTCAGCCCCACGTACGCAGGGCACGGGGCTGCATGCCTGTCTTCCCGCACTGAGGAGCTGAGTTTGAGTCCAGCCTGGGCTCCACAGTGAGTTCAGGACCTCCCTGGCATAGTGAGACTGTTTCAAAAACAAAGCAACAGCAACAACAAAACCTAAAATGCCCTGTGCACGCAGCTCCACGGGCTCGACTCATTCCTGTGTACCATACGCAGACACCCGTGGGTGAAGGACGTTTCAGCAAGGCTGGCATAAGGGCACACACAGCCCGCGGTGCTGAGCGAGCGCTCAGGCTGTGGAGGCGGCACCTGGAGTCCTTTCTCTTGCAGTTCGCAGCTGCAGACCAGGGTTCCTCTTGGACCAATAAGATGCCGCGGATCACAGGGCAGCTTCTGTAGCCAGGCTGAAGGAATCTCAGCTGCGCCCAGTGGCCTGTCATCTCAGTACTCTGGGACGCTGAGGCAGGAGGATCTCAAGTCTGAGCCCAGCAAGGGCAACTTAGCAAAGTGGCATGACCCTGTCTTGAAATCAGACGTAAAAAATGGGCTGGGGAACAGCTGCGTGTGACGGCCCTGGCGCGATGCCCGGTGTGAAGGGGAGGGGGAGGTTGTTTCAGCAGCTTCCTGTCGGTTGCCAAGGCTGGCCTCAAACCTGGGATCCTCCTGCCTCAGCCTCCCAAGTGTATTATTATGTTATTGTTAGTCTTTCTTGCCCTGGGGCTCTGCATTTTTCCCAGTATGAAAGATGACTCCCTGGCCAGAGGGTCACCCACCTCCACCCCCACGGCCCTGCCTCGACTGGAGGGCTGGCACACCCCCGTGGTCCGCAGTGGGCCTCAGTTCTGGTGTGCACTGTAGTTAGACCTGAGGCGGGGGAAAGGAATAAGGCTGTGTGGACTTGTGTGTTTCTGCCATGTGGCGGAGAGTGGGCTTTTCAAGGGACCGGCCCCGCTGTGCCGCACCCCGTCCCTCGCTTCTCTTTCCTCGCCCTCGGCCCCGGTGTGTCCTTCTCTCCATGTCCTTGTGCTGCTGGGTCTGTCCACATCTCGTGTTCCAGTTCAATACTGTGGCCCATTCGGCAGACAGTGAGGAAGGGGCACTAGTGGCCCAGGTAGTGGAGTGGCCTTGCCGTAGCGGGGACTTTCACCAGCTCCTACGTGTGGCTTTGCTCTGAGCTCTCTTTCTGCAGAATGTGACGATTCCAAGATACCACCAGGGGTTTGTGCCAGCCTGCCAGCCTTCCTTCCTTCCTTCCTTCCTTCCTTCCTTCCTTCCTTCCTTCCTTCTTTCCTTCCCTGTAACCTCTGTTCAAGACTCAGAATGAGCAGAGCTATTTACCCAACTCTGTGTGTATGTGACTGGGGAATCACTCAAAATTAATAATTTACAAAGGGCTGGGTGTGGAGCCCTTGGTTCAATTCCTAATACTGGGAAAAACAGAAGAAAAGGACAGAAAAGAAAAAAGAAAAGAAGGGTGGTGGGATTCCATTCCTTCAGTGCAGTCAGTAATGTGCATGCGAGTTCAAAGCTAAGCGCGGGCGGGAGGAAGGATGGCGGCTGCATGTTCATCTTCATGACCGCGTTGGTCACAGTAAGGAAGGGGCAGGAGTTGCCTGGTTGGACGCACTGCTGAGGACCGGGCAGGTGACATACTGCCCTGGAGTCCTCCGGCACAGTGTGTCTTCAATTGACCAGCCAGAGAAGCTCCTGGACCTCCGGCTGTCCAGGTTTATGCATGGCTGTGAGCCTGCCCCTGGCTGTGCTTGGTCCAGAAACTCACCCTGGGCCTGCCCATGGTCCCTTCACAGAACAGAATCAGTCTGCCCTGGACCTGGCCCACTGGCCCTAAGTTGGATTTGCTCCTTGGGCCCCTGCAGCCCTTGGAAAACCCACTGGTCAGTTTTGCAACCCTCTGGCTGGCCGACGCCCCCTGCTGAGGGGGTCTCACAGAGCTCTAGGCCTGAGGAACAGGTGCCGGGCCACAGGAGCCAGGACACATCCCGGGTCCCCGCCCGCCTACCCTGGCTGGTCAGGAACAACCCAACCACGCTCACTCACAACACTTCTTTGTGGTACTAGGGATTGAACTCGGTGCCTTCCCCCCGAGATACTCCACAGCCCATTGTTTTTACTTTTGATTTTGACACAGTCTTGCTAAATCATTGAATTGCCCAGGTTTGGCTCAAAATTGCAATCCTCATGCCTCGGTCTTCCAGAGCTACAAACCTGAGTCACTGGGCTCAGCTCATTCATAACACTTTCCGCGTCAAACGTGTGAGTCTTTTTTTTTTCCTCTTCTGTGTTTTAAAGGGAAAAAGGAAAATAGTTTATTTTGAGCCAATTATGAGTTGAGCACCCACTCAACTTGCATTGAACGAGTGTTTCTGCAGGAGGAATTCCAAAGTCTTAGTGATAAAAAGCAAGGGGAATTGTAATCCGGGCCTGGTTGTACAGGCTGGCAATCCCAGCGTCTGGGAGACTGAGACAGGAGGATAGCGAGTTCTAACCCGGCTTGAGCAATTTAGTAACCTAGCAACTGGCTCTGTCTCAAAATCAGAAACAAAAATGGGCTGGAGACGTAGCTCCATGTAAGGGCCGTGGGCTCCCTCTCCAGGATCAACACACCACTGAGGGGAGTGGGGGGTTCTTATGTAGATGGCGTAAGGTAAACAGCCACTAGACTGATAGGCTGAGGCCTTCCTGCACCCCTAGAAGGCCTTGGAGCCCAGGTCTGCCCTCTGTCTGGTTTGGGTAGCTCGCCAGGTCAGATCCGCAGTGCAGACACCTCACCTAATATTCCTGCAGGTAACAACTTGCCTTCCTGGCCAAGGCTGCCCTTCTCCATGAGAGGCCCGGTGTGTGTTCTGTCCTGGGCCCGTGTCTGGCTGCCCTTGAACTCATGCCGTAGCCTCCCACGTGCTGGGATGGTAGGCGTGAGCTACACGACTGGCTAATTTTTTATGTGGTGCTGGGGACTTGAGCCCAGGGCCTCATGCATGCTAGGCAGGTGCTCTGACCACAGAGCTATACCTCCAGCTCCCATCCCCACCCCCGAGCCTGTGTCCTATTTGCCTTGGGGTGAATATTTCCTCGAGGAAAGTCTGTTACACATAGGTTTTTTGCTCACACCAATATTCAACTCCCCATCTCTCTGGTACCACCTGTGCATCCTGTGATTCAGGTCTTGGTGTGGACAGAGACCCTACAGGCCAGGTAGATCCCACCAGGCAGCCTACCGCAGATCCCCCCGAAGTCCTAGCCGTACTTCCTCTGCCTGGGCCCCCGTGACCCCTGCGCAGCCCCCAGAGCTCTGGGTGCCTCTCTGCTTGCCTTCCCACTGATGACGAAGGGTGCAGTGCATGAAGGACCATGCAGCAGAGGTGGCACGGGCGTGGGAGGGGCCTGAAGTGCACCTGTGTCCTCCTGACGTGTCGCTGACCAGGTCCTCCAGCTGGGAGCGCCCAAATGCCCCTTAGAGGACTGTACAGGAGCTTCATTACATGGCCTGGCTGATTCGTGGTCACTTGGCCATGCTTTGTCCCCTCCCTGGATGTGAGGTTGCAGGCCGTTCCCTCTCACCTGGCCTTGGACCCTCTAGGGACCAGCTCTACCCTGAGGCCACCTGGGAGTCCCCATCCACTACTCATGCCTTTAGCATACAAAAGACATTCTTGTCCTCACTCCCAGTGACCGCCAGCTCAGGAGCTCAGTGCCAGGAACCTGGGACAAAGATCAAATTCTACTCCATGGTAAACCTTGAATTTTGCACGTATACATATCAATAAAATATGGGGAAAAAAAGGTCCAATTTAAGGGCCAAAGGAAAAACAAAAGATCAAATTCTGCTTATCACCCACAGGCTGGGCACTTTTCCTGGGGGAATCCTGCTCCTCCCTCAATTCCCTGGCATGAGTTCACATGAGGCCTGGCCCCTTGGGAGCAAGCAGGACACTCTGGTCAGGCGTAGGAGATGCCTTTGGGGTGTCCTGCCGGGGCCCGGCCTGCACACTCCTTCCCAGGGTGCTTGAGGCCCCTGCCAGTCCTGACATGCACTACGGCGGCGTGGGCTCGCACGCAGCCTTTAATTATGCACTTACTCAAGAGCGGATCCCCCACCCATGCCTCGTGTTAGGGAGGGGGCTGTCCAGAGCCATCCCACCCCGAGGATGGAAGGCTCTGTTTCCACATTGGGAGTGGCCCAAAGCCAGCCTTCCCCTGCAGGGTGTGCTATGGCCCTTCTCAGCATGTGGTGGCCTGGGTGACAAGTCCCCATGGAAACCATCATGGCACAAGTGTGGTTCAAGGCTGGGGACATGCTGTTATGGGGCAGGTGTCTTCTCAGTGACAAATGCATCTGCTTAGCAGAAGTTGGGAGAGACAGAGAGAGAGAGAGAGACAGAGAGAGAGAGAGAAAGGGGTGCTGGCCTTTGCCCTGGGCTACATCCCCAGTCTGCTCCTTGTTTTTAGTTTGTGATAGGGCCTTACTAAGTCACTCAGTTGCTCAGGCTGGGCTCAAACTAGTAATCCTCCAGCCTCAGCCTCTTGGAGTGCTGGGGTAACAGGCCCTTGCCACCAGGCCTGGTTGACGAGGGCGTCTCTGCAGAGTGCATATTAGGAAACATGCCGGAGCCAGCGAAGGTCATGATGGGACCTGTCTTTGGAGACTGTAAACCGTGTTTCCTTTCCCCATGTTGGGCCTGGCACCCGCGTTGGACCTGGCATCCCGTGTTGGGCCTGGCGTCATGAGAGAAGCTGCCGTCGTTGTCTGTGTTCTGATTCTTCTAGCCAAGCAGAGGCTCTCAATAGCATACAGATCAACCTGTATGTCAGAGCTTTAAGACCCAGTATTAGCCCCTGCGTGTGGAGGAAGGTCCTGCATTAGCCGGGGTCTGGGTGTCCTTGGGCCCTGTGTCTCCCCAGAGGGATTCTGCAGAGAAGGGGGCATGTGTCTCTGCTGGATGCCATGTGACATGCCTGTGACAGCCCTCAGACATGTTTACATCGCTTCCTGGCCAGGAGACATACCATCCTGAGAGACAGACAGGTAGCCATGAGCGGGAAGGCTGGAGACAGCAGGAGTGGACACAGTCGTGAAGGCAGGAAGCGATTACCTGTGTCGGCCACCCCACGGGGACTGGTAGAACTTGCCGAGGATGCAGAGCTGGCAGGGGACCTGCTCGGGGGCGAGCTCAATCAGAACTTAAGAACTCATACCTATGGATTGCACCCCCTGCATCCAGGCTAACCCCGAGGGTCATGGAAAGTGTGGGAGAGTCTTGGGAAGTCCCGCGCCCGGAGCCTCCTTGGCCGACCTCGCCAGGGCCCTAGCACTGGCGGAAGCTCTTACCCATCCCCCAACTAAAGCCACCCTCTTCGTGGCTTGGCTTCTTCGTCGAGGGGCAGTTTCACTCTCTGACATCACGAGACACTGACCTGGTTTGGCGGTGACAGTCCCATTGCACTCGAGAGACCGAGGCCGGGGGTAATTCGCTGGCCAAAGCCGGAGCCAAGCTGAGATGGCATCTCCGTGAGCTCCAGCTACTGGGCTCAGGAGCTCGCGCTGCTGGCGAGGTGTTCTATGTTCTCACCACTACAGCTTCACTGAAGCTGCTACCCCCAACCACATCCGCTCTAAAAGGGACAAGGTTCCTGGTGTGCTGGCACAGGCCTGTCATCCCAGCACGCGGGGAGGCTGAGGCAGGAGGACTGCAAATCTGAGCACAGCCTGGGCAACTCAGCAAGACTCTGTACCAAGAGTTAAAGAAGAATTAAGAAATGGGCGGGCCGAGGGTATAGATCATTGTGATCTCTACTAAATAAACAAATAGACTGGCTGGCTGGCTGACTTTGGGGGCTCGGAGATTTGGTTTTATTTCCGGTCAGCCACAGTTTCTTTTGCTGGATCAGATGGAATTTACAACATGGTCCTGTCACCTGAGGAGGTTCCCGAAAAGAAGATGGGGACCCTGGTTTGCTCCCTTCCCCCAGAGTAAGTTTACCGACTGCTGTCATAGCAAAAATATTCAGGATGTGTCAGCGAGAGGCACAGGCAGAGTTGGAAAGTAAGCGGAAAGGCCCGGTGGTACAGGCTGCAAACCCAACCGTCTGGGAGGCTGAGGCAGGAGAACTGCAAGTTCCAGCCCAGCCTGGGAGACTCAGTGACTTTGTGAGACCCTAACGGGGTCAAAACCCAAAACAAGACAACACAAAAAGAGGCTGGGATTTGGCTCAGTGTGAAGACCCTGGGTGCAGTGCGCAGCATGGCAAAGAGAAAGAAAACGCAGAGGAAACAGAGAAGGGATCCCGCAGTTCGGAAGGGGACCGTGTGGCTGTTAGCAAGTGCCCAGGCCTGACTCGTGTGGCTCTCTGGGGTGGGCTGGGCTGGTGCCTCCCCGGGGCCACAGACTCAGCCTCGTGTTTGGATCAGTGGGCATTCTCTCCCTGATGTGCCCTGGTGTCCCCTCGCGAGCACAGCACCGCCAGTCCCTACAGCGGTAAGAGCGCTGGAGATGAGGGCAGAGCTCAGTCTGCACATCACTAGTGAGGGAGGGACAGGACGGAGAGGTGTTGCCCCCTTCCGTGGTACCAGGTCGGAGATGGAGCGCCGAGGCCCCTCCTGTCCCAGGAGGGAGCCCATGCTGTTTCCTTTCGGGGGCGGGTGTGACGGTGACCTGGTCTCAGATGGAAAGCAGTTGGTACCAGCCAGGAGAAGACCCAGTTCTCCCTGTCCTCCATTTTTAAGGAAATGTCATTCATGCCTTCACGTGGAGTCCACGAGAAAGGGAAATACGTTTGCTAACAACTTTCCAGCTGTGGACTGCCCGTAGGAAGTACGTGACATCACAGCTGTACCCTTGTGTGGTGCCGTATTTCTGAAAGACTTCTCGGTTCTCTTCATTTTCTTTTGGTAGCTGGTGTAGAACTCAGGACGTCACCATGGCTAGGCAAGCTTGCTACCACTCAGCTGTATCTCTAGCCCTCCTTGTCCATTTTTGGGATAGGGCACCTGGGTGAGGTGACATTGGAATTAGAAGCAGGGAGCCGAGCCATGGAGGCACCCAGCATGACTCGCATCGGCTGCCATCCTATTTCCAACATTTTTCTAGGTACATCATCTACCCAGCATGCCCTGGGCCTGGCTGCCCTCTCGTTTGCAACATTTTTCAAGACATTTGCATCTACCCAGTATACCAGAGGATCGTTGACATCTTATTTCCAACATTTTCATTTCAGCCACCTCAGAGAATTCCTTATAAAAATACATTTTCAACTGCTTATTGTATTTAGAGGGCAAATAGTGTTAACTTTTAGATGTCCTGGTAATACTTAGCCTTAGTGGAGTTTGTCTTGCAGGATGAGGTTCTTTCAAGAGTAGAAGTACTATCTCAGAGCGACTGGTACCATGTTCAAGCATATTTACAAAGGTGAGAGTGAATCAGAATTGGGAAAGGTGCCTGACCAGGAGCGATGAGTGAACAGTGACGAGTTGACTTCTGCTTTATTTGGAAGATCTTTCCTTACGTAGTGTGATTAAAGCGAAAAGCATTCTGTTCACGGACTCTTGGCACCTTTCCTCAGCTGCGCTGCACCTCTGGAGACACG
Organism: Ctenodactylus gundi; assembly: GCA_004027205.1. NCBI lineage: Eukaryota > Metazoa > Chordata > Mammalia > Rodentia > Ctenodactylidae > Ctenodactylus > Ctenodactylus gundi. The sequence continues at coordinate 403,218 of PVKB01000685.1, forward strand.
AGTCACTCAGTGTTTCCAGCTCTTTGGAGAGTCTATGAGGGACGGAGCCGAGGCCACTGTACCAGATCTTGCTGTAAAGGAGACTGTGAGCGCTGAAAGTATTAGGGAAGTGTTAGCATCAGGAGGCTCTGCCTGGAATGGCTTGGCCACGCTAGACAGAGGAATGCAGTGGGCAGCAGGGAGTATGGGTGTTGGGGCGCGGCCCTGCATGCAGCCTGGAAGCTGCCATGGAAGCAGGTGAACAACAGCTCCTCCCCCCACCAGAGAGGGTGACCGTGGGCCTTGGGCCGCCCGCCACCCATGCCCTCCTGCCATCCGTGGGGCTATCTCTGACCTGTCCCCTGCCCACCTGCAGCACTCAGGTCCCTGCACCTTTGCTGCCCTCACGGGGGCAGCCCCGCCTCCCCAAAGCGCTGTCTGTCCTGGAGAAGACCACTGCTGGGACACTCCACAAGCCTCCTGTTGACTCAGAAATGCCCACAACAGCCGTGTCCAGCCTGTGGCGTGCTATTTTTCTGCCGTTTTTTAGAGTGAAAAGAAACTATCTTGGGCCATGTATAAAATATGATGTAATTACTGGATATAAGTAATACAGCTTTTCAAATTTTTCTGTTATAACATTATCAGAAAAACGAGGTCAAAAAAGGGGGAAAAAACCCTGTAACCCTTGGGTCAGGAGTGCCTGGTGTATCACTGAGGAGCTCCTTGCTCACTCTCGAAAAAAAAAAATCTCTCGAGACTAAAGCAGGCCTGTGTCTTCCCCAGCCCTCCCGGGGAGGCTGGCCTCGGCCTTTGGAAGCCCTGCTCTGGGGCTGGGGGTCTCTTCTCGGCCTTGGAAAGTCTTAAGTACTGCCTCAAATTAACTTAAAAACACCTGAGATGGCATCACAGTGTTTCAGAGGGATGCGCTGAAATTCTGCATGTTGGGAGCTTAAAGGCTGTGTGTACATTTGTACACATGCACATGTGTACACATGTATGTATCCACATGTGTATTCTGTAGTACTGAGGATCAAGCCCAGGGCCTTCACACTGAATTACATCATCAGCCCATTTTTTTACTTTGGATTTTGAGACAGGATCTTGCTAAGTTGCTAATTTGTGACCTAGCAGGAGCTCAAACTTGGGATCCTCCTGCCTCAGCCTCTCAGAGTGCTGGGGTGACAGGCCTGTGCCAACGGACCCTGGTTTGAAAGCTGTGTTGAAATTGCCTTGCGTCATTGGGAAACTCCAGAAGGACTTCCGGGGATGGCTGTTGTGTCTTGGGAGGGAACGCGAGGCCAGGGTCGAGGTCTGTGTCCTTGTAGATGTGGAAGGGGACACTGACCCCGACATTCCAGTGGCTCAGGAAGGCTGAGGATGCCCTGAACCAGCAGGAGGCAGTCTTATCTGGGGCGGCCTGATGCCAGGGACTACTGGCGAGGCCCAGCAGGTGCGTAGCTGGGAAATTTAATCCTCGCAGTAGATAACACCTTGATACGCTGGAAGAAGATTACTTCTTTTTAAAACCTCCTTTCTATTTTTTTCCCTGCATTTGGCAAATGGGACATTATTATTCCAGGAGGCAGAGGCTGAGGTCATCCTGGGAAGGGCCAGGCCTTAGAGCTACTCCCTCCAAGCCCACTGGGCCACCCAGGCACAGTGGGAACACTTTGTTTGGGTCTGTTTATTTGTGTTTGTTTATTTTTGTGGTTTTCATACTGACCTACATCCCCAGCCTTTTTAAATATTTTTTTTTTCTTTGAGACAGAGTCTTGCTAAGTCACTAAATTTCTTAGGGTGGATCCAAGCTTTCAATCTTCCTGCCTCAGCCTCCCAGAGTGCTGGGGTGACAGGCCTACACCAGCAGACCTGGCCTTCTTGGTAAAATTCTGAGTAGCTCCGTGGATAAGATTCAAGGAAAACCACAGAAACACACACTTCCTCATTAGTAGTGCTGTTATTTTCCTTTTAAGCAGAAAAAAACCTTGAGCCGTGGAGGTGAGGATGGCGAATGTCCTGCTGTGGTGTGTAGCTCCTCTGGCATCCGGCTCTGTTCCCTCCAGAAAGGTTGTTTGATGATTGATTTTTGGCACAGATGACACCTCTTACGTGAACACTGTTCGTCCCAACCTTTCCTGAGCTGTGCAGCGGGTGAAGACACGCACTGATCCCCACCGTCAGTCTTCCAAGAGGGATGCTGTAAGGTTGGGCAGACCTTCTCAAAGATGGAGACCGGGCCAAGTGCCCCTCCTCTGGGTTCTGTGTGACAGCAAGCCTGTGGTCCCTGCCTCTGGGGCTGCATACCTGGTGTGACACGTGGGCATGTGTCTGTGGGACTGAGAGACAGGTGGCGGCAGGGAAAGCGGGCATGGGACGTGTCTGGTGGTGGGAAGCCAGGGCCTGAGAGGGACGGGGCTGCTGGCCCTGAACTCTGCACCAGCAGGCCCTGCTGGGATGATTGTTTTGATAATCTTTCTACTGGGTATTTTAGATTCAGATAAATCCCACCAGAGGATTCAGGAATTCCTCTTCCTCCCGAGTGAACTCTGAGCAGTGGGGTCAGGGGATCCCCTGGGAAGGTGGAATCTGTCACTCGTTGGTCCCCTCAGCCACCTGGTGGCTGGGCTTGGGACACACACATTGGCCACCTGCCTGGGTCTCTCCGCCCCTTGTTGTCCTGAGCCCAGCCCGAGCACACCTGGCACTTGGTCTGGTGATTACCCAGTGCTGTGTTTATGTGGCATTCTACCCGGGGATTGCCGAGGTCCCTCTAAGAAGATCTGTTCCTGGTGACGAATTCTATGGCAGACCCTAGATATTTCTCTGTGCTGCAACAGGTTCAATCCCTAGTACAGAAATAAATAGATAAGTAAAATGCTTTATGACCTGCCAGGATTCAGGTTTGCTTTGTCCCTGATATAATTACTTGCCTCTGTCCTCCAGATTTTTGTTCTATAAAAGACTTCTCATTTCATAATTGCGTTCATCTTTATAATTCTACTTCCTGTATGATAGAGCTTTGCAATTGCTTAATAGTTCATACATTCTTTGAGTTGCTCCCACATTTTTGAAAAGTAATGGCTTGTCAAAATTATTTAGGTAGAATTAAAAAGCAAAAGAGAGATGGGAGATGGTAGGAAAACAGGCTTCCTGGAGAGGGAAAGAGGATGTGGGGAGAAGGTGTGGGACGGGATGTAAAAATGACCAAGACGTCGTCTATGAATGCACGAACTGCTCAAGCTAGTCGTTTGTAGTGTCGCAAATACATGCTAATAAAAGAATTTAAAAATCAGGTAGAAAGCAGGCACTTGTGTTCTGGGTAAATTTTTAATTTTTTTTTCTCTCATAATGTGTCACTCTATATATACTCCAGGCTGGTCCTGAACTCACCATGTAGCCCAGACTGGCCTTGAACTCACCGTCACTACTCACGGCTCAGCCTCCCAAGCACTGGCATTACAGGTGTGTGCCACCACAGCCAGCTAACCTTAAACGGCGCGGGGGGATTGAGCCTGTGACTTTGCGCGTGCCCGGCAAGCGCTCCAACCACTGCGCTACCCCAGCCCTTGGCATTTTTGTCTTCAGATTCATTTTGGCAGGGAAGATGGCTGCTAACTTGTACCGTGTGTGAACCCGGACATGTGCGGAAAGTTTCCAACCGGCCACTGTGAAAAAAAAAAAAAAAAAAAAAAAAAAAAAAAAAAAAAAAAAAAAAAAAAAAAAAAAACAGCAACAACTAATTAAAAAACAATTGTACTCGCGAAGCCACTTGCCTGGGCAGGACGGAGTTCCGCTCAGAGCCGCACCGGAAGCAGGGCGCCCTCCTCACTTCCGGTTTTCCAGTGGCCACGTGGTAGGCATGCCGGAAGACGGATGCGGCTCCTGGTGTGAGCTCGGACCACGGCCTTGCTAGCGGGGGAAGGCGACGGCTCCGCGCACTGGTAGCGGGCACGGCGTGGGCAGCGCAGCCTCACTGTCGCCTTGCCCCTGCAGGTGGTGACCTGCCGCGTGGTGGGCGAGGCGCTGCGGTTCCTGGTCGGCGCGGGGCCCGCCTCCGGGGAGGACGACGCAGGACGCCGGCTGTGGCGCGTGCGGCTCGCCCCGCTGCACTTACAGGTAATGCTGGGTCAGTTCTCCCAGGCGCGGGGAAGGCGCCCGGCCCCGACGGGCACGTTTTTAATAATGAGCATTCTTGTCCTGATTTTCAAACGCTCAGCTTCCGTGTTGTACCGTAGGAAATAAAAAAGCGCAACCCACACATAGATGGTACAGGCCCACACTGATTAAACACATCAGGTGCCGCTGAGCAGCAGGACAAGGGAATGGCTGCGCTTTGCTGGGCATGGTGGCTCGTGCCTATAATCCCGATGCTCTGGGAGGCTGAGGCAGAGGATCATGAGTTCGAGACCAGCCAAGACCCTGGCTGAATAAAAAAATAAAGCAAGCCTGGGGGACATAGTTGAGTGTAAAGTCCCAAGATACGGGGTAAATCCCCCCACCGCTAAATAAATTAAGTGGCTTCTGACAGGGGGAAGGGCTCACGTTCAGAGCCAGGTGTCAGACCTCAAAGTGCAGAACAGTTGGGAAAAACAGTTGTCATTTTTGAAAATCTGAACTATAAGGGAATTGCTTGTTTATCGTGGAGGTTAAAAGTTACCATTGCCTTTATACTTCTGATGATGGATCTATAATAATAAGGCTTGGGTGATACCACATAACTCTACCGTATTGATCGTGAGAGAGGTGTATGTGGTCTTGGGAATCAAGCCTAGGGCCTTCACACAGAGCAGCAGTTTGGTTTTGATTTTGTGACAGGGCCTGGCCAAGTCACCAAGTTGCCCAGCTGGGCTTTAACTTGAGATTCTCCTACATCAGCCTCTCCGAGTGCTGGGCCTGCCTTGGAGGCCCTTTCAGGAGGGATTTAAAATTTGCCGTTTTCTGTCTTGTTTTAGAGCTCACTGCCAGCCCTACCCTACACATGTCCTCTCGCTGGTCCTCGAGGGCACCCCCAGTGCTGAGGATAAGCTAACTGGAGCAGAGTTAGCCACGGAGCAGCAGTAGGAGGGTCCTCCCTTTTTTGGTACTAGAGATTGAAACCTTCGCACTGAGCGATGTCCCAGCTCTGTTTATTTTTTTCTTTTGAGGCAGAATGTTGCTAACCTGCATGGGCTGGGCTCCAGCTTGCCATCCCCCTGCCTCTGCCTCTGTCTTCCAGAGTGCTGGGGTTACACATGTGTACCACTATGTCCACCTACCTTTCTCACAAAGTTATAGTTTTATTTATTTGCTATTTTTTGGTTTGTTTTGTTTTTTAGAGACAGGTCTTGCTCTGTAGTCCAGGCTAGTCCTGAACTCACTGTGTAACCCAGGCTGACCTTGAACTCACGGCAATCCTCCTGCCTCAGCCTCCCAAGTGTTGGGATTACAGGTGTGTGCTATCACACTACAGTTTTTGTGGCACTGGGGAATTGAACTCTGGGCCTTGTACTTGCTAGGCAAGCACTGTAACTGCTGTGCTATTTCTCCAGCCCAAAGGTACAGTTTTGAATAACCATCCCAACAAGACTTTCTGGCTACTGGAGTGGCTTTTTTCCCCCCTGAAACCTTCTCCCCAGATCCCAACTCTGCCCCAGTCATAGTCCCTTTTAAAGTCTTGAAGAACTTAAATTTGTCATGTGTTAATGCCTTCCTGCACCTCTACAGCTTTTGGACAAGTTGACTAGAAACTAGCCAGGTCTGGTGGCACAGGCCTGTCATCCCAGCACTCTGGGAGGCTGAGGCAGGAGGATCGCCAAATTTGAACCCAGCCTGTGCAACTTAACAACTTGGTGAGATTCTTTTTTTTTTTTTCCTTTTTTTTTTTTTTGTTTGAGACAGGGTCTCTCTCTGCAGCCCAGGCTGGTTGAGATTCTATTTTGAAATTAAAAGTAAAAGATGGGCTGGGGATGTAGCTCAATGTGAAAGCCATGGGCTTGATCCCCAGTACAAAAAAAGAAAAGAAAAGAAAAGAGAAAAGAAAAAAAGAAAAAGAAACCTTGGAAGCCTCCAGCTACCTTACAGAGCTGCAGAAGGGATGCCACAGTGTCTTTGATCTGTCACAGTTGACGGCAGCAGAAAAATGACCTCCCAGAGTTCAGGAGCTGTTAAAGATGGGAGGTTATTAATGCTGCAGCAGGAGGCTGCGTTTCTCCTGTGTTCTTTAGTTGCTCGGGGCAGAGAGGTACTGGCTGCCAGGACCTGGCCCACCTTGCCTGGGGGGTCAGGGCACATCCCGCTTACCTGTGGCCATGCAGTCATGCCCATGTTTTCCAGAATTTCCCACAAGGATAGGGAAATGGAAGGTGTCATTTCTCTGTCTCTTGCTGTAGTACCAGGAGAGGCCTGAGTATTCTGACAGTCTGAAACAGGGGTCTCCAGTCCCAAGGCCACAGGCTAGTACTTGCGTGTAACCTTTCAGAGCCACCTGCACAGTTGCAGGTGAGCAGCAGGCAGCACGCGAAGCTTCATCTGTAATCAGATCCTCTCCCTGTTAACTCATGGAACCACCTGAGGTCCAGCTCCTGTCAGGTCAAGGGTGGCATTAGACTCTCTTAGGAGTAGAAACCCTACTGAGAAGTTGGCATGTGAGAGATCTAGGCTGCATGCTCCTTACGAAAACCTAGTGCCCAGTAGTCTGAGGCAGGGCCAGTGTGGTAATGCCAGTGTCCTCTCCTGCCACTCTCACTCCATGGACAAACTGTCTGCCGTAAAACCGGGTCCTGATGCCAAAGAGGCAGGAGGCAGGGGACCACTGGTTTAAAGTTACTCTGCGTAAGATGCGGGGGGAGGGGGTGAAGATGGGAGGGGCTGGGGCATTGCTTTGGAAAGTGTTCAGCCAAAGCAGGGATACTCGAGGTACCTAACTCAGCTCAGCCGTGTGCGCTTACCATGTCAGTGCTATGTAGCTTGAATGTCCTGCTCCAGAGGGCAGAGTGCCCACAGCAAGGGTGTTGCAGTCACTTTCCTGTTGCTGGGACAAGGTAGCCGACACCCACAACTCAGAGGAGGGCAGGCTTATTTTGGCTCATGATTTCAGTCCAAGGTCAGCTGGCTCCATGGCAGACACGGCATGGTGGAGGTCACACAGAGGACAGCTGCTCAGCACATGACAAGCAGGAGCAGAGGGAGAGGGAGGAGCCAGGGACCAGAGCACACCCTTGTAGGTCACACCCCCATGACCCATCCTCCGCCAGGCCCCACCTTCTAACAGCACAGGCAGCCTGAGCTCACCCACGGGTGCATCCACTAATGAGCATGCGCCTCGTGATCCCATCACCTTCCACATACAGTGGCTTTGGGAACATTTTAGGTTTCAACAAAAGCAAAGTACTGGTTGTTAAGCCCACTTCACCCCCAAGTCTATGGTAGATGCCGCCTCCCTCCTCATTGGGGTGTTGGCAGAATCAGCTCCTGGAGTTGTGGGTGAAAGCTGTGTCCTCCTGGCTTTGTGCCAGGGTGGGGTTTCCAGACAGCCTCACACCTGGACTGGTGGTGATTTCCCCTCCAGCCCAGCCACGATGAGTTGAGTCCCCAGACCATGCCTCTGTGACCTCCCTCCTACCATCCTCCTCCATTTCTAAGCCTTCCTGTGACACCTTTGGGTCACCTGTAGAATCCAGAAGTGTTTCCTGTCTTATAGCCCTAACCTGAGTCAGTCCTATCAAGTCACATGTGGCGTGTCCACACAGGCTCCTTGGATAAGGATGTGGACATAACTGGGGACATTATTCTGCTTCCACAGATGGACAGGAGTGGAAACAGCCTTGTTAGAGATGGAAGGCCATTAACAGCTGCCGAGTGGCCCTAGCATGAGGTGGAAGGCGTTGGTATCCCTTCCGTGGTCCTTGTGGGTGGGATTGTGGTTTCTAGGGAAGGCTATGTCCAGGACTGGGGACAGGGCATCCTGGATCCTTCCCTGTGCCCTGGAGACACACCCACAAGGAGAAGCACAAAGCACGGCAGATTATGTATAGGAAGTGACTGCGCACATAGTACATGTGCACACACGCACAGTGTACACAACACATGTATGCACAGATCACACATGACACAGGTGCACGCCCATGTAACATGCATGTGCCTGCACAACACGTTCACTCTCAGTGGCTCTGGTGCAGAGTGGCCCCTGGTAATATGCCTCTTTGCCTCATAGCTGGAGTTCTACCTTCAGGAGAAGTGTGAGGACATCCGCATCAGGTGGGCCTTCACCCACGTGCCTGAAACCGCTGTGGAGCTTGAGCCCCACGCACCTACTTCCCAAGAGGTCAGTGGGGTTTTGTGGTTCCTGTGTTGTGTGAGGACACATTACAGAGGGGTAGCCATACTGCTAGGGGACAGATGCTTGGATGGGCGCAGCCCTGGAGTCGGCAGCCTCCTTCCCTGTTGCTCTCTGTCCCTCCCCAGGCTGACCTGGGTCACACCTATAGTGATCTACTTTCTCTTCTTTAGTAAATTATTTTTATTGATAATTGGCCAAAATACCTGGGATCGAGTCCAGAGCCTTCACACTGAACTATATCCCCAGCCCATTTTTTATTTTTGATTTTGAGACAGTATCTCACTAAGTTGCTGAGATAGCTCAGGCTGGTCTTGAATTTGTGATCCGCCTGCCTCAGCCTCTCAGGAGTGACAGGCCTGTGCTGTTGGGCGTGGCTCTCCCACCATCATTTTGGAGGCTGGGTTTTAGTAGAGGGGTTCTGGAGGCCCGGGACCTGATCTGTTGCATTTCCGCAGGCTCCAGGTGGAGGCGTTGTCCACAGTGACTCCAGGAGTGGTGGGACCCCAAGCACGCATTCCGTGGTATGCAGATTACTGTAACGTAGTTCCTGACACCTGGGGCAAAAGACCCTCAGCTCTGCTCTCCTTTCACTGGCTTGGCAGCATTCTTCTGGGCCTTCTCATGTCCTTAAGTACTTTCTAGTTTTCAAAAGAAGTCCAGTTTTGTCATCCTCCTGCCTCAGCCTCCCAGAGTGCTGGGATTCTGAGCATGCACCACTGTGTCTGGGCAGATTATTTCTGATATCAGAAAACTATCTCCTCTCTGGATGAAAATGAGAGAGAGTGTGGCCTGTCCCACCTGGGGCCCAAGGAGAAGAGCCAGCAGAGCCTGATGGCGAGTCGGCTTTCTGACAGGGCCACGCCGGAGAGCTGCGAGTCTGCGTGTCATGCAGCCTGGATGAGGCGTTACCAAGTGACCAGTGACCTGTCCCTCCCTAGGGCCAGGTGGTGGAGACTGAGGCGCTGTGTCAAGCCATCAGGGACACTCTGAAGCACCTAGCTGGCACTGTGTCACCGTCCGTGGTTCTGAGCATGAGGCCTGCGGACGTGAGGGAAGCCCAGGTGAGCCAGGTGGAAGTGGTGGGGGCGCCTGGCTGCTCTCAGCCCTGCTGCTGCCCCAGCGCCGCGTGGGGAGTCTACGCACCACTGCAGCCACAGCGTCTCGTGCTCGAGCTGCGATGGCAGACACACTGGCTGAGGGGTACCCCATGGTCTGCCAGTGCACCCTGATGGGGCACATGGGTCCCAGGCACCCTGGGTGGAAAGAAGAGGCCACTGACCCTCAGTTTCCTTTCTGTCCTTGTAAGGGCATGCACCATTCTCTGCTGTTACTGCACTCTGCTTTTCACGAGGCCAAACTCGATGCAGTCGTGGTCATCCTGCGGCCGCCATCTTGGCCTGGTCCCTGCATGCTGCAGTTCCTGGAGGTTTGGACGAGAAGCTGGCAGAGTGGGTGCAGCAGGTGGACCAAGCCTAGGAGGCTGGATGGGTCCCGATTGGTCATGCAGGCCTGCCACCGTCATGTCTGTCCCAGGCCTGTCCCTGGGCAGTGGGGACAGCAGGCCCAGCTTGTCTGTGCGGCCCCGTTAGAACTATTTATGTGCCTCCCTCCTGCCTTGGGGGCCCCTTGGTCCAGCTGTTTTAGGATCATTGTACCCCCTGTGGATTTGAATCTGCCCTGCCCTCATGGGGGTAAAGAACACAGCCGCCTTTCGCTTAAGGTGACTCTTTTCAGTTAGAAGCCAATATTTCGATCCTAACTATGTGGCAGAAGCACTTGGGAGTCCCTAGAGTTCCTAGAAAAACACTGACTGGCAGAGAGCTTCTGGAGCCGGGCGGGATTTGTGTGGTCAAGGGTGGTCCTCACTGGAGTCAGGCTGGAAGGACAACCTCCGGTGGCATTCGTGTCACTCGGTTTCCTGGTTTCTGGTTCTTACCAGGGCAGGTGATATCAGCTTCTAGGATATAGAACCTGGGCACTTGGATTTACAGGACAAATACCAGTTGGCCGCAGTGTTTTTTGTCGAGCCCTGTATACCAGGGGGCTCAGGACATGTAAGAACATCTTCACTGCCCTGGGTTTGCAGCACGGGGCGGCGGAGGAGCAGGGAGGGGTGGTAGGCCCCAGGGCAGGGGCCACCAGCACAGCCTTATCGCAGACACAGCCTGGTTGTGTATCCCAGAGGTGAGAGAGTCCCAGCCACTGTTCCTGTCTGTAATTTTGTCATGGTGCAGTCTTGCTGATCAGAGGGGCTGGTTGATGGCAGAGTGTTACTATCAAAATGTGGTAGTCATCACTGGTTGTTATCACTGTTAGGAAACGCCGAGGCTGGCAGCTAACAGGAGGAGAGGGTTATTTTGGATCATGTGTTTTAGGGGAATCAGTTGTGGCAGAAAGGGCATAGTGGAAGGGCATGGGGGAGGAAAAATCCATACCCAGTGGTGGCTGAGGAACAGAGAGGGAGGAGCCAGGGGCACTTGTCTGGTGCCCCACCTCCAACCAGCCCACCTCCTGACAGCTCAGGAAGTCATCTGTGCAAGAGTCCACCGATGAACGCCAAGCTCTGTGATCCCATTGCCAGACGGGAGACTGGATCTAGACCATAACATTCACAAAACAGTATTTGATTTTTAGAATCCATGGATTTAGAACAAAAAGACCAAAATAATCATAAATTCAATAACATTTTTAAATAAATTTGAAGTTGTCTCCAGAAGCATACCCACTGGTCAGGGTTGTCCAGAAAAACAGAACCCACAGGAGCCAGAGGCATGTATGTGTTGTAAGCATGGGCTCACACGGTGAGGGGGCCCAGGCCTGTAGTGTGGATCTAGCTCACACCCCGAGGCCTGAGCATGGGAGAGCTGAGGTATAGCCCTGGTCGTGGGGCCAGCAGGCCTGACACCCAGGAAGGAAAGGGCTGTGTTCCCACTTGAATCCAGAGCAGGAAAGTACAGGACCCACTGTTTAGCAGAAGGCAGTCAGGAGAAAAGCGTCCTGCACTTGGGGGCAGAGGAGCCTTTTGGACGGCCAGCCTTTGACTGCCTGGGTGAGCCCCACCGTAGGAGGGTGCCTCCACTTGGCTCGGTCTGTTGATGTCCAGAAGTTCCCACAGATCCCGAGGCATTGACCCATTGTAGCTGCACGTGCACCCCATGTCCGTGTCCATCCTGGCCCAGATGTAGGGACTGCTTTGTCCCCAGAGTGCTCTTGCCTGGATTTTGAGGACTTGTGCTGCCACTCTCTGGCTACCTCCTCTGCAGCGGACAGCCAGGAAGCTCCTGGTTCAGAACAGCATGTGCTACATGGCACCAAAATGGACATAACGCCTCTGGAGATGTGACGGGGTGCCTGGCTCAGCTGCTTTTCGGTTGCTGTGACTCAATCCCCGACATCCACACACTTAGGGGAGGAAAGGTTTACTTTGTTCACAGTTTCAGAAGGTCACAGTCCACTCAGGGGCGGCCAGCAGCCATGGAAGTACATGGCAGAGGCAGAGGTGGAGGCAGCTTCTCATGATGTCACACACAGGAAGTCAGGAAGCAGCTTATATGTCCTTCCATGTCTCAGCCCAGTGATCAGCCCCTCCTGGATCCGGGTGTGGAAGGTGTGGTAAGCCCCACTACATGCCTGTAATCCAACTTACACACCTGTAATGCAAGTTACATGCCTGTAATCCACCCCTGCAGACCAGGCCCCAATTTCCCAATAGCACATGGGTCCATAGACGATCTATAACATTCAGATGCACGAGACTTTGGGGAGACATTCCAGATCCAAACCACGATAGTGCCTCATGGGTTGACTTAGGTCACAACAGCTACCAGGCCTCTTGTTGTGCTCGGATGCCCCTGAACTTGTGCCACGAGCCCCTGTTAAAGGGAGCATGGGTGGCTTGGGTGCCAGCAGAGGCTGGCCTGGCGTGCCCTGGCTGGCAGGTGGTGCCCTCAGAGTTGGGGTGCTGGCTGTAGTAAATGCCCCCATGCCTCTGAGGACAAAAGGAAACTGGCTGCTCCCTGCTGTGCCTACTTCTGTCCCCTTGCTGTGCAGTGCCTGTGACACAGCTATTCCTCATGTGAGTGCCAGGCTCTGCCTGAATGGGACATGTCACAGACAGTGACCCAGGTCGGTCACATTTAACTGGTGTCCCTTTAGTGGGGTGGACTGTAGGCAGCTGCAACCCATAGAAGACATTGTCACTGTTACCACCACCTGCCCTGGAGCTGAGCAGGGCCCACCGACACGGCCCCATTCCCCACCCACAGCAGTGGCAGGTGCGTCACCTCCTATACTGGCTGTTTTTGGGGTAAAGACACCTCCCCAGCAGGGACAAGGTGTGGTCACCGGTGTCCTCGCTTCCGCTTGGAGCCAGGCTCCCTATGCAGGTTTCCTGGAGACCCCTCCCCATACTGGGAGTCGGCGGCCACCTCCTGGTCTCCAGTTTCCTCACAGTCCTTGTCTCCGCTTCCCTCTTCTGCAGAACCTCCAGCCCTCTGCGCCCCCTGCCCAGGACCCCTGCCCACCCAAGCCACCCCGCGCCCATGAGCTGAAGCTGCTGGTGAGGAACATCCAGGCCTCGCTGCTCGGCGCTGCTGCTGCTTCTGGTGGGTTTGCGGCTGTCCTGCCCCCGGCCTGGATGGGCAGGTCCGGGTGGCCCCTGGTGGTGTGATCCCTGCCGTCATCTCAGACATGGTAGCGATGAAGACTGCTGAGATCTGGTGCACCAGGGCCCATATGTGTGGACCTGGCATCTCAGCATTCTGGGAGCATGAGGCAGGAGGATCCCAAGTTTGAGCTCAGGCTGGGCAACTTAGCAACTTAGACTGTCTCAAATTCAGAAATACCAAGGGGGGCGGCTGGGGTGGAGCTCATCGTGAGGCTCTGGGGCAGATCTCCTGCAGTACACACACGCACAAAGATGGCAGAGCGTGCCTAGTGGCCCAGGGCGCGTTGGGGCAGGAGCCGCCTCTTCTAGTGTTCTTCACACTGTCACAGGGCCGCGTGCGGGGCAGGAGAGAGGACCCCAGGGGCTTCCCTGTGGTGTATCTGTGCAGGTGGCAGCTGTGCCAGCCACCAGTCCGAAAGCCCTCTTTCCCAAGTGTCTTTAGTGTCACGGTCGTGCTGCCTCCGTGTCCCACATAAGGTTGAAATGCTGATCTGCCCTGGTTATGTAGAGTTTGGGGAGGGGCTAGAAGTCACATGGTTCCAGGTCCAGGGACCAGAGTGGTTGAGGTCATGCTGCCACTTTTCCATGAGCCTGCCTTCCTGTGAGATGGCACTCAGCCACCGCGCTCCCCAGATTTCTGACCACACCTCGTGAGGACATGAGGGCCCAGCGGGCATCCTGCCGCAGCCTGGTTGGATAGAGGGACGGGGCACTTGGGATCTGTCCAGGGCTGTTATCACCAAACAGACCAGAGAGTCTTCTGATCTTAATGAAGTGGGCACTTTGTAAATGCCAAATAAAGCATGAGCTCTCAGAAGTGGGCGATTTCTTTCAGCTGCGTGCGTGCCTGCGTGCGTGCGTGCGTGCGTGTGTGTGTGTGTGTGTGTGTGTGTGTTGTACTAGGGTTTGAGCCTAGTACCTTCACACTAAGCTCCTTTTCGAGCCCATATTTTTTTTTAATTTTTGATTTTGAGGCAGGGTCTTGAACTCGGGTTTGAGCTTGTGATCCTCCTGCCTTAGTCTCCCAGAGTGCTGGGATTACAGACCTGCACCACCAGGCCTGCCTGATTCAGTCTTTCTTACATATGCTGCAGCTTACTGCAGTTGAAAAGCCAAACAGGTATAGTGTGGTGTCGTTCGGTTCCAGGCAGCGGGAGCGCCGTGTGTGTCGCCCAGCTGGACGACCCTGCGCAGAGGTTCACCAGCACCCCTGCAAGAAACAGCACCCGCGACCTCACCTGGGAGGACGAGCTTACCTTGTGAGTACCACTGCTGGCCACGGAGGCTCATGTCCACAGCGGGCGCTCCACACTGCCACGCCTGGGTCGCCAAACAGCCCTTCTTATGAGAAAAGAACAAACAAAGCCGTGCTGTCTTCATGCTAGACTCAGGTCAACATAATTCTTTCCGTTTTGTGGTACTGGGGATTGAGCCCAGGGCCTTCACACTGAGCTAAGCAGCCAGCACATTTTTATTGTTGTTGTTTTATTTTGAGACAGTCTCACTAAGTTGCCTAGTTTGGGCTCACATTCCAGATCCTCCTATCTCAGCCTCTCAGAACATTGAGATCACAGGCATGTGTCACCATGCCTGATGAAAGTGCTGAGGTCACAGGTATGTGTCCCAAGGCCTGGCCAATCTTTCCTTTTTTTGATTTGTTTTATGACTGTAGTGTCTTAACTGTTGACACCTTTGTGTTCCTTTCTGTAATCAGGAAAAATTACTCATACATAAAGCCTCAGCTTCCCAAGTGCTAGGATTACAGGTACACACCACCATGCCCAGCTAACTTTTTTATGTGGCACTGGGAAATTGAACCCAGGACCTTATACAAGCTAAGCAAGTGCTCTAACCACAGAGCTACCCCCCCCCCCAGTTCAATTACTGTATCTTTTTTATTTTTAAACTATAAAGACTGCACAGTGAAAGATTCAAAGCTCTTACCTCTCCACAGTGAGCTGAATGCCAAGTCCAAAGAGTTGCATCTGCAGGTGTCCGAGGCTGAGCCACCCTTGGCAGGTGAGTGGGGAGCTGGAGGGCGTGGTCCCCTGTGCCATGACCAGGGCCACAGGAGTGGGGAGGGGAGAGACCGGTAGAGGCGGCCAGCCCCCTCTTCCTCTAACCACTCTGTATTTTCCCAGGGAATTTTTGGTTCAAAATCAGTTTTAGTTATTAGCAAATGTCATACATGTTTGAAAAATATTCATCTTTCTTTAAAATCCCCAATTTTTAAATTTAACAATTTTTGGCTTAGCGTGGCAGTTTTGGACACTTACAGCTTCAGTGGACTTCCTTACCCCCCCAATCCCCAGTTTTTAATTTCAGTAAAATACACATACCGTAAAATTTACCACTGTAGTCATTTCAATGGTGACATGTGACATTACATACATCCACCCCGTTGTGTCATCACTACTATCTCCTGACTCTTAGACTTCATCTTTCCAAATCGATTCTGTCCCCATGAGACTCAGAGTCCCCTCCCCTCCTGTAGCTCCTGATGCCCACCCTTCTCCTTTCTGTCTTGAGTTTCAGCTGGTTTTTCCTTACCAGGTAAGTCACTGGGCTGGGTGGAGTGGGGGTGGCACAGGGGCGTAGCTCAGTGGTTAGAGTGCATGCATGTGCTCTGGGTTGGATCCCTCAGTACCACATAAGAATTAGCTGGGTACGGTGGTACATGTCTATAATCCCAGCACTAGGCAAGCTGAGACAGGAGCCTTGCCAAGAGTTTGAGGCCAGCCTGGACTTAGAATGAGACCCTGTCTCAAAAAAAAAAAAATTAAAATAAAAAAATACAAAGGGGGCTGGAGGAATAGCTCAGTGGTTAAAGTGCTTGTCTAGCAAGCTCAGGGTCCCAAGTTCAATTCTCCAGCACCACATAAACTGGGTGTGCTGGCTTATACCTGTAATTCCAGTACTCAGGAGCTGGGCAGAAGAATTGCCTTGAGTTCATGCCCGGCCTGGGCTCCGTAGTAAGTTCAGGACCAGCCTGGACTGTAGAGCAAGACCCTGTCTCAAAGAAATTATTTTTAAAAATACAAAGGAAGCCACTGCAGCTTAAATTAGACTCATTTCAGGTGTAAGAGTGCAGCAGATCGAGGTACAGCTGCCGAAATGAGTGCGCACTTGGCTTTGCCTGTGAAGACTCTGGATGTCTGATATTGGTTGGTGGGTTGCTTGCATAACTGGGCTAGAACCCTGGGCCTCACACAGGCTAGGCAAGCGCTCTAACCCCTGAGGAGCACCCCTAGCCTTATCGGATGCTTCAGAATCCCCGTGTACATACCAGAATCGGGAATGGAGAAACATTGGCTCTACTTAACTGCGCAGTCAGATCATTTGGTTGCTCCCTGCGGGTAGGAGGTAGTTGTTTCTCCCACCTGTCCGGCCCCAGGTGCCAGCAGGAATTCTGAAGCACATCCTTCGTTCTTCAGTCCCAGGATGACTGGGTGGATGTGAGATAAGAACCCACATCTTCAGGGCGGGTGTCGGGGATGTCCTGAGTGGGGCCGCTGTGGACTGCGGAGGAGCCTGCTTCTCATGCCGTCGTGCTGGCCCCAACCCACCACTGCAGACCAGCCTGATGGGACCTGTGGAATCCCGAACGGACAGAGTTGTGCAGAGAACACCCACGCAGCTTATATTCAAGCCTGCGTGTGTTAAATGTTTGCCTAATGTCCTTCCTGTGTTCTTTATGCTCATACTTAGACACACCCTCTTCCTCCTTTGCACATGGTCTCCCCTGCTCTCTTACACACGTGTGCACACACAAGCCCACGTGTACACATGGCGCGTGCGCACAGTTGGAAGCAGCCGTGGCGCCTTTGGCGCCTGTACCCCGCCTTCTCTCAGGTGTGCTTCCTGAGGCCGTAGCCCCCTCTTTGAGTCTGTGGTTCATTCAGCAGCTCCCCAGTGGCAGTTGGTCCAGTCCTCCAACCAGGATGGTCTCCCTCGGCTGTGCTGGCCGCCCCTTGTGGGAACAGGTGACGCCTCTGGCCGCTGGAAGGCTGTCTCAGCCCGTCTCCGGCCCAAGGTTTCCAGGCCCGCCTGGTGCCCAGGACTCTGGCTTCATGGGCTGTGTTCCGTGGGCCAGTGCACCCGTCAGTGACCCCTTCTCTTGTGTCCCTCAGGTCTGGCGGCCATGGCGACAGTCCCTCTGGATTTGTTTAGGAAGCAGCCGTCAGGGCCCCGGAGCTTCACGCTGAGCAGCGGGCCGGCCCTCGGCAGCCCGGTGCTGGGCTCCCTTTCCGCAGAGGTGCGTGATGTTTTCCTTCCTGCTGGCCTCTTGGCTGGGCCTTGGTCCCTCTCTCGCCTTGGGACAAGTGAGCTACTTGCCTAGCAGGACGCGCTGCTTCGGACTCATGGCAGAGGCTTGGGTAGACAGGGCCGAGCTTCCTCTGTGCCCAGGAACGTCCTGGGCATCTCCTGGCCCCATGCAAAGGCCTTGGGAAGTGTCCCTGGCTACTCAGGCTATATTCCCTTGTGTGCTGAGTTGGCTGTGTTCAAGGTTGGTATTTGCGGGTCTGTGCCAGCTTGGGGAAAATCCAGGCTGACAATGGAGAGGGACATGGACTGACAAATTAGGGTTACCTCAAAGGAAACCCGTTACCGCCTTCTGCAGACTCAGCCATCTGTGGTTGAAAATATCCTGTCTTCCAAAACATTGTGTCTGTACTACATAGAATTGGGCCGGGGGAGGGGGTGGGCCAGTACTGGAGATTGAACCCAGGGCTTTCCCACTGAACTACGTTCCCCAGCCCATTTTTTAATTTTTGATTTTGAGGAATGATCTAAGATGGTAAGTTGACCTGGCTGGGCTCTTATTTGAAGTCCTCCTGCCTCAGCCTCCCAAAATGCTGAGATTATAGACTTGTGCCACTAGAGTTGGGCCCGATATTTTGTCTTGCCCCTTATTCCCTAAAGTTGTTGATGTGGTATTGAAGTTGCAGCAGGTGTGACAGACAATGTAGAGATGACTTGAAGTATGTAGAAAAGGCTTGTCCCTGTGGTCCACACCTGCCGTCCCAGCTCCTCAAGAGGCTGAGGCAGGAGGATCTCAAGTTCGAGGGAAGCCTGTGCCCCTTATCAAAGTCCTAGCTCCAAAGAACGACACAAAAGCCCTGGGGTGTAGCTTGGAGACGGGGCACTTGCCTAGCATGCGCGAGGCTCTGGGTTCAGGCCGGAGTGCTGAGTGAAGGAGGCGTGCCTGGGTGGTGCGCAGACGCCGCATTGTTTGTGTAGGAGATTTAGGTCTCTGAGGAGTTTGGTCTTCGGGGGGTCCTAGAACAGAACACCTGTGGATGCCAGAGTGGGATCGTGTCACCAATCAACTCCCCCCCCCCCACCCAGTTTTCGTACATAGAGCCCGGGGAGCCAAAATCCTCCCCAGCCCCGACCGCAGTTCCTGCCGCGAAGATAGAGAAGGACCGCACGGTGATGCCCTGCGGGACGGTGGTCACTACTGTCACTGCTGTGAAGACGAGGCCTCGCTTCGACATGGGGAGGGCCCCACCGAGCTCGGGTGAGACACAGACCGCAGCCTCCTGTGAGGGGAGCCAGTGAGGAGATCTCAGGCTGTGGGAGGAGTTGCAGTTCCCTAGGTGGGCGCCTGTCCCGGGTGGGTGCCTGCCCCGGATAAGTGCCTGTGCTGGACGGGCACCTGTTCCTGATGGGTGCCTGTGCTGGATGGGTGCCTGCCCCCAGGTGGGAGCCTGCCCTGAGTGACTGCCTGCCCCCATGGGTGCCTGTCCTGGGTGGGTGCCTACCGCAGGTGGGTCCCTGCCCCCATGCGGGTGCCTGCTTCTCTGTGAACAGTTCTCATTCCGTCCTGCCCCGTAAACTTGTAGAGCACTGAAGCAAGGCTGAGCTCCAGAGAGTCTTCCACAGGTGGAGTGCAGGTTGTAGGGGCAGTGGCGCACTCCCCAGCCCAGCTTTGACCAGCTCTAGCCAAGTTGGACTCAGTGCAGTGGAGCCTTGGTACCCACCGATTCTTGGTGCCCAAATCGGTGGGTACAGAACTACTCGTTTGGCCAGCAAGGGATGCGAGTCACAAGAACTGGACACACTGGTGTGTTCTGGTTTGTGAATCACGCACCAAATGGACAGCAAATTCCAAAACAAAACGTTCACATCAGGGTCTGTCAGAGTGGATGTGTTCAAAGCCAGTAGGTGCTCAGGTGTGACTGTACTACATCAAGTTCATGTAGGGACAGGAAGTTCTTTTACAGAATTCACAGCTGGTGGTCAGTGTAGACCAGGCATGTCTCCCCGAATCTGTTGTTTTTAGTTTGGTTTTTGCAGTACTGAGATTGAACACAGGACCTTTGCTCTGAGTTGCATCTCCAGCCCCTTTTATTGTTTATTTGAGACAGGGTCTTGCTAAATTGCCTAGGCTGGGCTCAGACCTGCGATCCTCCTGCCTCAGCCTCCCAGAGTGCCGGGATTACAGGCTTGTGTCGCCAGCCCAAGCTGTTTACCCGCTGTCTTTGCCCTTGCTTTTTTTAAGTGAAGAGGAAAAGTCTTGGGCCACTTATAAAATATATTGAATAGTTAGTCATGTATAAGTATTAAAACCTCTTTTTAAAAAGTATTTCATTGTAACATTAAAAGATAAAGAGAAAAAAGATTGGCGAGTTCAGGTTAGACATGCCCAGTAAATTGCATCTAAGAAGGCATAATGTTGTGCCTTTCTGTTCAGATCCAGGTCAACTCCACGCCTGTCCCCACGGCCACTGCTTTGGAGACACCTTGTGTGCAACGTATCAGAGTGTCTTTCCTTATATGGTGTGTCTGTGTATGCAAAATTACTGTCTTCCCAGAGTTGATTGCTTGGCCTGGGGCAGGAATGTGTAATCTAATGGGCAGCCCTGGCTCCACCTGAGTGAGCCTGGAGCTGGACTTAAGCCTGGGGCTCCCAGCACGGCTTTTACCTCCTCCTAGGGAGAATGAGATGATGGTGTCTTAGTCACCTTCCCACTTTTGGGCATGATGCTCAACACCCAAAACTTAAAGGAGGAGGTGGTTACCGTAGCTCACAGTTCCACTGCAGTCAGTCCATGGCTGGCCTGCGCCAAGGCAGAAACAGAAACGGAGGCAGAATGTGCCAAGGACAGCTGCTCACCCCACGGCAGCCAAGGAGAGGGAGAGAAGGAGGGGACCCACCACCAGCCAGGCCCGGCTCCCAGTGCAGCCAGTCATGAACCCCGTCTATGGATGGGTCCACCAGTGAGCACGGGCCCCAGGATTCAGTCACCTCCCACCCCCAGGGGGCTTGGGGGGACATTTTAGGTCTTAGTCATAACAGTGGTAAAGGTTTGTTTCCAGGGATGTCACCAAGGGCCTAGAGAAGCAGGGGTTATGGTCTTTCCCTTTCCCAAACCCCATTTTGGCATTTGGTGACTGGGTCTTCCCACCAGAGTCTCCCGGGAAGACACCCACCAGGGTGAAGGTGATCGAGAAGGACATCTCTGTGCAGGCCGTGTCGTGTCACAGCGCGCCCGTCAGCAAAACCTTCTCCTCCTCAGACACAGGTGGGCGAGCGGCGCCCCTTCCTCCCCGCCGGCCCCGGCCCTCTCAGGTTCCGTCCCCACTCGGTTTTGTCCCACTTGTTTCCCACTGCAGGAGTGTTTTGCTTTTCAGTTGTACGTGGAAAATGAGATGAGGGGAAAGGAAGTTGGGGGGACCAGGAAAGCCACCATGTCCCTGCGGGGTTTGAGGGAATGCTTCAGCGAAGTGACATAACACCCCGAGGAGTCCTGTGCCACTCACAACACTGGTTTGTCTGTTGTTCAGCACCTCAGTGGCACCAGCACCATGGGAGCAGCCAATTGGAGAGACTGCATCCTCCAGGTGCTGTGCTCCGCCTCCCACCATCCGCTGCAGCCTTCTTAGGGAGCGCGGCTTTCTGCCACCCTGTGGAAAACAGTGTCCCAGTTCTAAGGTGGCCCAGTGGCACAGGCCTGTCATCCCCGCACTTTAGGAGACTGATGCAGGCTTGCAGGTTCCATGCCAGCCTGGCCAGCTTAGCAAGACCCTGTCTCGAATAAACAGTGAAAGGGGCCAGGGACATTGCTCAGAGCAAAGGCCCTGAGTTCAGTCCCCAGAACTGGAAAAGCTAAAAAAAAAAAAAAAGATGCCTTCCTGTCCCTTAAGTCCCACTCCGGTTGGAATTGGGGGTGACCATCTCTCCCTTTATGCTCTGGGACCTAGGAACAGAGGCGGGCAGGAGGCGGCTTCTCTGAGTGGCTCGTGCTTCCCTGGGTCTGAGCCTGCTGAAGTCACAGGTGGACAAGGCTGGCCTGCACTGGGTCACCAAGCCGCCTTGCCTGGGATCCTGAGTTCCTGAGGTTTCTACCTGCCCTTCCCTTTGCTGGGTCTTTCACATTCGGGGTCCTGCCTTACCGGTCCCCTGCCTGCAGCTTCGGGGTCGCCAGCCATACCCTTTCTTTGCCCCTCCTCTCCCGCCCCAGGTGTAGTCCAGAGCCTCACACTTCAGGGGTCCTTCTCCTGGACAGAGTTCTTTTTTCCTTTTTCTTTCTTTCTTTCTTTCTTTCTTTCTTTCTTTCTTTCTATTTTTTATTTTATTATTATTATGATTATTTTTTGCTGTGCTAGGGATGAACCCTGGGTCTTTGCACTGAGCTACATCTGCAGACCTTTTGTATTTTATTTTATTTCATTTTTACTTATAGACAATGTCTTGCTGAGTTTCCCAGGCTCAGTTGGCCTTGCGATCCTCCTGCAGCATTCTCCCAGAATGCCAGGGTTATAGGCATACACTGTCGGACCTCCCTAGAATCCCATTTTTAATAACTCAGGGCTAATATTCCTGTTGCAGGGTCCTTGTCTCATCTGAGTTAGTGGAGCCAGCCCCAGGTCACTGTCCACTGGGCAGCCAAGCAACTGTGATGTCCCTGGCTCACCTCACATCTGTCCCAGACTGTCTCAGGACATTTCTGGAGGACTGGGTGTGGCCTGAGGCAGCAGTACTCCTGGACCCTGCCCTTGGTGACCTTTTCTTTAGGACCTTTCTCCTGACCCTCCTCCCTCCCTCGTGAGCTGGAAAACTGATCGTGGCCGCCACTGCTGCCCACTATATCCACCAAGCCACACAGTTTCTGGGTCTTCACAGATACCAACAAAGTGTCCTGTGGCTAAAGTCAGTCTGACACTTACTATTGCAAGTTAGCACAGCCCCCACAGGTGAGAGGCTGAGCCCCTCAGACTGTCCCCGCCTCACAGGCCAGGCGTAAGTAGCAGGTCCCCAGTGCCCTTGCTCTGCCTGACGTCACGTGCCAGGCCTCCCACAGCTGTCCTCCCGTTTTCGTGGTCTGTATTACTGCTCACGGGATGGGGAACACCCTTAGACTTCCTGGTCTGTTCTGTCAGGTGTGGAGGAGCACCAGGTGGAGAGGAGCGTGGGGCATGGTCCATAGCGGCCCAAGTTGGGGACGTTATCCCTGAGCCCATGGTGCACTACCCTTCTGGCACTTGGCTCTGGTCACTGGCCCAGAAGCCCTCTGAGCCCTGTCATTTAGGGCCTTGTGGAGATCCTGTTACAGAGTTTTGATTCATTAATCACACATGTCCAAACCATAGCTTGCAGGCTGCGTGCAGCCCAGGAAGCTTTGAATGTGGCTCAGCACCAATTCATAAACTTACAAAAACTTTATGTGATTTTTTTTGTAGTCTTTTTTTCAGTTCAATTATGTTAACTCTGTTAGGTATTTTGTATACTGCCAGTACAATTCCTTCTGCACAGCTCAGGCCAGCCAGAAGGTGGGACAGCCCAGGAATTAAATCATTGGCCATGAGCAGTGGACCTCAGCCTGACCCCTCCTGTCCCCTCCTCTGAGGTGATGGGAACAGAGAGGGTCATCTCTGAGTACACGGCTGGTTTCCCTGGCAACCATTCTATCCATAGGAGCATAAATTAGGTGTAGTTGCACGGGGCTCATATGAGTGCCTCACCACAGGAACCAAACGTATGATTCTCCTGGTACCCAGGGGCCTGTGGCCAATGGTCCCGCCGCAGGAGCCTGTGCCCTGTGATTCCCACCAGGATGCCATTTTTAGAAATTAGTATATCACACTCAGACCACAGCCAAAGCTGACACGAGAAGTTCCCTCTCACCTGCAGCCGTCACTGGACAGTCAGAAGAGGGTCCCCCTAAAAAGGAGATGAGCTCACTTGCCCTTGGCGGGATCTTGCTGTGTCATCACAGAAAAGCACCCAGGATGCAGCGCAGGCCGAAGTGGGAGGCAGGATCAAAGACGGGCACACATGGAGTGGGTGCAGGCTCGGCCGGGGAGCGCCCTGCGGGCTTATCACATCTTCAAAGCTCTTAGGAAGCCAGTCCTGCTGGCACAGGATTGTAATCCCAGCATCCTGGAAGGCTGAAGCAGGAGGATCGCAAGTGTGAGACCAGCCTGGGTGACTTAGCAAAATTTTATCTCAAAATAACAAAAGAAAAAAAAATAAATACATGGGTTGTGGCTTTAGCTCCACTGCAAAGGCTCTAGGACTTCATCCCCAGTGCCACATTGCTCCAAAAAGAAAAAAAGAAAGGACTCTTAGGAATTGAAGAGTGAGGAGCTTCCTGAATTCTGTCTTGGAGTTGTGGTTGCCTCAGTGTCCTCAAAGTCCCATCTCCTCATTTTCTCTCCTGCTCCTTGTGTTCCGCTCCCCAGCCACCACGGCTCTAATCGCTTTGTCATTTCAGTGTCACCTTAGCAGGGTGGTAAGCGTGGGCTCTGACTCAGGCACCCACCGGGCTGCTGGGTCTCTCCCCCATGTGCCAGATGGAGGTTTAAAACACAGCGACCCACCTTGCGAAGGAGCGTGGGCCCGCTGGCCCCGGGCAGGAGCTGGCTCGGCCCGCGCCCTCCCTGGCGCTGGTTGGTGGGGGAGAGGTGGCCGCAGGCCTTCCATGTTCACCCTCTCTCAGGCGTCCACGGCTTCTGTTTGCCTGCTTGTGTCTTTGCTTGCCAGCCATGTTGCTGAGAACCACGCGCTTGCACATGAGAGGTGATGAAACCCAGTGCATGCTCAGGTTCAGAGTGTCACAGTAGAAGCCACACTGCTGGGACTGTCTCAGTCCTCCCGCTTGCCCCACTCCTGCCACGCTCCGCAGCAGCTCTGGAAGACCTCTCCCGAGTATCTGCTGGTGCTGCCTCTGGCCTGACATAAATACTGACTTCTGTGGTCACGTTGACTTGGGGCAGGAATCGGAAGTCATGCGGTGCCATGTGCAGTGACTAAGGTGGATGAGGACTCACGGCCGAGTGTCTGTGAGCCAGCCTCTAGAGGTGCGCAGCAGCAAACGCTATTTTGATCACGTCCTGTGAAGTCAGTGGGGAAGGAGGGCTTCCAGAACTTCTTCAGAAAGCAGCCGGGCAAGGCCGCGGGGAGGACTAGGAGGGAGACCCGTGGCCACGTTTCTTCTTACTGTGTTATATATCGCAGTGTGTGTTGACCTCACGTTATACAGTAAGATGCACAAATCTCAAGTGAGCACTTCGTTGCGTGTCCAGGAGTTGCACACGGAGTCAAGCTGTAGATTAGGAGTCAACACACGATGACTCAGACACATCTGGCCCTTCACTTGTTTTTTGTAAATAAAGTTTTATTAAAACCCATCCATTCTTGTTTATGTACATATTAACAGCCTCTGGCTGCTTTTACTCTACACATTCAGATGGGAAAGTTGTTCTAGAGACCATGATCCCCAAACCTAAAGTATTTGCTGTCTGACTGACCACTGCTTATAAACCAATTCCATCATGCCTCGAAGTTCCCATGAGGTTTTTTTTGGGGGGAGGGAGGAGCAGGTAATACTTCAAGACAGGTTGCACTGTGTAGTCCAGGCTGGCCTCGCATTCACTGCGTGGCCTAAGCTATCCCTGAACCCATGATCTTATGGCCTCAGCCTCCCAAGTGCTGGGATCACAGTCACGAGCCACAGTGCCCACTTCTCAAGACGTTTCATTTTTGCTAATGAACTCGGCGCTGCCCTCCCATGCAGAACTGCTGGTGTTGAGTGGATCGGACCCAGTCGCTGAAGTCGCCATCCGGCAGCTCAGTGAGTCTTCGAAGCTGAAGCTCAGGTCTCCGAGGAGGAAGAGCACCATCGTCATTTCCGGGGTCTCCAAGGTAGGACGAGGTGCCAGGGTGGTGGGGTTGACCCTGCCAGGGATGCCGCTGCCCCGGCGCACCGTCGGGGCTGGCCTGCGATGGCATGGTCCACCTCCTGCCTGGGGCTCCCGGCTTCTGCTGTGGTGCTCTGAGCACTGAAAGGGTGCTGAATCGTTTCCTGAAAAGCTGCCGCACGAGCCGCGATGTGGGATGCCCTGTCTGTGGGCCCCCGCGTCCCTGCCCAGCATGGAAGAAGCGCGCCCTCCAGCACATGACACCTGCCCAAAACATTGAATCTTTTTTGTGATAGATGTTTATCCCTTTGCCCTCTTAGCATGGAGGTTGTGGTAAATAGCTCAGCCCACTCTCTCCTGTCATTGCTTCCTTCTTGTCACTGGTCACAGGACTTGACATGCACAGCTTCAGTGTGGAGAGGTTGAGGTTGCTTGTGGCCGCAGAGGTGGCAGCCACGCGTGATGAGGTGGGTCTAGGGGTAGGAGGGCCCGACGGAGGCCAGCTGCTCACGGCGTGGCAGCCAGCACGCAGCCAGCGGGGAGGAGCAGGGGCAGGACACACCCTTCAGCCATACCCCTGGCGCCTTACAGCACGTGAGCACGTCTGTGGATGAATCTGCCAGCGAGAGCAGGGCCCATAGGTCCAGTCACCTCCCACGTACAGGAGACTTTGGGGGACATTTTAGACTTGGACCGTAACATTGTGTCCCGCTCTGCAGTGTCTGTGGGAACAGGAGTAGCTGTGAGCCTGTTCCAGGTGGCAGCTGCAGGTCCAGGCTTTCAAGGGAGGCTAGCTCCTTGGCAGGGGCAGCGCAGCAGAGCCCTGCTCTCCTGTGGCATTTCCAAATGGGCCAGTGGAGGGACGGTGGGAGGTTCTGGTTTGGATGTTGTTTTAATTACTTACCATTACTGTAGCAAAATACCCAACATCCACAGGTTATAAGGGAGGAAAGATTCATTTAGCTCACAGTTTCAGGTCTCACGCACAGTCTGCTGATGGGGCGGTTGGCAGTGGTAAAGGCCTGTGGCAGCAACAGAGGCCGGGAGCTGCTCCCCATTGCAGATAGAAGCTCAGAGCAGCTGGAGGAAGTGGGCAGCGGGGTTCTTCCTTCCGTTAATAACTTCAAGTTGCCAGTTGGGCCTCCCCCCAGTGTGGGTGTCCCTCCTTCCCTTCCTGGCCGAGGGGGCAATAACACATGGTTCCAAGTACATGAGGCTTTGGGGGGACCCTGAGATCCAAACCACAGCAGATGGAGAGGCAGAAAGCCTTTCGAACGCGGTTGCAGGTCACTGAGAGTTAGGCAGGGGAGTGTGTTGGAAATTGACCCGTCAGCTGGTGCAAGGGGGCCACAGGGAACTTGGAGATGAAAGGTAAGTCATCAAGATTTCCCATGTACTCAGAGAGTAGCGTGGCCCACTGTTCTGGCGTTCCTGGGGCACTCCCAGCGGCAGCCAGCAGGAGCAAACTCTAGGATCCTTGGAGTTCAACAGTTGGGAATATATATATATTTAAGTCCTGGATCCATAAATCCTTACTTTCTCTGGCTTTTATGGTCAACATACATACGGATCTTAATTTTTCACACCTGCCACTCAAGATGCTTATTACCTTAACTGGCAATCACATGGGGCCACTGGAGTCAGAAAAGCACAGGTGTCCTTATTCCCAGGCAGTGTCTGCGGGGAGCCAGCAGCAGTCAGGAGCAGCACAGCGGCCCCACAGGGCCCCGAGCCCCCTTGGAGTGCGTCACTGTGCCATGAGGTCACCTCCCCTCCCCACTCCACACTAGAGGTGACTTTCGTGCCTGGGTAATCTTTGCTTTTCTGTGGCACTGGAGATGAAAACCCGGGCACTTCTCATGCTGGGCAAGGGTTCTACCACTGAGGGGTCGCCCCAGCCTGGAACAGGATTCTTAAACGGATACAAAGTGGCTACTGATTAGTTTCTACTTGCAGGTAGAATTAAAATGTAGGGACAAAGACTGAAGGACAGACTAAATCTGAAGCACCTGCATTCACTCCCTTTGTCACCAAAGGTGCCACCTCCCTACAGGGAGCGAGCGGTCCTTGCCGCCTCTGGGCTCCTGAGGGAGGAGTGCTAGCTGCTTCTCGAGCACCCGCAGCCAGGGACTCCAGGCCTTCGTGCCCGGCGTCCCGAGCCTCCCCTGTGCTGGAGACCAGCCCCAGTCCCTGTGTCACGGGGGACGACATGACCAACGATGTGTGAGCAAAATACACAGTGAATGTTGAAGTTTCAAGAATGTGTTACAGAGAAGACTCCCGCGAGCCCCTCGCCCGCCCTGCCCCACCGCTCAGGCGCTTTCCGAAGCAGCCCGGGAGTCCTCTGTGCTGGGTATTTTTACCAGGTGGGATCAAAAACGACAGTGAATCTGCTGGGCACCCTGCCACAGAAGGCCGCTCCTAACCACACGGCAGCGTGCCCTCACCCTGCTTAGCCACCAAATCTGGCACTGTGCGGCTGCTGGCTCTTTCTCCAAGTCAAAGTGACCCTGAAACGTCAACATCCGGAGCCGACTCAGGACACGGAGGCAGCCGTGAAGGAGCGACGAGAGACCCCGCAGAGGAGGACTTCCAGAGCAGCGTTAGGAAGTGGCCGGGCGATGGGATGGGTGTGTTAGACGCCAGAGGGGAATTCTGAGGGAGACTTACGGCATTATGTCCTTTATTCCAATAACAAATTTTAATAATATTCTATCACACCTTGCAAGTACCCTCCTCAGGGGCTCACTGTGCCTGCCAGAGCGTCGCACCCCCAGCATGTCTCGGAGTGATTCCAGGGCGCCCGCACCCTCCCCCTTTGCTCACTTCCCTGTCATCTCCCTCGTGCCGGCCCCTCATGGAGTGTTTCCCCCTAGACCTCGCTGTCTCAGGACCATGACGCTGCCCTGATGCTGGACTACGCAGCCTCCCTGGACAGTGCCCGCACAGAAGATGCCAGGGCTTCCCTGTCCACCCCGTGTCCCCCAGGGGCAGCTGCAGCCTCTGTCCCACCTGCAGATGATGAGCCAACCCCCATCCCAGCTGCTCTGGAGTGCCAGGACAACATACTGGACACCTGGGACTTAGAGCCAGAGGCCCCGGCGGCAGTGTGGCGTGACCCTGACCTGCAAGAGCCAGATGGCGCGGACCAGCTGTCAGAGAGTTCACTGAGTACCTTGGAGCCCAGTGCCGCCAAGAAGCAAAAAGGTACCCTCTTGGAGCCCGGGTTCCCCACCTGGGCTCTGATGCATGCCAATCTCCGCGCGGCTCCCAGTCCTGACCGTCACCCACTGTTCAGCTTCACCCGCCCTCCCAAGCCACTCGTGCAGAGTGGGGTGGGTGGCTAGACCACCTCCTTGTATTTAGTGGCTGGTTAGTGTTAGGTGCCCGCCCCTGCTTGGCTCCATTCATGTGGGAGGGGTGTCAGTCACCAGGAGCCAAGTGCCACATGGCCAGAAACCAGGGCCCTCTTGCTGTAGAGATGGGACAGCCCGTCTGTCCTCCTCAGACCCTCCCGCCAGCTAGAACCAAACCAAACCTCATTGCCTGAACCTAAAGGGACCCACAGGACAGAAGCTGTCGAGATGGGATAGCCCCACCTGTCCTCCTCAGATGGAGACTCTGCAGGGGTGATTAGGTTGGGGGCTCAAGGAAGGTGCCCGACCTGGGCTGGCAGCTGCCTCCTAATGGGGGTTCCCCAGTACCCTGACTTTCAGCAGGACACTCAGGACCCCTGAGGGTGTGACATCAGGAGTCTCGTCACCCAGGAGCCGCTAACCCAGGCAGCTGTTCTATTCTGCCACCCTGTCCTTGTTCCTGAGGTTGTCGTAGCCAGGTGGTTCCCCTACCACACAACACAGGCAACCTCTGCTGACAGTTTGGGGTCGCAGGCGGGATTTGGAGATGCTTCTGGTACGTGGTGGGTAGGTCAGAGATGCTGCTAACCATTCTGCAGAGCAGTGTGTCCTCTCAAACAGCCCCTACCCAGGAGCCCCACAGGTAGAGCCAAGAACCTGCCTTGGGGAGTCGAGTCTGTCCCCCGCTGTCCCCGCTTTTTATCCCTCAGACACCAGCTGGTTACTACCCTGCCGTGGCTCATGCCCCTGGCCAGTGCGGAGCTGGGGTAGGGATGGGGAAGGAGTTAAAGGAGAGGATAGCCAGGCTGTGGTGGTGCAGGCCCCTGATCCCAGCGCTCCAGGGTGCTGAGGCAGGAGGAGTTCATGTTGGAGCCCACTTAACAGACACGGTGAGACCCTATCTCAAAAACAAAGGGGAGGTTAGTGGTGTTATTCAGTGAAAAGCCCTGGGTTTAGTCCTTAATACTACATATTCATGAAGTAAGTCAAAAAACAGTCACACAAGAAAAGAGGAAATGCGGAGAAAGATTTAAGGCTTCTCAGCCTGTTTTCCCTGCAGTCCGCCCGGGGCTAGGCTGGCATGCCCAAGGCCTGCGGGATCTGCACCTGCATGATGCCCGTTGTCCTGTTCAGAAGTCATGGCCCGGGTCAGGTCGCCAGATGCCCACGGCAGGCCTGTCCTGGCCTTGGGATCAGAGCTGCGGGGTGGGGGCCTCCCCTCCCGCCCTCTTCTCCTTTGACCCCGGCCCAGTTCCGCGTGTCCACGCAGGGCCCCTCCCTGCTCCTCCCCGGCCATTCTGCCTGTCCCACGGGGCCTTTCTCCTTCCCTCCCAGTGGGTGCCATCGTGGCTGCCCCCTCCGCATCCAGCACCTCTTCTCCATGGCCAGTTGGGTGACGGCCCCAGGGTCTGGGTGTGAGCGGCTTCTGCGGGAGCTGGGGGCTGCCTCTGTCACCTCCTTCGAGCTCCTGGAGGCTGGGCCCCAGGAACGGGGAAGATGTGTAGCTGAGCAGTGTCACCCTGGGGTCACTGCTGCGTCCACCCACCCTGGGGTGGCTGGAAAGGAGGCATTGGGCCGCGTTTTATGTTTTGTTCATTCTGGCGTTGTCCGAGAAGCTTGCATGTGGCCTGTCTGTGAAGCAGTGTCAGGAGTCCAGGCCCTGGTGGGCGGCCAGGTAGTAGTTTTCATTTTACACTGAAGATGTTTCCAGACTCCCTGCACCAGGAGGGTATTGTGGGGCTGGCACTCCTGTGCTTCGCCTTTCTTTTCTGCGTGCGTGCGTGCGTGTGTGTATGTGTGTGTGTGTGTGTGTGTGATACTAGATGGAGCCCAGGCCCTTCATGCCCAGCTCCCGCCTCGGCACATGTGTCCTTTGAGACGGGGTTGCCCGGGTGGGGCTCGAACCTGCAGCCCTCCCGCCTCGGCCTCCCCACATGTTGCGCCACCTTCTGTGGTGTACAGAGTCCTTGCATAACTGTCGCTAGGGAGCAGGGGGAGAAGGCCTGTGTGCTTGGAAATTCTCTTTCTGCTGGTGAGAAACAAATTCAGCACAGAAAATGGATTCCCAAACGTTCAGTCAGTATCTTTTTTTTTTTTTTTTTTTTTTTGAGGCAGGGTCTCACTCTGTAGCCCAGCCTGTTCCTGAAAGAGGCAGTCCTTGAACTCACCGCAGTCCTCTTGCCTCGGCCTCCTGAGTGCTGGGATTAGATGTGCGTCACCACATCCGGCTAATCTTTTATGTGGTTCTGGGGAGTCGGACCCAGGGCCTTGCATGTGCTAGGCCAGCACTCCAGCTGCTGAGCTGTGCTTTGGGCATTTTATTCAGTTGTGCAAATGCACCTAACATGGCTGCACTGCTGACTTGGAAGTGTCCCATAGGAAATTGGATGCACTGAGGGAGGCTGAGGGGGAGGGGGGCTAGGAAGTAAAAACCCGGCCAAATGCCCCGCGCAGTGGCCTTGGGCGGGCGTGTGTGTGTGCACACGCGGTGTGCACGCACCTGTGGGGCGTGGCCGATGGCCTGCTCTGACGTTGCTCTGACGTTGCTTTTGTCTCTGCCTCTCGTCTCTGCGTCACGCTTTACCCCCTCTCTTTAGAGGGTCGCTTCGGCAGCCCGCACTAACCACCTGCACAGTAAGTCGTCTTCACTTTCTGTTCTGTCGTTGCTTGTGGCCCTGTTGGGAGGAAAGGCCGCCCCGAGTCGGAGTTCCCTGCCTGCCTCTGTCCTGAGCCTTCCAGCCTGTCTGGGTTCCCTGTTTGTGGATCCAGCCATGCAGACTCCAGAGCAGGGGGGTACTATGACGCCCACAGACTGTATGTGACCCTAGCAAACATCTGGTCTGGCACCACCAAGGAACTCTCAGATTAGGGAGTGAGTACCTGATATAATATACAATTAAATGTTTTACCAAACAATGGCTGTTTAATTTTTAAGTTAATTGTAATTGATGGAAAATGACTATTTTCTACAGCATGCAAATGATGTCATCCCAGCACTCTGTGAGGCTGAGGCAGGAGGATCCCAAGTTCAAACCCAGCTTGTGCAGTGTGGTGACTTAGTGAGAACTTGCCTATAAATAGTTAATCAAATAGATTGGGGTATAGCTCAGTGCAAAGGCCGTGGGTTTAATCCCTAGGACCCATAAACAAACAAACAAATATCCAAATGGCCTTTGGCAGAAAATAGGTTCTGCACCCCTGCTGTAGAGATAAACAGGAATAAGTTTGGAAACACACATGACATTAGAGCTATAAAGTAATTATTAATTCCCATTACTTCAGCCTCCTTGTGATTTTTATCCCTCTCTAGGAAAAGTCTTTTTTTTCCCTTCCGGCCCCTGATTATTTGCCTGGAAACGTCATGTGTTCTCTCTCTGAATCGTATCTTTGGGTCGCCCTGCCCCTTGTGATGGACCGTTGTAATCATACGCATGGACGATGCAGTGTGAGGACACACCCCAGGCCCCGTGCCCGTCCCGAGGGGAGTGAGCATTTGCAGCCCAGCCTCTCTGGGTGGCTTGTAAAGGTTTGATCCCGATGGTCACTGTCCGTGCTCACAGACAGCGTGGGGCCTCAG
The DNA here is from genome assembly GCA_004027205.1 of Ctenodactylus gundi. NCBI lineage: Eukaryota > Metazoa > Chordata > Mammalia > Rodentia > Ctenodactylidae > Ctenodactylus > Ctenodactylus gundi. The sequence continues at coordinate 435,263 of PVKB01000685.1, forward strand.
TCCCTGGGTCCAGGATGGCCGATCAGATCGGGGGATTCCGCGTCTCCACCTGCTTCTCATTCCTGTATTTGGAGCCTCCCAGCTCCTGTCTAGTCACCCCTAGATTTGTAATTGGTGACTGCCGAGCTATGTTGCCCCCACCGTGCCGCAGAACAGTAGATCTTAAGCCTTCCGGCTGGCTGCCGGAGCCCGCCTCTACTCCATCCTGACCTCTCTAGAGGTCGCTAGCCTACCCCCATCAGATTACATGCTGAGACGTCCCAGAGGTGAGGGTGTGTGGCTCTGGGGACACACAGCCACCTGTGACCTAGCAAGCGATTAGTTGCTATATCAGCGTTTCCCAGAAAAGGAACCCCAGAGGTTGTTCACAGAACCACCCATGTGACTGTGGGACTGGCAAGTCCTTCTTGCAGCCTAAATTCTTTTCCAGGAAACCTGTGCTTGCTCCTTGGGTTCTTTAACTAATTGAACCAGACCCACCCTGTTCTATAGCTGAATTTCTGGTAGGGGCATGAACTGTAGGGGGGTTTGAATTACAGAGTTCCGTGGCCAAATTGACTCACAAAACTTTTTTTTTTTATTTGTGGAAATGGGGTCTTGCTCTGTAGTCCAGGCTGGTCCTGAGCTCACTGTGCAACCCAAGCTGGCCTTGAACACATGGCCATTATCCTCCCTCAGCCTCCCAAGTGCTGGGATTGCAGGCATGTGCCACAACCTGGCTTACCACTCCACTTGGCCAGCAGCCAGTTTTTCTTTTTCTTTTTCTTTTTTTTAGACAGGGTCTCACTCTGTGGCCCAGGCTGGTCCTGAACTCACTATGGAGCCCAGGCTGGCCTTGGACTCTCAGCAATCCTCCTGCTTCAGCCTCCCGAGTGGAGTGCTGGGATCACAGGTGTGCGCCACCATGCCCAGTTTATATGGTGCTGGGGAATTGAACTTGGATACTTAGTGCTTGCTCAGCAAGTGCCTTAACTGCCGAGCCATTCCTCCAGCCCCAGAAGCAAGGTTTAAATAAAGTTTGCAACTGTTACTTGGGGGCTGGGGACAGTGCTCAGGGTTGGTGCTTGCCTGCATGAAGATGGGAGTTTGATACCTAGCAGTGCCAAAAAAAAAAAAAAAAAGAGGAAGGGAAAATTCTCTTAGGAATGAGAATTGCATGACGTCTGTCCCCCACAGTAGCTGTTGTCCCTGGTGCCCTGCCTTCATTGGGGCGCTGTGTGCCCTCGAGGACTGGCTGTGTGCCACCCGCACAGCAGCGCGTGCACCTGCAGCAGCGGCACTGTTAGCATCATGCGGTGGGCGGCACCCCTTTGCCCCTTCCCTGCCTGATGCCCGTGCTCCCTCTTGCAGGAGGCCTCCTCAGGAGAGGTGCCAAGCTGTTCCTCCCCCGGCGGCACCAGCACAAGGGCCTGGGCGTGAGCCATTCACACAATGACCTGGTGCTCCTGCCGCACCCTGAGGGGGCCCGGAAGAAGGGCCAGACCCTCACCCGCATCCTCAACAGCAGGCTGCTTGCACGCCCCCGCCACCGAGGCCAGTACACCCTGAACGATGCTCCTGAGGAGCCCAGCACGTAGCCCGCAGCGCCACCACCTGCCCTGGATAGTTGGAGGACAGGATGCAGGATGGGGCCGCCACAGTGGCCCTCACCAGGACAGAGCCAGCGTCCCAGCCAGTGTCAGATGTCTACCTGCCTTGCTTTTTTATTTTCTTAATTTTTTCCAACAATCCAGGCTTTCAAAGGAAGAATTAGCTTGGCATATCCAGTCAGAAGGCTTCTCCCAGAGAGGATGGATAAGGCCCAGGTGGCACCAGAAACCCAGTGGGACCTGGTGTCCCCCAGCATGGGGGCCACACTCCAACTTTGTCAAGGAGGTTCCTGTTGTAAAGGAAACGGCCTGCTTGTCCCGTGTGTGATGCGGGGTCAAGCCAGCGCTTCTGCACTGAGCGGCATCCAGCCCGTCTCCCACTGCTGATTTAGAGACCCTCCTCACTCAGTTGCTGAGCTGCCCCGGCTGGACTCCTTTCTGTGACCCTCCTCCTGCCTCAGCTTCCCAGAGTGCTGGGGTGACAGGCCTGAACCACCAGTCCCAGCAACAGTGTGCTTTGCTGGCTGGTGTAGAGCCTTGGCAGGGGCTCCAGCCCACCTGCTCTGCACTCTGGGGGCTTTGGGATCCAGGCCTGACACGTCAGGAGGACACGGTGGCCCCATGCCCCCCACCCCCGTGAACATGGGTGGCCACTGCTGCTCATTTACTGCTTAGAATGAAAAGGAGCACCTGGCCCAGGGGACGGGGTGGGTCAGAGGGTCTCGGTCCTCTGGATACCACGCCAGGTAAGGAGCTCGGCCCCCACAGGACGGCTTCTGCCTCGCGGTCAGCCATGGGGCTTGGCAGCACACAGGAACCTCAGCAAGCTCCGTGCACGCCCGCCACACACTTCTCTAGGTTTACCTGGAGCCCGTGGCCAGCGGGGCTGCACACATTGAAGTGGTTCTCATACTTTTACCCTCTGCTGCGTAGACGCTCGGACACCGAGGACCCTCAACACATGGCATTTCTTCTTGTCCCGCGTACTTGCCTGATGCAGTAAGCGACGGCTCACAGGACACGGCAGCCCCTGCTACCACATACACACAGCCATGGTTTGGCCAAATATTGCCAACAGTCAAAACTAAGGTTATGTAGGGTCAGAGAGGAAATGACGTGTGTGCGTGTGTGTGTAATTGGGGATTGAACACAGGGCCTTCAGCTTGAGCTATATATCTCCAGCCCCTTGTTGTTGTTTACTTCAGACACGAGTTCTCTGGGCTGCTCGGGCCGGGTTCCAACTTGAGAACTTGGGGCCCTCCTGCCTCAGCCTCCCAGAGTGCTAGGGTGAACACGGCCTGGGCCACTGGGCCTGGCAAGGGAGGACATGACTTCCTTTCTCACGTGTCAGACTTAATTAGGAACAGAAGTTTAGTAGCCAGTGGGCCAGCCCGTGGGATGTTTCTCTTGGGCCCCCCGCGTCTTGCTGGACAGTGCTGCTGGCCGTGTTCTAGGTGGCCTCGCTGTGCCTTCCAGGGGGAGTGACAAGTTGGTGCCCAACTCTAACGTACGTCAGGTTGCCACCCCTCCTTCCCATCTGGCGCTTCATCCTGTCCCGCTGTGGACGTGCTTTCCTCGCGGGCGTGTTGAGATGTGGAGATGTCCACTCATGGCTATCACGGGGGCTCAGGTTTGCACAGTTAACAAGACCAGTGTTGTCCAGGCCCAGTAGGATGGCAAAGGCTGCTGTGAAACTAGCTTCTGAACTTGACCTAGTGGTGCAAGCCCATCTCCCAGCACTATGGGAGGCTGAGGCAGGAAGATCCCAAATTTGAATGCAGCCTGGGCTGTTTAGCTACTTAGTGAGAACCCATCTGAAAATAAAAAAATAAAAGTGGGACTAGGTTTGTAGCTCGGTGCAAAGGCCCTGGGTTCAATCCTTAGTACTGAAAAACAAAACCAACTTGAAAACCTGACTTTTATTGTGAATGTGATGTTGGATGAGCTCCTTCCTGTGACGCTCTTATGATTATAGCCATATTTTTCAGGGACAATAGAGCCGTTGAGGAGTAGAAATCTTTCTGAAAGCCAAAAAAAAAAAAAAATTTTTTTTTTTTTTTTTTTTTTGAGACTGGGTCTTGCTCTGTAGGCTGGTCCTGAACCTAATGTATAGCCCAGGCTGGCCTTGTACTCAGGGCAATCCTCCTGCCTCAGCCTCCTAAATGCTAAGATTCCAGGCATGTGTCACCACATCTGGCTAATTTTTATGTGGTGCTGAGGAACTGAACCCAGAGCCTAGTGCTTGCTAGGCAAAGCACCCTAACCACTGAGTTCTGCCCCCAGCCAAAATTAGAGATTTTTTTTCTTTCCTGATTTTGAGGGAGAGAGATTCAAAAACTGCACTGGGGATACACACTACACGCATCTCAGATGTTCTGGGGTTACTAGGTGACTTCCAAAGACTTTTTAAGCATTCCTTGTTTTTACAGGTTGCATTCTATGGTTAAGGAGAATGAACGCCATTGTGAAATTCTAGAATTTAGCACCAGCAAGTTAGTGCCTGGGGTTAGTAATCGCTACTAGTCTTTTTGGAGTGGATGGTCACCTAAGTTTTTTGTTTTACTGTAAGTATTACCTGTTCTTTGTCATGTGGTAGACAGAACTTGTGACATACAAGAACTTTTTTTCTTTTGTGTACTGGGGATGGAACCCAGGGTCTTTGCACATGCTAGACAAGTGTTCTACCATTGAGCTGTATCCCTAACTCTTTTATGAATTTTTATTTTGAGACAGGGTCTCCCTGAGTTGCCCAGGCTGGCCTTGAACTTAGAATTCTCCTGCCTCAGTCTCTCCAATATCTGGTGCTAGTACAGGTGTGCACCACCTTGCCCAGTTTACAAGAAATAACACAAGAAAGTTACTGTGTCAGAATTGCAGACCGATCAGAAATTTTCAGCACAAATTTGAGGATCCTCATCCAAAATGCCTGGGACCAGAAGTGTTTCAATTTGCAGTTTTTTTCTTTTAATTTCATGTTTTAGAAGACTTCTGTTTTAGTATTCCCATCTAAAAATTCAAAATCAAAAACTGCTCAAAACTCCAAAGTTTTCTGAGTGCCACAGTGCTCAAAAAGGATCTACATCGTATACAGCTGGGCTGCGTTTCTTCAAATGTGAAGGTTCTTTCTCACCTTCAAAACCAAAAAATTGCAAGCCGAACCTGATGACACAGACCTGTCATCCCAGCACGCTGGGAGGCTGAGGCAGGAGGATCCCAAGTTTTGAGTTTAGCCTGGGCAACTGAGCAACTTAGCAAGACCCTGTCTCAAAAAAATATATATATAAAGGGCTGAGAATGTAGCTTAATGTGAAGGTGAAGGTGCTGGATTCTCTCCCCAGTAATGAAAAAAGAAGTAACCATCCCGTCGTCACGAG